>CM050174.1:32663509-32998509 GCA_027410445.1 Discoglossus pictus
ACGAGATCCTACAGGTAAGACTGGGTGGACTGATTACCTGTACTACCTATGGCCACTGATAAGATGGAGTACCTGTATCACATTGGCCCATCATTATGGTTAACTTATATCCCACTGCCCATGCGTTGTAATGCAGGCATCACACCTGAGCCTCACTATGGGTTATCTGTATCACACATGGACCCTTATGATATAACCTACCTGTTCACACCTGGTCCCTCATGACATGTGTTACTTGTATCATATATGCCCCACCTGTATCACCCTACCCCTCATGAGATGGGTTACCTGTATCACACCAGTTCCCTTATGATGTCCCTCATGAGATGGGTTACCTGGATCACACCAGTTCCCTTATGATGTCCCTCATGAGATGGGTTACCTGTATCACACCAGTTCCCTTATGATGTCCCTCATGAGATGGGTTACCTGTATCACACCAGTTCCCTTATGATGTCCCTCATGAGATGGGTTACCTGTATCACACCAGTTCCCATATGATGTCCCTCATGAGATGGGTTATCTGTATCACACCAGTTCCCATATGATGTCCCTCATGAGATGGGTTATCTGTATCACACTTGGCCCCTTATGAGATAAACTACCTGTTTACACCTGGTCCCTCATGACATGTGTTACTTGTATCATACTGGTCCCATATGAGTTAGATCACTTGTATCACCCTACCCCTCATTAGATGGGTTACCTGTATCACACCAGTTCCCTTATGATGTTCCTCATGAGATGGGTTACCTGTATCACACTTGGCCCCTTATGATGTTCCTCATGAGATGGGTTACCTGTATCACACTTGGCCCCTTATGATGTCCCTCATGAGATGGGTTATCTGTATCACACCAGTTCCCATATGATGTCCCTCATGAGTTGGGTTATCTGTATCACACTTGGCCCCTTATGAGATAAACTACCTGTTTACACCTGGTCCCTCATGACATGTGTTACTTGTATCATACTGGTCCCATATGAGTTAGATCACTTGTATCACCCTACCCCTCATTAGATGGGTTACCTGTATCACACCAGTTCCCTTATGATGTTCCTCATGAGATGGGTTACCTGGATCACACCAGTTCCCTTATGATGTTCCTCATGAGATGGGTTACCTGTATCACACTTGGCCCCTTATGATGTTCCTCATGAGATGGGTTACCTGTATCACACCAGTTCCCTTATGATGTTCCTCATGAGATGGGTTACCTGTATCACACCAGTTCCCTTATGATGTCCCTCATGAGATGGGTTACCTGTATCACACCAGTTCCCTTATGATGTCCCTCATGAGATGGGTTACCTGTATCACACCAGTTCCATTATGATGTCCCTCATGAGATGGGTTACCTGTATCACACCAGTTCCCTTATGATGTCCCTCATGAGATGGGTTACCTGTATCACACCAGTTCCCTTATGATGTTCCTCATGAGATGGGTTACCTGTATCACACCAGTTCCCTTATGATGTCCCTCATGAGATGGGTTACCTGTATCACACCAGTTCCCTTATGATGTCCCTCATGAGATGGGTTACCTGTATCACACCAGTTCCATTATGATGTCCCTCATGAGATGGGTTACCTGTATCACACCAGTTCCCTTATGATGTCCCTCATGAGATGGGTTACCTGTATCACACCAGTTCCCTTATGATGTTCCTCATGAGATGGGTTACCTGTATCACACCAGTTCCCTTATGATGTCCCTCATGAGATGGGTTATCTGTATCACACCAGTTCCCATATGATGTCCCTCATGAGATGGGTTACCTGTATCACACCAGTTCCCATATGATGTCCCTCGTGAGTTGGGTTATCTGTATCACACTTGGCCCCTTATGAGATAAACTACCTGTTTACACCTGGTCCCTCATGACATGTGTTTCTTGTATCATACTGGTCCCATATGAGTTAGATCACTTGTATCACCCTACCCCTCATTAGATGGGTTACCTGTATCACACCAGTTCCTTTATGATGTTCCTCATGAGATGGGTTACCTGTATCACACCAGTTCCCTTATGATGTTCCTCATGAGATGGGTTACCTGTATCACACTTGGCCCCTTATGATGTTCCTCATGAGATGGGTTACCTGTATCACACCAGTTCCCTTATGATGTTCCTCATGAGATGGGTTACCTATATCACACCAGTTCCCTTATGATGTTCCTCATGAGATGGGTTACCTGTATCACACTTGGCCCCTTATGATGGGTTACCTGTATCACACTTTTCTCTCATGAGTTGGGTTACTTGTATCACACATGTCCCTCATGAGATGGGTTACCTGTATCACACCTGTCCCCTTATTATGGGTTACCTGTACCGCACTGGTCCCTCATGAGATGGGTTACCTGTATCACACCAGTTCCCTTATGATGTCCCTCATGAGATGGGTTACCTGTATCACACTTTTTTCTCATGAGTTGGGTTACCTGTATCACACCTGGCCCCTTATGGTGGGTTACCTGTACCGCACCGGTCCCTCATGAGCTGGATTATCTGTATCACACCTATTGCTCCTCGTGAGATGTCTTACCTGATCATTCCTGGCCCTCATAACATGGGCTACTAAGCAAGATGGCAGCTATCACAGTTGTACCAATAACAGATGACCTCTCTGTGTATTTCAGGTGTTCCTGGAGGCCATTGAATCCCCGGCCCCCTCCCTCAGATACTTCACCACCCAGTTCTTCATGCCTCTAATCAAGTTGAAGTTCTCCTGCTCTGGGGGGTCCGAGTACCTGCGCGCCATGCACAAATTTGTGTTCTCTGGAGAGAAACCAAAGGCCGATCCGGAATAACACTTGAAACTGCGGTGTCCCCTCCATGTCACAACCCCCTTACTGTGAGGGGACCCCCAGCTCAGCCCCTTTGTACTGCCCCAGCTAAGAGTGACAGGCAAGATATCTTATTGTGCTCTTGTTTTTTATTTATTCATTGCTTGAGAAACCAGTAAATCCTTGCAGAGAAATAAACAATATACAGACAATGCAATCATGGGCACATTTCATAAAAACATTTTCATAAAAACATTTATTTAGAATAATATATTTGTTGGGACTTGCAATCAGAGTGGGGATCCCAACTCTTACATTAAAGAGACACAACAAGTCTAATAATAAAACGCAGACATGTAATAACATAGAGAAATATAATATCATGTAAAGATATAACATTTCTCTCTCTATCTATATGTATATGTATATATATATATATATATATATATATATATATATATATATATATATATATATATATCACTAATATAATTGTAAGTGTGTAACGCTCTGTATGGACGCTGCGAGCAACACCCGCGAGCTGCCTTGGAGAACGGGAGGGCGGAGGAAGACACAGGGGAGAAGGGGAAGAAGAGAGAGGGGAGGAAGACACGGGAGAGGTGAAGGAAGACACAGAGGGGAGGAAGAAATAGGCGAGAGGAGGAGGAAGACACAGGGAGGAGGAAGACACAGGGAGGGGGAAAGACACAGGGGAGGAAGAGACACAGGAGAGGGAGAAGAGACACATGAGAGGGGGGAGACACAGGGGAGGGATAGTGGGGGAGAGACACAGGTAAAGTGGGGGAATAGACACAGGAGAGAGGGGATGAGACACGGGAGAGGGGGAGAGAGTAAAAGGGGAGGGAGAAGGGGAGGAAAGCGACACAGTGGAGGGAGGGGGAGGAAAGCGACACAGGGGAGGGAGGGGGAGGAAAGCGACACAGGGGAGGGAGGGGAGAAGAGATACAGGATACTAGGAAATTGCCCGTCAAAAATGATGGGATTAAAAGCTTTGCCACACAATGTGAGGCTTTTGCTCCTCTGAGCACCTTCGCTCCTCTGAGCCTCCCCCCCGTGTACTTCAACTTTACTGCTTTGCACTGTTCACCTTCGGCGCTCATTGTGACCCTTTCCTCCCATCTACTGTACGGTCCACTCATTGCAGGTTTCATTAACCTGCAAGTTTTGTGCTTGGGAATGCCATGTGTCTCTTTCCACCATCTCCCCCCTGTCCCTTCCCTGTGTGTTTCTCCTCGGTGTCTCCGCTCAATGTTTGCGTGGCGCGCAGTGACTGCCGTTGGTTTTATTTTCTAAGTCCTGCGGGCCTGATGTTGTTGGTGTAAGTGTTACTGTCTTTGCCGTATTGTATTTTCTATGTCCCACGTGCCTGGCGTTGCTCAGCCTCGTTTTCATCCTGTTTCAGAATTTTTACGTTTTTCGTCCGTCATTATTTTTCCTTGCTTAGGTGATTTTGTATTGACGAAAACCCCAAAATAAGGCTCGAATTTGCTTGCAACCTCACTCCCAGACTTCCTGGCTCCCCCTGTGCGTTTTTGTGAATGTGTTATTATTTTTGTTAAATAATTTTGTTTGTTTTCTGGGTTTTTAGAGTTGCGACCCTCGCAGTCGCATGCATCAAATGCTCGCCTCGCTTCGTGAGGCTCGCAAAGTGTGACCAACATCATAAGCGTTCCCAACACTGACAACTATATATGTGATATATATAGCATGCAGATATTTAAAAACACAAATATATAATAACATGCAGGGTTATAAAAACCAACAGAGATGTAATAACACAAAACGATACAATAGCATACAGATATATCACATATAATAGTTGTCATAATTGCAAGTTTGCCGGTAACGCCGTAGGCCTTTGTCGCTCATCACGAGGCCAGCAAGACTTTTAAAAAGGCCGAAGGCGCTCATGGCGATGCCCACGATTAGCGCAGAAGGTCGTACGCCTTTGGCGCTCATTGCGAGGCCAGCGAGACTTTTAAAAAGGCTGAAGGCGCTCATGACGATGCCCGCGACCAGCGCAGAAGGTCGTAGGCCTTTGGCGCTCATTGCAAGGCACACAAATTATGGGTTTGACGGGGGCTCGCAAGACTTTGAAAATGGCTGGCCCTCAATACTTTGAAACAGGCTCGACATGAGCGCCAAAGGCGCTCATGCCAGTGACCACGATTAGCGCCTAAGGCAGTAGGCCTTGGGCGCTCATCGCAAGGCAGGCAAGACTTTGTAAAAATTAAGGTTTTAATGATCAGCATTTTTTTCAAGCCCGAAACTGTGAAGCCGTTGGGAGACCGCCAAAAGACGCCAATTAGTTCAAATTTTTACTTACAACCTCAAGCTAATTTTATGTTTAATTGGTGTTTTTGGGAGGTCTGAAATCGACTAAGTGAGGAAAAAAATGGCGTCTGTAAAGCTCATCGCGATGCCCGCAAGACTTTAAAAAAGGCGCGATGGGCGCTCATCGCGAGGCACACAAGACTTGAAGAGGGAGGAGAAAGACACAGGGGAGGGAGAGAGGGAAGAGGGTGCAAAGAGACACAGGGGTGAGAAGGGGGGGGGAAGAGACACGGGAGGGAAATAAGGGAAAAGCTCAGGCACTGGGGGCAAAGAGACAGCGGGAGGGAGAGAGGGGAAAACAGACACAGGGTTCAGAGAGTGGGGAGAGGCTTGCAATGAGTGCCAAAGGCACTCATTGCAAACCTCGTAATGAGCGCCAAGGGCGCTCATTGCTGGGCTCGCAATGAGCGCCAAAGGCGCTCAGCGTGAGACACGGAAGTGGAGGGTTGGACGACGAATGCAAAGAGTGCTCAAAAGGAGGCCCGCAAGTTAGAGGGGGGAGAGCCTTGCATTGTATGGCAAACAGCATTGCAAGCCTTCAAATTTTATTGCTGTCATTTTTGACAGGCAAGTGGCTAGTAATAATATCATAAGTGAGATTTAGTTATTACATACAGATATATAATAACACCATTTATATATTAACATACTGAGATATAAGGTAATAATAATACATAGATATATTAAAATACCAAGATATAACATATAGAGATAAAATAATGAGATATAATAACAGGTATATAATAACATATAGAAAAATAATAACATATATATGATTTCACACAGAGATAATACACTGAGATTTAACATAGCAAGATATAATAATTCACCGAGAGATATAATAATAAACAAAGGCATAATACCACAAAAATATATATTAACATAGTGAGATATAATAACACACAGAGATATAATAATATACCAAGATATAACATATAGAGATAATGTATTGATATATAATAACAGATAGAGATGTGCTATATATCTAATAACATGTATGTATATATAGTACACAGATATAATAATACACAGAGAGATAATTATATGAGTATATATATCACATATATAGTTCTCAGCAGTGCGGGCTTGCCAAAATCCGTTGCTAACGCAACGGGGAAACTGCGAAGCGAGGGCCGCGGTTGCGCGTAGGCAAGGACCGCCAAAGGCGTTCCTTGCGCTGGTGGAGATGATTGCCGTAGGCGCTCATCCCTACGATCCTGTACGACTTAGGTGGTGGAGCGCTCATCCCTACGACCCCATAGCACTTAGGCAGGGAGCGCTGCTGGTGCGACACCCGTAGCACCAAAAAACACAGAAAATACAAACAAAAATTAAATAAAAACATCACACACAGCAAGGGGGGGTTCACCCAGGACATCTGGAACAGAGGTTACACTTCAATTTAAGTCCAATTTCAGGAGTTTAGGCACTCGAAAATCCCCTAAGCGAGAGAAAAAACGAGGCTACACGACCCCTAAACCGGCAAAAAGCCGCCAAGCACATACAACTTTTACACAACCCCGTACGAGCTACAAAATACACTATTAGGAAGGACGCAAAATCATCCACACCCGCCTACCACATACACATTCACCGCCATTTTACATCACTAACTTCAATGCGGAAGTACCCAGCTACACTAACGGTTTCCCCTCGCGCACGCAGCCTATTTACACTACACACATTGCTGACACACCTCAGCTCCACAACAGTGCAAACCTACACTGTATGCTGCAGGAACATCAAAACAGATTGTTAGCTCTTCAGCACAATGCTTGCTGCATATATTAATTACAAATAGGTAAAGTATATTCATTTATGAGTTCAGTAATTCATTAATTATAATTACAAAAATACATATACAGAAAAAATTACAAAACAGCACACGACAGTATCGCAATAAACTCCAAAGCCGTGCACTGCACGCCTCATAAGGAGCGCCAAAGGGGAGAGACTCGCAATGAAAGCCAAAATGCGATAAGCATGGTCCTTGCAATCAGCGCCAAAGGGGCTCTGACAACCAAAAATACACCAACCCAGAGGCTCGCAATGAGCGCCGAAGGCGCTCAGCACGAGGCTTGCAATGAGCGCCAAAGGTACTCATACAACCAAAACACTTACTTTGTGTGCCAAACAGCATTCCCTGACTTACAATTCTATTGCCGTCATTTTTTGACGGGCACGTTGCGAGTTTATATATAATAAATACACAGATATAATTATATAAAGATATATATTATCATAAAAAATATATAATAACACATGTATAGTAAGTTTGCCCTTTGGCAATATATCAAGATCTATGGGTGGCCTGCCTACTATAATGCAGAATATAATGGTGATGCCCCACCTACCTTGGCTGCTAGAATGTAAAAACATGCCCTTTAAAAACCTGTTAGCTTTAAAAAAAAATCTGTACGCATAAATAGAACATTATACTGTAAGTCTTGAGACACTCACCATACTTGAGGGTCTGAATTCATTGTCCAGGTGTATGGAGGGAGGGGGTTTGTGCGTCATCCCCCCCACACTCGGTGCTCTACATCTGAAGAGACCCCATTAAAATCTAAGTCTAAGGGTCTCCATTAGTGTGAAAGGCGTCTTCTTTTGCGGTGCTGTGAGTGGGTGCATTTAGACATTAGTGAGATACGGTGTTGTGTATATATTTATATATATAGTCCTATTAAGTCCTTGAGACACGTGGGAGCTACATGCTGATTATTCAGGGTCATTGCAGGAGTGCTTACCATCAAACGCTAACAGAGATGCCTGCAACTTTAACCACCAGCAGTCAGGGGGTTATTAAAATCCTCCCATTAAATGACCACAGTGGTCCCAAATTTACCATCTGGTTATGGATTAATAAAAAAAATGTTAAATGTTGAACTTTTTATGTGCTTTCCTGAGCTGTTTCTACTACTTTATCAAGAGGGTGTAAACTAATGAGCTTTAAATTATAGCACTGACAATGGCGGAGTAAGTGAAAAACTTTTTATACATATACATTAGAATTAATGTTGTCCTAATTAAAATTGTTAGTCAGACTCCAACATATTTTTTCATTGTGCTATGGCCCTTTAAGTTTCTTGGATAATGTTATTGTGAGAAGTGGTTATTATTTTTTTCTGTTAATTATCTCCTTTTTGTTCCAATGTATCTGTTTTTTGTTGCATGGCAGTGACACCAGTGATCAATAACAGATATAGCCCTCTAATTAACGCTGCTTTTATTCTCACCTTTCATCCACTAACGAGCTGCCCAGTTTCTTTGATTCAAAGTCGTCTTTCGCTGGACAGATACTAATTAGGAACATCACCAAAACCTCTTACCTGCTTAGTCGTGCCAGCACTGTAGCTTAGGAAAAATATCACATGTTTGTGAAGTATGTAACAAGCTGACAATATCAGCGAATATGTGAGACATGAGCATAAAAACATTTTAAAAGATAACAGAACGCCAGGCAAATCTGTCAGTCACTGGCCTACTGAACTCCCCAAGCTCATGTTCATTGCTTCAATGACCTCACCTATCCATCTTTGCCTCTGTTGCCCCCTTCTTCCTGTGACTTACATTTTTCCAGCATCAGAGTCTTCTCTAGGGAATCCTGTCTTCTCATGATATTTCCAAAATATTTGAGCTTCAGCCTCATGATCATACCTTCCAGTGAATAGTTTTACTTGATTTCCCAAAGTACTGATTTATTGGATCTTCTTGCAGCCCAAGGGACTCTAAGCAGTTTTCTGCAACACCACATTCAAAGGCATCAAGTCTACGGCGCTCGGCCGCCTTTATGGTCCAGCTCTCACATACGTATGTTACTACTGGGAATACCATAGTTCGAAGTATGCAGACCTTTGTTGATCATGTATGTCATTATTGACTTTTGGAGCCAGAGTGGGTCTTCACAGAACCCCACAAGCAAGGACTCTTTATGGCCCAAGTCCCTACTGACATCTCCCTGAACTCATGGACGCTATTTTTGGGACACTTGCCCATGGGACAGCCAACTCTAGGGTTTTTACCAGGAATATTATATGTTGGTATGTGAGTATGTCACCTTAAAGGAAGTATTATGTTTGTCACAACCTCATGGATATTGGAAATATAACTGTTTGTCATGGTTTCTTGGTGGAAATGTAGTTACTGTTTTTATTGTACTGTCACAAGATGGTTGATGAACTGTGTTCAATAGAATATGGCTTCCAGGCCCTAATCCCGTAATGCCAGAGCTCCTAATTCATGGGTAAACTAGTAGCTAGCAAGAGCCTGTAGAGGAAAAAACTGTTAAACTTCCATGCTTCTGCCATCTTTGGGCCCTATGCTAATCCCGGCAATGGCAATTACGAGTAGCACAGAAAATCCTACCTAGCTATGCTATTCCCCATCCTGAAAACATTGCGAGAGAACTGCTACAAATCACTGTGTCAAACTGTTCAATTGATTTTAGCAGTGCTACAAAATGACGCGTTACTCTATGCTAATCAGATTTTTACGGATCACCCTCAAATCAGGGCAGTGCCGTAACTACAAACAAATGAAGAAAATATTACGGGTACCAATGGATACTCGCAGTGGCTTTTAAAACAATGGCGGACTGCTGCAGCAGGGACAGGAAACTACTCTAAAAACATAGAAAAGCATGCAAGATCATCACAAGTGAAGTATTTACATTGTTTTTGGCACATATGTGCAATCTAAAACTATTTAATTGCCAAATTACACAAACTTAAAAAATTAAAATCATATATATACATCAATATGTTTGACTTATCACATATATATTGAGACACCAACTACTGGAAATATCAAGCCTCCATGTGACATATTACAATATACAGGAGAACATAGGCCACAGTACGCAACAGGTTAATAACACTCAGCAAAACACATGGATCACAGCAGATGCTATGAAGCACTCACTATTAAAGGGATAGACACACCACAAGGAAATCAATACTGAGAAATGTCATGTTGTTGCTGCATTTATATGCAAATGAGCAGCTAACACATGTTAATGAGCTATTTTGATGTGCTTATTAGGATTACAGTCTGCTTGTCTGTCTCTGTAGTGGCCGAAATAAAGACCCCCAAAGTTATCTGGTGGTTTAACCCCTCAGTGAGTGCTATGCAGTAGTGATCAGCACCACATTATAGTATTCAAAGAGATAATCTACGGCACATCAATATGAAGGTATGGCATATACGCAATAACCTGGGTCTTAGACACGTGATGGGGGGGGGGGGGGTAATTATGGGAGGCATGAGGCCTGAGACAGACTCGCTGACAATAATGCTGGATAAATGGGGAAGGTGAATTGCACAGACAAAGTATATTGGTTTATATTCATTAAAAGTTATATGGCAGGAGGCGGAGCTAGCGTCCTTACCAGCAGGACGTGTGAGGGGAGAGCTCCGTCAGAGTTGCCTGACATTTGGGCAATATTGCCCTGTAAACCCCCTGTGACACCCCCAATAACATCAGGGGGCACCAGGGGAAGCCGTCGGGCCCCCAGATAGTCGCCCCGACTACCGGAACGAGGCTCCAGGAGAGTGCAGGAGCACTCTGAACTCGGCAGCTGCTGCATAGCAGGGGAGCGTCCTGCGTGCCTGCTCTGCCTGCTCCCCCAGCACAACACAACAAGAGGGGACTCAGGCCGGCCAGGGGCAGCACGGAGGCACAACAAGAAGGCAAGGTAGGCTGGATCTGCCAGGGGCTGCGGGGAGAGACCAGGAAGCACTGGGCCGCCATCTTGACAGGCCAAAGCAGGCCTAGCCAGAGGGAGAACTCCCTCTACAGATACCGGGGGCCCATAACATCTACCCAGACAACCGAGGGGCAGCAGGGGGATCCCACACACCCTAAAACCCCCCTGAGAGAGAGAAGGCTGGGCTGCATAGCAGCCACTAATACAAAGAAGAAGGGGGAGAGGTAAAGCCCGCGAATCCACGGCCGCCATTTTGTGGCACCTCATGGTGGAGGGGGAACAGACACAGACAGATCCCAGCTGACCTACACCCAAGACTTCAACCCCCAGGAAGAGCTAACCCCTCTGGACACCCCATACTGGGTCTTGCCTCTCACACTGTGAAAGTTCATTGCACTAAAGGAAAGCAGCATCTAATATCTAGTCTGAAACTTTAACCCTGACAACACCAGACCCTGCACTGAGCTCTACCGGGCAAGCAGTCACTGCAACTTTACTAAGGAAGAGGATCCTGCCACCCCCTGGGTTCCACACAGTGACATTTCTACACCCTGACTTAACAACCTCAGACAACCCTGCAGTTAATTTTGTGTGAAATCCTGTGAAGATCTGCATGAACATTGCTGCAGAGGACCTTTGCTGCCACCCTGTGGCCACTCAGTAAATCTGATGTTGATGTGGGCCAAGGCAACCAGCCTGAAAGCCCCCTTCCAGTTGCTCCTGGCGGAGCCTGCAAAGACCGATATGAAGCACTGAGCCAAGAGATGTGATTGAAGCCTGACAGGAGGCCTTGACTAACAAGCTACAACGACCGATCTTACACGAGAACACAGCTTCTGGCCGCACCAACCAAACAAACTCTACAGCTACGCACTCCTGAGGGAACTGATAGCAGAGAAAGCAAGGGGAAAAATACTACAGCTCCTGTAACACGCACATCTCCATCTTCAGAAATGAAGAAAAGTAGAAAGAACTCCTCCGCAAAGGGCATCCGAGAGCACTTCACACCCAAAACAACAAAGCCGCCATCTCCACTGGATTCAGCTTCAGACCACTCTGAATCATCTGATCAGGAGGAGATACCCAAGAGGTCAAAACAACATATAGACCTATCGCCTAGGGCCATTGCAACGATAGAACAGCTTCTAACCAAGGCACTAGAACCCTTAAGAAATGACCTGAAAGAACTGGGGCAGAGGACCCAACTTCTGGAGGAGATGGTGGATCAGATGGGAGAAGCGCAGCAACATGACAGGTCTGCCATAGACCAGAACTCGTATAACATCATGGAGCTGAACGATAAGATTGAAGATCTAGAGAATCGATCCCGCCGCCATAACGTCAGAGTACGGGGGATTCCAAGGACTACACAAGACCTGACAGGGTACTTAAAAGACACCTTCACTTCAATACTACCCGATCACCCAGAGGGCGTCCTCGAAATTGAACGAGCCCACAGAGCGCTAGGAGGGGCGAGAAACCCAGAGACCCCTAAGGATGTTGTGGTGAGATTCGTGAGACAACAAGCCAGAGACCTACTCTTAGCAGAAACAAGGAAGAAGCAGGCAGTCAAAGGACCAGATAACTCCAACCTGCAAGTGTATGCAGACCTGTCCCCCAACACACTAGACAGAAGGAGACAGATGAAGCCTGCACTGGCGATTCTGCAACAGAACAAGCTCCAATACCGGTGGAACTTCCCCTTTGCCCTCACCTTCAGCTACCAAGGTACATCCCACACCACCCGCAACTTGGAAGACTGCCTCGCAGTACTGCGCCACATTCGTCTCTGCCCAGCGGACCTTCCAGCAGAGGAGCACAACTTCCCCCCTCCTCCTCCCATCCCGAAAAAACAGTGGACTGTGGTAGGGTCACAGCGACCGAAGGAAGACCCGCCTCCCCCCAGGAGTCCCAGAGACAAAAACTTGCCCCGCAGGAGCCAAGGCGGGCTGAGTACTCAGCACAGAGGAGGCCCGGGCCCGACTTCAGAAGGCCTGATACCATCGCGATCGGAGTGAAGGCAACCCACCAACAGGAAGTTGTTTTGAGTCTTTGTTTTCTCATTCATTTATGGGACTTCTCTGACCTGCTTTAGTGAGGGTAGAATAGGCACTGATGACTTTAGTTAGGTCAGATGTTAGTCGAGGCCTCTAATGAAGGGCCTGTTAAAGCCAGATGCCCGAAATAGACGGAAGGCATCCTAGTTAAAAGTTAAAAATAAAAACTTGGAAGGAGATGCTAGTAATTTGACCACGAGGTATATATGTTTATAGAAAATCTTATGTGTTAATGTACCTAATGCCTGTCCTTACTTTGTATCCCTTTCAATAAAAAAATTTTATTTAAAAAAAAAAGTTATATGGCATATTAAAATCATGCATTGAACGAATGTGTTTCCAAAAAGTGCGCATGCAGAGCTACCCGTCAGCTCTGTCATTCAAAGTGCCACAGTTCTTTGCCTTGCTCTAATAAATGATGCTCTAATAAATGATCCTTATGATTAACTATGGTTGATTTGGACTAATAATTCAAAAACCTTGTTGTCATGATTCTACATATTGCCCAGGCATTGTACACAATGTCCGCATTCAACACATCGCCCGTAACACATATACAGGATAATGACCAAAAACTTAAACATAATAATGAAGTAATTGCTATGTATGTTGATGTCTCAAATCAGTAACCATGAGCAAATCACAAAACACGGATAACAGTATAACAATATAATTGTTTATTGTATACACAGAGCACAGTCTTAAACATATCCGATTTCCATAAATATCATGGGTGTGGTATGGGTGGATCCGAAAGGACAATCGGCTGAAAAAAATATAAATATAAAGGGGTCAACGTAATACTTTATAATAATAATGATGCATAGCATCTCCTAGGGTCACATGCGGTCATTACATCACAGTAACCATAATCAGATGAAGAAAAATCTCCTCATTCAACGCTAGATAGAATAGAAGTAACCAGCAATGCTTCATGTCTTCATCTGCTCCATTACACAGATGCTGAAAATCATTGATTATGAATCCAATTCAATAACACACAGTAACAATAAACTAGCGTACCTGAGCTTCATCCACAAGCAGTGCAAACCATTCTCTATCTGTCATTTGAAATCACTTGCCATCACCACTGGACATAATGTGGCATCTCAAAAGGATTGCTTAGCTGTGACCACAGTTAGTGGGGCCGGAGTATTAGTACCATCTCTCTATGAGATTTTAATGCATTTATTAATGGTATAAATGGCCACTTTTGGACTTTGTTAGTCCCACGCCAGATCTGCATTTGTATGAGTTGAATGTAACAACAAACATGTGTTATGGAATATGATATATTATTAAATAATGGTGTATGAGATCATTCTGCTGGGGGATCTCATTGATGGAATGGCTATCTGTTTTATGTCACTCACATTATTTGGTAGCACTGCTTGTAGAAGAAGAGGATGGCTTCATTGATCTGAAATGTGCCACCAAAAAAAAAAAAAGTTATTACTAAGGGGAAAAACAAAAATAGGGACTGCACCATCTCTTTTCAACAGCATTCCTCTGTGACCATCTGTTGGTAAAATGTTAAACATAACAAAACATGTCCAACAGAGAAGAGGATCATGCACCATGTGATGGTGGGTAGCCGTCTGCTTACAAAATATTGATGTCCATGCAGATTGTGGTTCGTGCACTCTGGCCATATAGAACTACACCTATTAGTGGTGCCTCTTCGCCTCCCTATAGAGCTTCCTAAGGCTGCTGCCCACCGATGCCTGGTGAGAGGAGATACTGGTCTGGATCTCCCCCATGGTGGCCTGCAATAGTGGGCCGTGGGACGGAAGGTCTGAGTTGGCTGAGCAGGCGGTGGTGGCAAAGTGGGGAGGTGCTGAGGAGCGTATGTGGGCCTGCTGGTTCCCAGGACATGCCGGTGGTGGGAGGAGGAACTGATGGTGGTAGTGGCAGCAATAAGCGGGCATCAATCCAGCAGCAGCTGGGCCCGGATGGAGAATCAATCTGACGGAGGAGGGGGCCAGTGGGGACAAATGCAACTGGTGTGGCAGAATATCTGGCCAGTCCCACCACTGATCACATTCATTGGGAGTCCTCCTTCTCATCCTACTCCTGACACGGATCCTGGCTTGCGGGGGCACTGTCAGCAGTATCTGACTCCGAATGAGACCCCCCCCCCACACCCACACACCCACACACACACACTGTTTCTGTAGTGGACCCAGAACTCCTGCCAGCTGTAATAAGAGAAGAATGGTATATGGTTAACAATATTGTATGATCTTTTGATTGATGTGTGTTCCTATATATCTGACATGCAGTTATCTTGCACTTGGATTGATCACTTCTTAGTTAATGTTTGAAGCTATCCTTTGCTGGATGTGATAATTTCTTTATATCTTGAGCATGTTTGTTAATGGCTCATAACAACATCTTGATTTGTGCTGCGGTCTGGATTCTGCAGCACATGCATATACATACTCTGCAGAACTTGATGAGTATTGTGTCATACTAACTAATCAGTGAGAGTATGAGAGTTGTTAAGATGGTGCTTAGAGGTGTTCCCTAATGGGCTATTACACTACACTGCACAACCATCCCTACAGAGTCTGTATCTGCATATGCTTCAGTGGCCAGAACCACAACTGTGGTCTCAATTCAATGTTGAATAAATTGATATCTATCTGGTATTTGCGTATTTGCGTATTTGCTGCATCTATTTGTCACATCTGATGCTGCCCACCAAGGCAAGTGATATGTGTTCCTGGATTTGATGAGGGATAGACAATCCATCTACCCTTAGTGAAATCCAGGGAGCTGACATCTCACTCTTATTGGTTTGCAGCATTTCTTGTGATTAGAGTTATCGGTGTGTGTGGTGTACATGTGGTATGTTGGTGTATCTGATATTCACCTGGCTAGGAGGCTGGATCCGGTGTATCCACCAGGCCTGGAGCTCCGGGGACGTTCCCTGCTTCCTTCATCTCCTTCAGCAGCCTCTCCCTCTCCTTGTAGCGGACAGTCACTCTGGGGCCGCCACTTGGAACTCTTGCTGCTCTGGCCTCTTCTTCCATCATCCTCCTGACATTTGTGCGGCTGTCGCCATAATGATGCCTTACAGATGTCACATCCCTGTTAGCAAAAACGACCTAATTGACTGCATCTGCTACCTTGCCCCTGAGGCCAACTTTGACTTTCCTCTCCCCTGTAATGGTATGGGCGTGGGCATGGATGGCATTGAGGACTATCACCATCTCCTCTGGCCTATAGTTAGGGCCCTGTGTTTAGCTACAGCCTCTTGTCCTCCCAACTAAGGGATTTTCTCTCCCCCCCCCCCACTCCCCTTTGAGATCAGGCCCCTCCCCATTGATATCAGGCCCCTCCCCCTCTGTCCCTGAGTCATGTATTCATAGATCTATCGGCTCATCCCATCCTCCCTCTACCTCCCTCCTTCCCTCTCTCTCTTCCTCCCTCCTCTACCTCTCTCCCTCCCTCTCTCGTCTTTCCTTCCTCTACCTTCCTCCTTCTACCTTCCTCCCTCCATCTACTTCCTGGGGCACCCTCTCTCCTCCTTTCTTCCTCCTCTCCTCCCCACCTCTCACCTCCTCGTTCCTCCCTCCATCCCAATTCCACTGTTAAAATAAGGTTAAATCAAAGAAAGTGTCTGTGTATCTATTTGTGATGTCAAAAAAAAAGTGTGTTCTATGTGTATTTTTTACAGTTGGGTATAGGGTGAGGGTGTATGGATGGTGTGTCCTAGCTATAAGTGTATCTATGTGTATTTTTTACAGTTGGGTATAGGGTGAGGGTGTATGGATGGTGTGTCCTAGCTAGAAGTGTATCTATGTGTATTGTTATCCTATGTCTATATATTTTGTAACATCAGTATATATTCAGTATTAAGTTTTGTAAAATTAAGTGTATGGTAGTAATTAATTATCTATAATAATTAAAGAATATAAATCTGTCACTTCTCCTGCACTCCCTCTCTATACCCACCAAGGACTAATTACTAATCGGAAAGAATCAATACCAATGTTTATAAGAGCGACTTTTATTGATAAACATTAAAAATACACTATAAAAAAAAAGGATTAATACAAATTAAAAACAATTTAATTGGCTGTCATGGCTGTGGCGCAACAAGAATTACTATAAAAGTTAATTAATTGGTGCTATAATCCAGCCCCTTCACTGCTACTGACTAAAGCATGGTTTATATATGTGGGCTGAGAGACGTAATGCGGGGTAGCTAAAGATTGACATACACGAGTAATGTAGGGGAAAAAAGCTCCCACAGCCAATTTACAGCAATACCGCAAGTCATGACAGTGTAATATCTTTATTTTTTACTAGCTTGTCCAAGCTTGCCATAGTTTTCCTCTGCAGAAGCAAACATCTTTTAATTTCATGACTACAGTCACCATCTGCAGAGATCTTGGATCCCAGGAAAATAAAATCTGTCACTGCCTCCACTTCTTCTCGGTCTATTTGCTAGGATTGAGATTGCCTTTGCCATGATCTTCGTCTTTTTAACACTGAGCAGCAGGCCAGCTTTTGCACTCTCTTCTTTCACCTTCATCAATAAGTCCTTTAGTTCCTCCTCACTTTCAGCCATCAGAGTAGTATCATCGGCGTATGTGAGGTTGTTGATATTCCTTCCAGCAATATTGATTCTTCGGCTTTGGTTTCATCCAGACCAGCCTTACACATGATGTATCCTGCATATAGGATGAATAAATAAGGTGACAATATACAACCTCTTTGTAGTCCTTTCCCAAGGAGGATGAGATAATCTGGTACTGCCATCTCTTTAAGGACATGCCACATTTTGTTGTGATCCACACAGTCAAAGGCTTTAGAATAGTCCATGAAGAAGAAGTAAATGCTTTTCTGGAACTCTCTTTCTTTCTCTATTATCCAGCAGACATTGGCAATTTGATCTCTTGTGCCTCTTCCTCTGCAGAGCTGGGCTTGCATATCTGGTAGTTCATGATCCATATATTATAGGAGCCAAGCTTGTAGGATCCTAAGCATTACCTTGCTGGCGTGTGAAATGAATGCAATCCTTGGAGCATTCTTTGGCACTGCCTTTTTTTGGATTGGGATGTACACTGACCTTTTCTAGTCTACTGGCCACTGTTGAGTTTTCCAATTGTGTTGGCATAAGGCAAGTAACACTTTCACAGCATCATCTTGTAGGATTTTGAATAGTTCAATTGGGATTCCATCACCTCCTGCAGCCTTATAATCAGCAAGACATCCTAGGGCCCATCTCACTTCACTCTCCAAGATATCTGGATCCAACTCATTGGACAAACTATTGAGCTCATCTTTGTTGTCACAGTCATTCCTGTATAGATCTTCATTGTATTCCTGCCACCTCTTCTTTATCTGATCTGCTTCTGTTAAGCCTCTACCATTTTTTTCTTTTACAACACCCACTTTGGCATGAAGGTTCTCTCGAGATCTCCAGTTTTCTTGAAGAGATTTCTTGATTTTCCTATTCTGTTATCGTCTTCAATCTCTTTACATTGCTCATTATAGAATGTCTCCTTGTCTCTTCTTGCCATCCTCTGAATTCTGCATTCAGTTGAACAAATCTTTTCTCATCTCCACTAACTTTCGCTTTCCTTCTTTCCTGGGCTACTTTTAAAGCCTCATCAGATAGCCAGTTAGTCTTCTTAGTTCTGTTTCTTTTTGGGCTATTCTCTTGACCCAATGTTCTTCAGGCATTTTATCTTCCATGTCTAGTCCCTAAAATCTATTCTTTACCTCCACATCATATTCACAAGGGACATTATTTATTCTAATTTCTGACCTTTGCAAAAGGAAGCTTGTGGTCTGAGCCGCAGTCAGCTCCATGTCCTGTCTTAGCTGAGTGTATAGAGCTCCTCCATCTTTGGCTACAGATTATATAGTCAATCTGATTTCTATATTGTCCATCTGGTGATGTCCATATGTTGAGACGTCTCAGAGGCTGTTGGAAGAGGGTGTTTGCTACGACCAGAGAATTATCTTGACCCAATTCTAATCTCTGACCTGCTCCATTTTGTACTCCAAGGCAAAACTGGCCAGTTATTCCAGGCGTCTTTTGGTTTTCAGCTTCCACGTTCCAATCTCCTATGAGGAGAGTAACATCATATCTTGGTGTTATATCTAATAGGTGTTTAATATCCTCATAGAACTGGACAACTTCAGCCTCTTCAGCATCCATGGTTGGTGCATAGACTCGGATCACTGTGATGCATTCATATATTTTGGGTTGTAACCGAGCACTGCTGTGGCCACCTTTTAATTGACTAGGGCTACGCCATTTCTTGTGCAGGATTCTTGACCACAGTAGAAGATCTGGTGGTTGTCTGATATGAAATTATATGGAATAATATGATATGAAATGTCCCATTCCAGCCCATTTGAGTTCACTAATTCCCAGGATATCACTATTTAACCTTATCATCTCATTCTTGACCACATCTAGTTCTTTTTGGTTCATAGT
This sequence comes from Discoglossus pictus, assembly GCA_027410445.1. NCBI lineage: Eukaryota > Metazoa > Chordata > Amphibia > Anura > Alytidae > Discoglossus > Discoglossus pictus. The sequence continues at coordinate 32,682,881 of CM050174.1, forward strand.
TCTCACATTCCAGGTTCCTATTCTGAATTGATCTTTGCAGCAGCGGACTTTCCTTTCCCCTCCAGTCACATCCGCAGCTGGGTGTCCTTTCGGCTTTGGCCCAACCTCTTCATTGGATCTGGTGCTACTAGTACTTGCTCTCTGCTCTTCCTCAGTAATGTGGTAGGCACCTTCTGACCTGAGGGGCTCATCTTCCGATGCTATATCATTATGCCTCTGGTTCTGCCTCACCATAAGGTTATCTTGGCAAAGTTACTGGAGTGGGATGCCAGTTAATTCTTCAGTGGTCTATGATTTGTTTGACCTCTCTGCTATGACCCGCCCATCTTGAGTAACCCTACATGGTATAGCTCACAGCTTCATTGAAGTACACAATCACCTTCACGACAACAACGTAGTGATCCAGACAGATAGATAAAATTATTTTGTAGGCTTTTCTGCTTTCATCAAACTATTTATGTGTTTATATCAAAATTGTACGTGCAGTGTACTAAATCAGTATATTTGCAATAAATCAGTCAAATAAAATGATTTTCCAAATTTAGTAAAAATACTCACAATTTGCAAAGGAAAGATCTCTCCATATACAAGTTGTAAAAAAAAAAAAATATATATATATATATAGTTATTTATAAAATCAATGTACTTATTACTCACTTATATTTTGCACTATTCCACTCTTCAGAAATAGATAGATGGTTTTATTTTCAGAACAGCGCATTAGTCTGGCAATGAAGGGGTGGCATTTGTAGGTATCCCTCCTCCCTACCCCATCCTCCAGGTTACACACTTGGGAATATATAAGGAGGCTGAGGACTCGAGTTCTGAAATCACATGAACTTCAGTGGACGCAGAGCGGAGCCTGCAGGTGGGTGACAAATAGTCCTTAAGACCATCTTTGTACTGTATATTGGAGGGTTTGTATTATTTTATACGATGGGCGTTATTCTTCAGGCAATAATGGACAATTGGGAAAGTGTTTTAAAATTGTACTTGGTCAGAGTAACAGGCTTCATAGAATAACATAGATTTTATCTAACGATATCTAACGTTAAGCCTAAATGCAATGATATCTAAGGAATGTTTACAGTTTCATGAAAAATTTAAAAAGATAGTAACACTGATGTTGATGCAGATAAGACCCATCTAGTCTGACCATTTGCTTTACCTAAATGATTCATTAAATACATCATCAAAGTAGCCTTATGCGTTTTCCCAGATGTATGTATATCTCTACCCCTTCTGCTGGAAGGATGTTCCACTTATTTATGTCCCTTTCTGTTAAGTAACATTTTCACTTACTTCCCACAAATCTTCCTCCCTCCAAAATGTACATCCTGACCTCTTGTTCTTGTTCCTCTTTTTATGGAAGAATCTCACTAAATCTGACTGGGGGTCTATAGAGTGACATTAGTACCTCTCTATTACTGACTGGGGGTCTATAGAGTGACATTAGTACCTCTCTATTTCTGACTGGGTCTATAGAGTGACATTAGTACCTCTCTATTACTGACTGGGGTTCTATAGAGGGAAATTAGTACCTCTCTATTACTGACTGGGGTCTATAGAGTGACATTAGTACCTCTCTATTACTGACTGGGGTTCTATAGAGGGAAATTAGTACCTCTCTATTACTGACTGGGGTCTATAGAGTGACATTAGTACCTCTATTTCTGACTGGGTCTATAGAGTGACATTAGTACCTCTCTATTACTGACTGGGGTTCTATAGAGGGACATTAGTACCTCTCTATTACTGACTGGGGGTCTATAGAGTGACATTAGTACCTCTCTATTTCTGACTGGGGGTCTATAGAGTGACATTAGTACCTCTCTATTACTGACTGGGGGTCTATAGAGTGACATTAGTACCTCTCTATTTCTGACTGGGGTCTATAGAGTGACATTAGTACCTCTCTATATCTGACTGGGGGTCTATAGAGTGACATTAGTACCTCCCTATTACTGACTGGGGGTCTATAGAGTAACATTAGTACCTCTCTATATCTGACTGGGGGTCTATAGAGTGACATTAGTACCTCTCTATATCTGACTGGGGGTCTATAGAGTGACATTAGTTCCTCTCTGTTACTGACTGGGGTCTATAGAGTGACATTAGTACCTCTCTATTTCTGACTGGGGGTCTATAGAGTGACATTAGTACCTCTCTATTCCTGACTGGGGGTCTATAGAGGGACATTAGTACCTCTCTATTTCTGTCTGAGGGTCTATAGAGTGACATTAGTACCTCTCTATTTTTGACTAGGGATCTATAGAGTGACATTAGTACCTCTCTATATCTGACTGGGGGTCTATAGAGTGACATTAGTTCCTCTCTGTTACTGACTGGGGGTCTATAGAGGGACATTAGTACCTCTCTATTACTGACTGAGAGTTTATAGAGTGACATTAGTACCTCTCTATTTCTGACTGGGGGTCTATAGAGTGACATTAGTACCTCCCTATTTCTGACTGGGGGTCTATAGAGTGACATTAGTACCTCTCTATTACTGACTGGGGGTCTATAGAGTAACATTAGTACCTCTCTATATCTGACTGGGGGTCTATAGAGTGACATTAGTACCTCTCTATTACTGACTGGGGTCTATAGAGTGACATTAGTACCTCTCTATTTCTGTCTGAGGGTCTATAGAGTGACATTAGTACCTCTCTATTTTTGACTAGGGATCTATAGAGTGACATTAGTACCTCTCTATTTTTGACTAGGGGTCTATAGAGTGACATTAGTTCCTCTCTGTTACTGACTGGGGGTCTATAGAGTGACATTAGTTCCTCTCTGTTACTGACTGGGGGTCTATAGAGTGACATTAGTACCTCTCTATTTCTGACTGGGGGTCTATAGAGTGACATTAGTACCTCTCTATTTCTGACTGGGGTCTATAGAGTGACATTAGTACCTCTCTATTTCTGACTGGGGTCTATAGAGTGACATTAGTACCTCTCTATTTCTGACTGGGGGTCTATAGACTGACATTAGTACCTCTCTATATCTGACTGGGGGTCTATAGAGTGACATTAGTACCTCTCTATATCTGACTGGGGGTCTATAGAGTGACATTAGTACCTCTCTATTACTGACTGGGGGTCTATAGAGTGACATTAGTACCTCTCTATTTCTGACTGGGTCTATAGAGTGACATTAGTACCTCTCTATTACTGACTGGGGTTCTATAGAGGGACATTAGTACCTCTCTATTACTGACTGGGGTCTATAGAGTGACATTAGTACCTCTATTTCTGACTGGGTCTATAGAGTGACATTAGTACCTCTCTATTACTGACTGGGGTTCTATAGAGGGACATTAGTACCTCTCTATTACTGACTGGGGGTCTATAGAGTGACATTAGTACCTCTCTATTTCTGACTGGGGGTCTATAGAGTGACATTAGTACCTCTCTATTACTGACTGGGGGTCTATAGAGTGACATTAGTACCTCTCTATTTCTGACTGGGGTCTATAGAGTGACATTAGTACCTCTCTATATCTGACTGGGGGTCTATAGAGTGACATTAGTACCTCCCTATTACTGACTGGGGGTCTATAGAGTAACATTAGTACCTCTCTATATCTGACTGGGGGTCTATAGAGTGACATTAGTACCTCTCTATATCTGATTGGGGGTCTATAGAGTGACATTAGTTCCTCTCTGTTACTGACTGGGGTCTATAGAGTGACATTAGTACCTCTCTATTTCTGACTGGGGGTCTATAGAGTGACATTAGTACCTCTCTATTCCTGACTGGGGGTCTATAGAGGGACATTAGTACCTCTCTATTTCTGTCTGAGGGTCTATAGAGTGACATTAGTACCTCTCTATTTTTGACTAGGGATCTATAGAGTGACATTAGTACCTCTCTATATCTGACTGGGGGTCTATAGAGTGACATTAGTTCCTCTCTGTTACTGACTGGGGGTCTATAGAGGGACATTAGTACCTCTCTATTACTGACTGAGAGTTTATAGAGTGACATTAGTACCTCTCTATTTCTGACTGGGGGTCTATAGAGTGACATTAGTACCTCCCTATTTCTGACTGGGGGTCTATAGAGTGACATTAGTACCTCTCTATTACTGACTGGGGGTCTATAGAGTAACATTAGTACCTCTCTATATCTGACTGGGGGTCTATAGAGTGACATTAGTTCCTCTCTGTTACTGACTGGGGGTCTATAGAGTGACATTAGTACCTCTCTATTTCTGTCTGAGGGTCTATAGAGTGACATTAGTACCTCTCTATTTCTGACTGGGGGTCTATAGAGTGACATTAGTACCTCTCTATTCCTGACTGGGGGTCTATAGAGGGACATTAGTACCTCTCTATTTCTGTCTGAGGGTCTATAGAGTGACATTAGTACCTCTCTATTTTTGACTAGGGATCTATAGAGTGACATTAGTACCTCTCTATATCTGACTGGGGGTCTATAGAGTGACATTAGTTCCTCTCTGTTACTGACTGGGGGTCTATAGAGTGACATTAGTACCTCTCTATATCTGACTGGGGGTCTATAGAGTGACATTAGTTCCTCTCTGTTACTGACTGGGGGTCTATAGAGTGACATTAGTACCTCTCTATTACTGACTGAGAGTTTATAGAGTGACATTAGTACCTCTCTATTTCTGACTGGGGGTCTATAGAGTGACATTAGTACCTCCCTATTTCTGACTGGGGGTCTATAGAGTGACATTAGTACCTCTCTATTACTGACTGGGGGTCTATAGAGTAACATTAGTACCTCTCTATTTCTGACTGGGGGTCTATAGAGTGACATTAGTACCTCTCTATATCTGACTGGGGGTCTATAGAGTGACATTAGTTCCTCTCTGTTACTGACTGGGGGTCTATAGAGTGACATTAGTACCTCTCTATTTCTGTCTGAGGGTCTATAGAGTGACATTAGTACCTCTCTATTTTTGACTAGGGATCTATAGAGTGACATTAGTACCTCTCTATTTTTGACTAGGGGTCTATAGAGTGACATTAGTTCCTCTCTGTTACTGACTGGGGGTCTATAGAGTGACATTAGTACCTCTCTATTTCTGACTGGGGGTCTATAGAGTGACATTAGTACCTCTCTATTTCTGACTGGGGTCTATAGAGTGACATTAGTACCTCTCTATTTCTGACTGGGGTCTATAGAGTGACATTAGTACCTCTCTATTTCTGAATGGGGGTCTATAGAGTGACATTAGTACCTCTCTATTCCTGACTGGGGGTCTATAGAGGGACATTAGTACCTCTCTATTTCTGTCTGAGGGTCTATAGAGTGACATTAGTACCTCTCTATTTTTGACTAGGGATCTATAGAGTGACATTAGTACCTCTCTATATCTGACTGGGGGTCTATAGAGTGACATTAGTTCCTCTCTGTTACTGACTGGGGGTCTATAGAGTGACATTAGTACCTCTCTATTTTTGACTAGGGATCTATAGAGTGACATTAGTACCTCTCTATTTTTGACTAGGGGTCTATAGAGTGACATTAGTTCCTCTCTGTTACTGACTGGGGGTCTATAGAGTGACATTAGTTCCTCTCTGTTACTGACTGGGGGTCTATAGAGTGACATTAGTACCTCTCTATTTCTGACTGGGGGTCTATAGAGTGACATTAGTACCTCTCTATTTCTGACTGGGGTCTATAGAGTGACATTAGTACCTCTCTATTTCTGACTGGGGTCTATAGAGTGACATTAGTACCTCTCTATTTCTGAATGGGGGTCTATAGAGTGACATTAGTACCTCTCTATTCCTGACTGGGGGTCTATAGAGGGACATTAGTACCTCTCTATTTCTGTCTGAGGGTCTATAGAGTGACATTAGTACCTCTCTATTTTTGACTAGGGATCTATAGAGTGACATTAGTACCTCTCTATATCTGACTGGGGGTCTATAGAGTGACATTAGTTCCTCTCTGTTACTGACTGGGGGTCTATAGAGTGACATTAGTACCTCTCTATTTCTGTCTGAGGGTCTATAGAGTGACATTAGTACCTCTCTATTTTTGACTAGGGATCTATAGAGTGACATTAGTACCTCTCTATTTTTGACTAGGGGTCTATAGAGTGACATTAGTTCCTCTCTGTTACTGACTGGGGGTCTATAGAGTGACATTAGTTCCTCTCTGTTACTGACTGGGGGTCTATAGAGTGACATTAGTACCTCTCTATTTCTGACTGGGGTCTATAGAGTGACATTAGTACCTCTCTATTTCTGACTGGGGGTCTATAGACTGACATTAGTACCTCTCTATATCTGACTGGGGGTCTAAAGAGTGACATTAGTACCTCTCTATATCTGACTGGGGGTCTATAGAGTGACATTAGTACCTCTCTATTTCTGACTGGGGTTCTATAGAGTGACATTAGTACCTCTCTATTCCTGACTGGGGATCTATAGAGTGACATTAGTACCTCTCTATTTCTGGCTAGAGGTCTATAGAGTGACATTAGTACCTCTCTATTTCTGACTGGGGGTCTATAGAGTGCCAATAGTACCTCGCTAATCCTGACTGGGGGTCTATAGAGTGACATTAGTACCTCTCTATTTCTGACTGGGGGTCTATAGAGTGCCAATAGTACCTCGCTAATCCTGACTGGGGGTCTATAGAGTGACATTAGTACCTCTCTATTACTGACTGGGGTCTACAGAGTGACATTAGTACCTCTCTATTACTGACTGGGGGTCTATAGAGTGACATTAGTACCTCTCTATTTCTGACTGGGGGTCTATAGAGTGACATTAGTACCTCTCTATTACTGACTGGGGGTCTATAGAGTGACATTAGTGCCTCTCTATTTCTGACTGGAGGTCTATAGAGTGACATTAGTACCTCTCTATTTCTGACTGGGGGTCTATAGAGTGACATTAGTACCTCTCTATTACTGACTGGGGGTCTATAGAGTGACATTAGTACCTCTCTATTTCTGACTGGGGGTCTATAGAGTGACATTAGTACCTCTCTATTACTGACTGGGGTCTATAGAGTGACATTAGTACCTCTCTATTTCTGACTGGAGGTCTATAGAGTGACATTAGTACCTCACTATTACTGACTGGGGGTCTATAGAGTGACATTAGTACCTCTCTATTCCTGACTGGAAGTCTATAGAGTGCCATTAGTACCTCGCTAATCCTGACTGGGGGTCTATAGAGCAACATTAGTACCTCTCTATTACTGACTGCGGTCTATAGAGTGACATTAGTACCTCTCTGTTCCTGACTGGGGGTGTATAGAGTGACATTAGTACCTCTCTATTACTGGCTGGGGGTCTATAGAGGGACATTAGTACATCTCTATTCCTGACTGGGGGTCTATAGAGTGACATTAGTACCTCTCTATTACTGACAGGGGTCTATAGAGTGACGTTAGTACCTCTATTTCTGACTGGGGGTGTATAGAGTGACATTAGTACCTCTATTTCTGACTGGGCCTACAGAGTGACATTAGTACCTATTACTGACTGGTGGTCTTTAGAGTGACATTAGTACCTCTCTATTACTGACTGGGTCTATAGAGTGCCATTAGTACCTCTCTATTCCATACTGGGGGTCTATAGAGTGACATTAGTACCTCTCTATTCCTGACTGGGGGCCTACAGAGTGACATTAGTACCTCTATACTTCTGACTGGGGGTCTATAGAATGACATTAGTACCTCTCTATTCCTGACTGGGGGCCTACAGAGTGACATTAGTACCTCTATACTTCTGACTGGGGGTCTATAGAGTGACATTAGTACCTCTCTATATCTGACTGGGGGTCTATAGAGTGACATTAGTACCTCTCTATTCCTTACTGGGGGTCTACAGAGTGACATTAGTACCTCTCTATTCCTTACTGGGGGTCCATAGAGTGACATTAGTACCTCTCTGTTCCTGACTGGGAGTCTATAGAGGGACATTAGTACCTCTCTATTCCTTACTGGGGGTCTATAGAGTGACATTAGTACCTCTCTATTACTGACTGGGGGTCTATAGAGGGATATTAGTACCTCTTTATTCCTGACTGGGGGTCTATAGAGTGACATTAGTACCTCTCTATTTCTGACTGGGGTCTATAGAGTGACATTAGTACCTCTCTATATCTGACTGGGGGTCTATAGAGTGACATTAGTACCTCTCTGTTCCTGACTGGGGGCTATATAGTGACATTAGTACTTCTCTATTCCTGACTAGGGTCTATAGAGTGACATTAGTACTTCTCTATTCCTGACTGGGGGTCTATATAGTGACATTAGTACTTCTCTATTCCTGACTGGGGGTCTATAGAATGACATTAGTACCTCTCTATTCCTGACTGGGGGTCTATAGAGTGACATTAGTACCTCTCTATTCCTTACTGGGGGTCTATAGAGTGACATTAGTACCTCTCTTCCTGACTGGGGGCCTACAGAGTGACATTAGTACCTCTTTACTTCTGACTGGAGGTCTATAGAGTGACATTAGTACCTCTCTATTTCTGACTAGGGGTCTCTAGAGTGACATTAGTACCTCTCTGTTCCTGACTGGGGATCTATAGAGTGACATTAGTACCTCTCTATATCTGACTGGGGGTCTATAGAGTGACATTAGTACCTATCTATTTCTGACTGGGGATCTATAGAGTGACATTAGTACCTCTCTATATCTGACTGGGGGTCTATAGAGTGACATTAGTACCTATCTATTACTGACTGGGGTTCTATAGTGGGACATTAGTACCTTGCTATTCCTGACTGGGGGTCTATAGAGTGACATTAGTACCTCTCTCTATTACTGATTGGGGGTCTATAGAGTGACATTAGTACCTCTCTATTCCTGACTGGTGGTCTATAGAATGACATTAGTACCTCTCTATTCCTGACTGGGGGTCTATAGAGTGACATTAGTACCTATCTATTCCTGACTGGGGGTCTATAGAGTGACAGTAGTACCGATCTATTCCTGACTGGGGGTCTATAGAGTGACAGTAGTAACTATTTATTCCTGACTGGGGGTCTATAGAGTGACAGTAGTACCTCTATATTACTGACTGGGGGTTTATAGAGGGACATTAGTACCTCTCTATTACTGACTGGGGGTCTATAGAGGGACATTAGTACCTCTCTATTTCTGACTGGGGCCTACAGAGAGACATTAGTACCTCTCTATTCCTGACTGGGGGTCTATAGACTGACATTAGTACCTCTCTATTCCTGACAGGGGGTCTATATAGTGTGCCATTAGTACCTCTCTATTTCTGACTGGGGATCTATAGAGAGCCATTAGTACCTCTTTATTCCTGATTGGGGTTCTATAGAGTAACATTAGTACCTCTCTATTACTGACTGGAGGTCGATAGAGGGACATTAGTACCTCTCTATTCCTGACTGGGGGTCTATAGAGTGACATTAGTACCTCTTTACTTCTGACTGGGGTTCTATAGAATGACATTAGTACCTCTCTATATCTGACTGGGGGTCTACAGAGTGACATTAGTACCTCTCTATTCCTTACTGGGGGTCTATAGAGTGACATTAGTACCTCTCTATTCCTTACTGAGGGTCTATAGAGTGACAATAGTACCTCTCTGTTTCTCTATGGGGGCTATAGAGTGACATTAGTAACTTTCTATTCCTGACTGGGGGTCTATAGAGTGACAATAGTGCCTCTCTGTTCCTGACTGGGGGCTATAGAGTGACATTAGTACCTCTATATTACTGACTGGGGTTCTATAGAGGGACATTAGTACCTCTATATTACTAACTGGGGTCTATAGAGTGACATTAGTATCTCTCTATTCCTGACTGGTGGTCTATAGAATGACATTAGTACCTATCTATTCCTTACTGGGGGTCTATAGAGTGACAGTAGTACCTATCTATTCCTGACTGTGGGTCTATATAGTGACAGTAGTACCGATCTATTCCTGACTGGGGGTCTATAGAGTGACAGTAGTACCTATCTATTCCTGACTGGGGGTCTATAGAGTGACAGTAGTACCTCTATATTACTGACTGGGGGTCTATAGAGTGACAGTAGTAACTCTATATTACTGACTGGGGGTCAATAGAATGACATTAGTACCTCTCTATTACTGACTGGGGGTCTATAGAGTGACATTAGTACGTCTCTATACCTGACTGGGGGTCTATAGAGTGACATTAGTACCTCTATATTCCTGACTGGGGGTCTATAGAGTGACATTAGTACCTCTCTATTCCTGACTGGGGGTCTATAGAGTGACATTAGTACCTCTCTATTCCTGACAGGGGGTCTATATAGTGTGCCATTAGTACCTCTCTATTACTGACTGGGTCTATAGAGTGACATTAGTACCTCTCTATTCCTGACTGGGGACCTATAGAGTGACATTAGTACCTCTTTACTTCTGACTGGGGGTCTATAGAATGACATTAGTACCTCTCTATATCTGACTGGGGATCTATAGAGTGACATTAGTACCTATCTATTTCTGACTGGGGGTCTATAGAGTGACATTAGTACCTCTTTATTACTGACTGGGGTCTATAGAGTGACATTAGTACCTATCTATTCCTGACTGGTGGTCTATAGAGTGACATTAGTACCTCTATATTACTGACTGGGGTTCTATAGACGGACATTAGTACCTCGCTATTCCTGACTGGGGGTCTATAGAGTGACATTAGTACCTCTTTATTACTGACTGGGGTCTATAGAGTGACATTAGTACCTATCTATTCCTGACTGGTGGTCTATAGAGTGACATTAGTACCTCTATATTACTGACTGGGGTTCTATAGACGGACATTAGTACCTCTCTATTTCTGACATGGATCTATGGAGTGCCATTAGTACCTCTCTATTACTGTGTTGGGATATATAGAGTGACATTAGTACCTCTCTATTCCTGACTGGGTCTACAGAGTGACATTAGTACTTCTCTATTACTGACTAGGGTCTATAGAGTGACATTAGTACCTCTCTATTACTGACTGGGGGTCTATAGAGTGACATTAGTACCTCTCTATATCTGACTGGGGGTCTATAGAGTGAAATTAGTACCTCTCTATTTCTGACTGGGGGTCTATAGAGTGACATTAGTACCTCTCTATATCTGACTGGGGGTCTATAGAGTGACATTAGTACCTCTCTATTCCTTAGTGAGTGTCTATAGAGTGACAATAGTACCTCTGTTTCTCTATGGGGGCTATAGAGTGACATTAGTACCTCTCTTCCTGACCAGGTGTCTACAGAGTGACATTAGTACCTCTCTGTTTCTGATTGGGGGTCTATAGAGTGACATTAGTACCTCTCTGTTCCTGACTGGGGTCTATAGAGTGACATTAGTACCTCTCTATTCCTGACCAGGTGTCTACAGAGTGACATTAGTACCTCTCTGTTCCTGACTGGGGTCTATAGAGTGACATTAGTGCCTCTCTATTCCTTACTGGGGGTCTATAGAGTGACATTAGTACCTCTCTATTCCTGACTGGGGGCCTACAGAGTGACATTAGTACCTCTTTACTTCTGACTGGGGGTCTATAGAATGACATTAGTACCTCTCTATATCTGACTGGGGGTCTACAGAGGGACATTAGTACCTCTCTATTACTGACTGGGGGTCTATAGAGTGACATTAGTACCTCCCTATTACTGACTGGGGGTCTATAGAGTGACATTAGTACCTCTCTATTCCTTACTGGGGGTCTATAGAGTGACATTAGTACCTCTCTATTCCTGACTGGGTCTATAGAGTGACATTAGTAACTTTCTATTCCTGACTGGGGGTCTATATAGTGACATTAGTACCTCTCTATTACTGACTGGGGGTCTATAGAGTGACATTAGTACCTCTCTATTCCTTACTGGGGGTCTATAGAGTGACATTAGTACCTCTCTATTACTGACTGGGAGTCTATAGAGTGACATTAGTACCTCCCTATTACTGACTGGGGGTCTATAGAGTGACATTAGTACCTCTCTATTCCTTACTGGGGGTCTATAGAGTGACATTAGTACCTCTGTATTCCTGACTGGGTCTATAGAGTGACATTAGTACCTATCTATTTCTGACTGGGGGTCTATAGAGTGACAATAGTACCTCTATATTACTGACTGGGGTTCTATAGAGGGACATTAGTACCTTGCTATTCCTGACTGGGGGTCTATAGAGTGACATTAGTACCTCTCTATTACTGACTGGTGGTCTATAGAATGACATAAGTACCTATCTATTCCTGACTGGGGGTCTATAGAGTGACAGTAGTACCTCTATATTACTGACTGGGGGTTTATAGAGGGACCTTAGTACCTCTCTATTACTGACTGGGGGTCTATAGAGTGACATTAGTATGTCTCTATACCTGACTGGGGGTCTATAGAGTGACATTAGTACCTCTATATTCCTGACTGGGGATCTATAGAGTGACATTAGTACCTCTCTTTTTCTGACTGGGGATCTATAGAGTGACATTAGTACCTTGCTATTCCTGACTGGGGGTCTATAGAGTGACATTAGTACCTCTCTATTACTGATTGGGTGTCTATAGACTGACATTAGTACCTCTCTTTTTCTGACTGGGGGTCTATAGAGTGACATTAGTATCTCTCTATTCCTGACTGGTGGTCTATAGAATGACTTTAGTACCTATCTATTCCTGACTGGGGGTCTATAGAGTGACAGTAGTACCGATCTATTCCTGACTGGGGGTCTATAGAGTGACAGTAGTACCTCTATATTACTGACTGGGGGTTTATAGAGGGACATTAGTACCTCTCTATTTCTGACTGGAGGTCTATAGAGTGACATTAGTACCTCTCTATTACTGACTGTGGGTCTATAGAGTGACATTAGTCCCTCTCTATTTCTGACTGGGGTCTATAGAGTGACATTAGTACCTCTATATTCCTGACTGGGGATCTATAGAGTGACATTAGTAACTTTCTATTCCTGACTGGGGGCCTACATAGTGACATTAGTACCTCTCTATTTCTGACTAGGGGTCTATAGAGTGACATTAGTACCTCTCTTCCTGACCAGGTGTCTACAGAGTGACATTAGTACCTCTCTATTCCTTACTGGGGGTCTATAGAGTGACATTAGTACCTCTCTATTCCTGACTGGGGGCCTACAGAGTGACATTAGTACCTCTTTACTTCTGACTGGGGGTCTATAGAATGACATTAGTACCTCTCTATATCTGACTGGGGGTCTACAGAGTGACATTAGTACCTCTCTATTACTGACTGGGGGTTTATAGAGTGACATTAGTACCTCCCTATTACTGACTGGGGTTCTATAGAGTGACATTAGTACCTCTCTATTCCTTACTGGGGGTCTATAGAGTGACATTAGTACCTCTCTATTCCTGACTGGGTCTATAGAGTGACATTAGTAACTTTCTATTCCTGACTGGGGTCTATAGAGTGACAATAGTACCTATCTATTACTGACTGGGGGTCTATAGAGTGACATTAGTACCTCTCTATTCCTTACTGGGGGTCTATAGAGTGACATTAGTACCTCTCTATTACTGACTGGGAGTCTATAGAGTGACATTAGTACCTCCCTATTACTGACTGGGGGTCTAAAGAGTGACATTAGTACCTCTCTATTCCTAACTGGGGGTCTATAGAGTGACATTAGTACCTCTCTATTCCTGACTGGGTCTATAGAGTGACATTAGTACCTCTCTGTTCCTGACTGGGGGCTATAGAGTGACATTAGTACCTATCTATTTCTGACTGGGGGTCTATAGAGTGACAATAGTACCTCTATATTACTGACTGGGGTTCTATAGAGGGACATTAGTACCTTGCTATTCCTGACTGGGGGTCTATAGAGTGACATTAGTACCTCTCTATTCCTGACTGGGGGTCTATAGAGTGACAGTAGTACCGATCTATTCCTGACTGGGGGTCTATAGAGTGACAGTAGTACCTCTATATTACTGACTGGGGGTTTATAGAGGGACATTAGTACCTCTCTATTACTGACTGGGGGTCTATAGAGTGACATTAGTACCTCTCTATTTCTGACTGGGGGTCTATAGAGTGACATTAGTACCTCTCTATTCCTGACTGGGGGTCTATAGAGTGACATTAGTACCTCTCTATTCCTGACTGGGGGCCTACAGAGTGACATTCGTACCTCTCTATTCCTTACTGGGGGTCTATAGAGTGACATTAGTACCTCTCTATTCCTTACTGGGGGTCTATAGAGTGACATTAGTACCTCTCTATTCCTTACTGGGGGTCTATAGAGTGACAATAGTACCTCTCTGTTTCTCTATGGGCCTATAGAGTGACATTAGTAACTTTCAATTCCTGACTGGGGGTCTACAGAGTGACATTAGTACCTCTCTATTACTGACTGGGGTTCTATAGACGGACATTAGCACCTCTCTATTTCTGACATGGATCTATGGAGTGCCATTAGTACCTCTCTATTACTGTGTTGGGATATATAGAGTGACATTAGTACATCTCTATTTCAGACTGGCGGTTTATAGAGTGACATTAGTACTTCTCTGTGTCTGATTGGGGGTCCATAGAGGGACATTAGTACCTCTCTATTCCTTACTGGGGGTCTATAGAGTGACATTAGTACCTCTCTATTCCTTACTGAGTGTCTATAGAGTGACATTAGTACCTCTCTGTTTCTATATGGGGGCTATAGAGTGACATTAGTAACTTTCTATTCCTGACTGGGGGCCTACAGAGTGACATTAGTACCTCTTTACTTCTGACTGGGGGTCTATAGAATGACATTAGTACCTCTCTTCCTGACCAGGTGTCTACAGAGTGACATTAGTACCTCTCTATTCCTGACCAGGTGTCTATAGAGTGACATTAGTACCTCTCTATTCCTTACTGGGGGTCTATAGAGTGACATTAGTTCCTCTCTATTCCTTACTGAGGGTCTAAAGAGTGACATTAGTACCTCTCTATTCCTTACTGAGGGTCTATAGAGTGACATTAGTACCTCTATATTACTGACTGGGGGTCTATAGAGGGACATTAGTACCTCGCTATTCCTGACTGGGGGTCTATAGAGTGACATTAGTACCTCTCTGTTTCTGACTGGGGGTCTATAGAGTGCCATTAGTACCTTTCTATTCCTGACTGGGGTTCTATATTGTGACATTAGTACCACTCTATTACTGACTGGTGGTCTATAGAGTGACATTAGTACATCTCTATACCTGACTGGGGGTCTATAGAGTGACATTATTACCTCTCTATTACTGACTGGGGGTCTATATCTGACTGGGGGTCTATAGAGTGACATTAGTACCTCTCTATTCCTGACTGGGGGTCTATAGAGTGACATTAGTTCCACTCTATTCCGGAATGAGGGTCTATAGAGTGACATTAGTACCTGTCTTCCTGACTGGGGGTCTATAGAGTGACATTAGTACCTCTCTATTCCTGACTGGGGGTCTACAGAGTGACATTAGTACCTCTCTATTCCTGACAGGGGGTCTATATAGTGTGCCATTAGTACATCTCTATTCCTGACTGGGGGTCTATAGAGTGACATTAGTTCCACTCTATTCCGGAATGAGGGTCTATAGAGTGACATTAGTACCTGTCTTCCTGAGTGGGGGTCTATAGAGTGACATTAGTACCTCTCTATTCCTGACTGGGGGTCTATAGAGTGACATTAGTACCTCTCTATTCCTGACTGGGGATCTATAGAGTGACATTAGTGCCTCTCTGTTCCTGATTGGGGTCTATAGAGTGACATTAGTACCTCTCTATTACTGACTGAGGGTCTATAGTGTGACAATAGTGCCTCTCTGTTCCTGACTGGGGGTCTATAGAGTGACATTAGTACCTATCTATTCCTGACTGGGGGTCTATAGAGTGACATTAGTACCTCTCTATTTCTGACTGGTGTCTATAGAGTGACATTAGTACCTCTCTATTCCTTACTGGGGGTCTATAGAGTGACATTAGTACCTCTCTATTTCTGACTGGGGGTCTATAGAGTGACATTAGTACCTCTCTATTTCTGAATGGGGGTCTATAGAGTGACATTAGTACCTCTCTGTTTCTCTATGGGGGCTATAGAGTGACATTAGTAACTCTCTATTTCTGACTGGTGTCTATAGAGTGACATTAGTACCTCTCTATTCCTTACTGGGGGTCTATAGAGTGACATTAGTACCTTTCTATTACTGACTGGGGGTCTATAGAGTGACATTAGTACCTCGCTATTCCTGACTTGGGGTCTATAGAGTGACATTAGTACCTCTCTATTTCTGACTGGTGGTGTATATAGTGACATTAGTACCTCTCTATTCCTTACTGGGGGTCTATAGAGTGACATTAGTACCTCTCTATTACTGACTGGGGGGTCTATAGAGTGACATTAGTACCTCTCTATTCCTGACTGGGGGACTATAGAGTGCCATTAGTTCCTCTCTATTTCTGACTGTGGATCTATAGAGAGCCATTAGTACCTCTCTATTCCTGACTGGGGTTCTATATAGTGACGTTAGTACCACTCTATTACTGACTATTGGTCTATAGAGTGACATTAGTACCTTTCTCTATTACTGATTGGGTGTCTATAGAATGACATTAGTATCTCTCTATTCCTGACTGGGGGTCTATAGAATGACATTAGTACCTCTCTATTCCTGACTGGGGGTCTATAGAGTGACATTAGTTCCACTCTATTCCGGAATGAGGGTCTATAGAGTGACATTAGTACCTGTCTTCCTGAGTGGGGGTCTATAGAGTGACATTAGTACCTCTCTATTCCTGACTGGGGGTCTATAGAGTGACATTAGTACCTCTCTATTCCTGACTGGGGATCTATAGAGTGACATTAGTACCTCTCTATTCCTGACTGGGGGTCTATAGAGTGACATTAGTACCTCTCTATTCCTGACTGGGGATCTATAGAGTGACATTAGTACCTCTCTGTTCCTGACTGGGGGTCTATAGAGTGACATTAGTACCTATCTATTCCTGTCTGGGGGTCTATAGAGTGACATTAGTAAATCTCTATTTC
Organism: Discoglossus pictus; assembly: GCA_027410445.1. Classification (NCBI taxonomy): domain Eukaryota; kingdom Metazoa; phylum Chordata; class Amphibia; order Anura; family Alytidae; genus Discoglossus; species Discoglossus pictus. The sequence continues at coordinate 32,699,866 of CM050174.1, forward strand.
TGACTGGGCCTACAGATTGACATTAGTACCTCTCTATTCCTGATTGGGGTTCTATAGAGTGACATTAGTACCTCTCTATTCCTTACTGGGGGTCTATAGAGAGACATTAGTACCTCTCTATTCCTGACTATGGGTCTGTAGAGTTTCATTAGTTCCACTCTATTACTGACTGGGGGACTATAGAGTGACATTAGTACCTCTCTATTTCTTACTGGGTGTCTATAGAGTGACATTAGTACCTCTCTATTCCTGACTGGGGTCTATAGAATGACATTAGTACCTCTCTATTATTGACTGGAGGTCTATAGAGTGACATTAGTACCTCTCTATTCCTGACTGGGGGTCTATAGAGTGACATTAGTTCCACGCTATTCTTGACTAGGGGTCTATAGAGTGACATTAGTTCCTGTCTTCCTGACTGGGGGTCTATAGAGTAACATTAGTACCTCTCTATTCCTGACAGGGTGGCCAATATAGTGTGCCATTAGTACCTCTCTATTTCTGACTGGGGATCGATAGAGTGACATTAGTACCTCTCTATTACTGACTGGGGGTCTATAGAGTGACATTAGTACCTCTCTATTACTGTCTGGGGGTCTATAGAGTGACATTAGTACCTCTCTATTACTGACTGGGGGACTATAGAGTGACATTAGTACCTCTCTGTTCCTGACTGGGGGACTATAGAGTGACATTAGTACCTCTCTGTTCCTGACTGGGGGTCTATAGAGGGACATTAGTACCTCTCTATTTCTTACAGGAGTCTATAGAGTGACATTAGTACCTCTCTATTCCTGACTAGGGGTCTATAGAGTGACATTAGTACCTCTCTATTCCTGACTGAGGGTCTATAGAGTAACATAAGTACGTCTCTATTCCTGACTGGGGGTCTATAGAGTGACATTAGTACCTCTCTATTCCTGAATGGGGTCTATAGAGTGACATTAGTACCTCTCTATTTCTGACTTGAGGTCTATAGAGTGACATTAGTACCTCTCTATTACTGTCTGGGGGTCTATAGAGTGACATTAGTACCTCCCTATTTCTGACAGGGGTCTATAGAGTGACATTAGTACCTCTCTATTTCTGACTTGAGGTCTATAGAGTGACATTAGTACCTCTCTATTACTGTCTGGGGGTCTATAGAGTGACATTAGTACCTCTCTATTTCTGACTGGGGGTCTATAGAGTGACATTAGTACCTCTCTATTTCTGACTGGCGGTCTATAGAGTGACATTAGTACCTCTCTATTTCTGACTGGCGTTCTATAGAGTGACATTAGTACCTCTCTATTTCTGACTGGCGGTCTATAGAGTGACATTAGTACCTCCCTATTCCTGACTGGAGGTCTATAGAGTGACATTAGTACCTCTCTATTTCTGACTGGCAGTCTATAGAGTGACATTAGTACCTCTCTATTCCTGACTGGGGGTCTATAGAGTGACATTAGTACCTCTCTTTTTCTGACTGGGGGTCTATAGAGTGACATTAGTACCTCTCTATTCCTGACTGGTGTCTATAGAGTGACATTAGTACCTCTCTTTTTCTGACTGGGGGTCTATAGAGTGACAATAGTACCTCTATTACTGACTGGGGGCTATAGAGTGACATTAGTACCTCTCTATTTCTGACTGGGGTCTATAGAGTGACATTAGTACCTCCCTATTTCTGACTGGCGTTCTATAGAGTGACATTAGTACCTCTCTATTTCTGATTGGAGGTCTATAGAGTGACATTAGTACCTCTCTTTTTCTGACTGGGGGTCTATAGAGTGACATTAGCACCTCTCTATTTCTGACTGGCGTTCTATAGAGTGACATTAGTACCTCTCTATTTCTGACTGGCGGTCTATAGAGTGACATTAGTACCTCTCTATTTCTGACTAGCGGTCTATAGAGTGACATTAGTACCTCTCTATTTCTGACTGGCAGTCTATAGAGTGACATTAGTACCTCTTTACTTCTGACTGGCGGTCTATAGAGTGACATTAGTACCTCTCTATTTCTGACTGGCGGTCTATAGAGTGACATTAGTACCTCTCTATTTCTGACTGGCGGTCTATAGAGTGACATTAGTACCTCTCTATTTCTGACTGGCGGTCTATAGAGTGACATTAGTACCTCTCTATTTCTGACTGGCGGTCTATACAGTGACATTAGTACCTCTCTATTTCTGACTGGCAGTCTATAGAGTGACATTAGTAACTCTTTATTTCTGACTGGCGGTCTATAGAGTCACATTAGTACCTCTCTTTTTCTGACTGGGGGTCTATAGAGTGACATTAGTACCTCTCTATTACTGACTGGGGGCTATAGAGTGACATTAGTACCTCTCAATTTCTGACATGGATCTATGAAGTGACATTAGTACCTCTCTATTACTGACTGGGGGTCTATAGAGTGACATTAGTACCTCTCTATTCCTGACTGGGGTCTATAGAGTGACATTAGTACATCTCTTCCTGACTGGTGTTTTTAGAGTGACATTAGTACCTCTCTATTTCTGACTAGGGTCTATAGAGTGACATTAGTACCTCTCTATTACTGACTGGGGTCTATAGAGTGACATTAGTACCTCTCTATTACTGACTGGGGTCTATAGAGTGACATTAGTACCTCTCTATTCCTGACTGGGGTCTATAGAGTGACATTAGTACCTCCCTATTTCTGACAGGTGTCTATAGAGTGACATTAGTACCTCTCTATTCCTGACTGAGAGTCTATATAGTGACATTAGTACCTCTCTATTCCTGACTGGGGTCTATAGAGTGACATTAGTACCTCTCTATTTCTGACTGGGGTCTATAGAGTGACATTAGTACCTCTCTATTACTGACTGGGGGTCTATAGAGTGACATTAGTACCTCTCTATTTCTGACTGGCGGTCTATAGAGCGAAATTAGTACCTCTCTATTTCTGACTAGGGGTCTACAGAGTGACATTAGTAGATCTCTATTCCTGACTGGGGTCTATAGAGTGACATTAGTACCTCTCTATTTCTGACTGGAGGTCTATAGAGTGACATTAGTACCTCTCTATTTCTGACTGGCGTTCTATAGAGTGACATTAGTACCTTTCTATTTCTGACTGGCGGTCTATAGAGTGACATTAGTACCTCTCTATTTCTGACTAGCGGTCTATAGAGTGACATTAGTACCTCTCTATTTCTGACTGGCAGTCTTTAGAGTGACATTAGTACCTCTTTATTTCTGACTGGCGGTCTATAGAGTGACATTAGTACCTCTCTAATTCTGACTGGCGGTCTATAGAGTGACATTAGTACCTCTCTATTTCTGACTGGCGGTCTATAGAGTGACATTAGTACCTCTCTATTTCTGACTGGCGGTCTATAGAGTGACATTAGTACCTCTCTATTTCTGACTGGCGGTCTATACAGTGACATTAGTACCTCTCTATTTCTGACTGGGGGTCTATAGAGTGACATTAGTACCTCTCAATTTCTGACGTGGATCTATGGAGTGACATTAGTACCTCTCTATTACTGACTGGGGGTCTATAGAGTGACATTAGTACCTCTCTATTTCTGACTGGAGGTCTATAAAGTGACATTAGTACCTCTCTATTCCTGACTGGGGGTCTATAGAGTGACATTAGTACCTCTCTATTACTGACTGGAGGTCTATAGAGTGACATTAGTACCTCTCTATGTCTGACTGGGGGTCTATGGAGTGACATTAGTACCTCTCTTTTTCTGACTGGGGGTCTATAGAGTGACATTAGTACCTCTCTATTACTGACTGGGGGCTATAGAGTGACATTAGTACCTCTCAATTTCTGACATGGATCTATGAAGTGACATTAGTACCTCTCTATTACTGACTGGGGGTCTATAGAGTGACATTAGTACCTCTCTATTCCTGACTGGGGTCTATAGAGTGACATTAGTACATCTCTTCCTGACTGGTGTTTTTAGAGTGACATTAGTACCTCTCTATTCCTGACTGGGGGTCTATAGAGTGACATTAGTACCTCTCTTCCTGACTGGTGTTTTTAGAGTGACATTAGTACCTATCTTCCTGACTGAGAGTCTATAGAGTGACATTAGTACCTCTCTATTCCTGACTGGGGATCTATAGAGTGACATTAGTACCTCCCTATTTCTGACAGGTGTCTATAGAGTGACATTAGTACCTCTCTATTCCTGACTGAGAGTCTATATAGTGACATTAGTACCTCTCTATTCCTGACTGGGGTCTATAGAGTGACATTAGTACCTCTCTATTTCTGACTGGGGTCTATAGAGTGACATTAGTACCTCGCTATTACTGACTGGGGGTCTATAGAGTGACATTAGTACCTCTCTATTTCTGACTGGGGGTCTATAGAGTGACATTAGTAGATCTCTATTCCTGACTGGGGTCTATAGAGTGACATTAGTACCTCTCTATTTCTGACTGGGGGTCTATAGAGTGACATTAGTAGATCTCTATTCCTGACTGGGGTCTATAGAGTGACATTAGTACCTCTCTATTTCTGACTGGAGGTCTATAGAGTGACATTAGTACCTCTCTATTTCTGACTGGCGTTCTATAGAGTGACATTAGTACCTCTCTATTTCTGACTGGCGGTCTATAGAGTGACATTAGTACCTCTCTATTTCTGACTAGCGGTCTATAGAGTGACATTAGTACCTCTCTATTTCTGACTGGCAGTCTTTAGAGTGACATTAGTACCTCTTTATTTCTGACTGGCGGTCTATAGAGTGACATTAGTACCTCTCTAATTCTGACTGGCGGTCTATAGAGTGACATTAGTACCTCTCTATTTCTGACTGGCGGTCTATAGAGTGACATTAGTACCTCTCTATTTCTGACTGGCGGTCTATAGAGTGACATTAGTACCTCTCTATTTCTGACTGGCGGTCTATACAGTGACATTAGTACCTCTCTATTTCTGACTGGGGGTCTATAGAGTGACATTAGTACCTCTCAATTTCTGACGTGGATCTATGGAGTGACATTAGTACCTCTCTATTACTGACTGGGGGTCTATAGAGTGACATTAGTACCTGTCTTTCTGACTGGGGGTCTATAGAGTGACAATAGTACCTCTCTATTTCTGACTGGATGTCTATAAAGTGACATTAGTACCTCTCTATTCCTGACTGAGGGTCTATAGAGTGACATTAGTTCCTCTCTATTACTGACTGGGGGTTTATAGAGTGACATTAGTACCTCTCTATTACTGACTGGGGATCTATAGAGTGACATTAGTACCTCTCTATGTCTGACTGGGGGTCTATGGAGTGACATTAGTACCTCTCTATTTCTGACTGGGGGTCTATAGAGTGACATTAGTACCTCTCTATTTCTGACTGGAGGTCTATAGAGTGACATTAGTACCTCTCTATTTCTGACTGGGGGTCTATAGAGTGACATTAGTACCTCTCTATGTCTGACTGGGAGTCTATGGAGTGACATTAGTACCTCTTAATTCCTGACTAGGGGTTTATATATTGACATTAGTAACCCTCTATTTCTGACGTGGATCTATAGAGTGACATTAGTACCTCTCTATTCCTGACTGGGGTCTATAGAGTGACATTAGTACCTCTCTATTCCTGACTGGAGGTCTATAGAGTGACATTAGTACCTCTCTATTACTGACTGGGGGTCTATAGAGTGACATTAGTACCTCTCTTCCTGACTGGTGTCTATAGAGTGACATTAGTACCTCTCCATTCCTGAATGAGGGTCTATAGAGTGACATTAGTACCTCTCTATTTCTGACTGGGGGTCTATAGGGTGACATTAGTAACTCTCTATTCCTGACTGGGGGTCTATAGAGTGACATTAGTACCTCCCTATTCCTGACTGGGGGTCTATAGTGTGACATTAGTACCTCTCTATTTCTGACTGGAGGTCTATAGAGTGACATTAGTACCTCTCTATTTCTGACTGGAGTCTATAGAGTGACATTAGTACCTCTCTATGTCTGACTGGGGGTCTATAGAGTGACATTAGTACCTCTCTATTTCTGACTGGGGGTCTATAGAGTGACATTAGTACCTCTCTATTTCTGACTGGGGGTCTATGGAGTGACATTAGTACCTCTCTATTTCTGACTAGGGGACTATAGAGTGACATTAGTACCTCTCTATTTCTGACTGGGGGTCTATAGAGTGACATTAGTACCTCTCAATTTCTGACGTGGATCTATGGAGTGACATTAGTACCTCTCTATTACTGACTGGGGGTCTATAGAGTGACATTAGTACCTGTCTTTCTGACTGGGGGTCTATAGAGTGACAATAGTACCTCTCTATTTCTGACTGGAGGTCTATAAAGTGACATTAGTACCTCTCTATTCCTGACTGGGGGTCTATAGAGTGACATTAGTACCTCTCTATTACTGACTGGAGGTATATAGAGTGACATTAGTACCTCTCTATTCCTGACTGGGGGTCTATAGAGTGACATTAGTACCTCTCTATTACTGACTGGAGGTATATAGAGTGACATTAGTACCTCTCTATTCCTTACTGGGGGTCTATAGAGTGACATTAGTACCTCTCTATTACTGACTGGAGGTATATAGAGTGACATTAGTACCTCTCTATTCCTTACTGGGGGTCTATAGAGTGACATTAGTATCTCTCTATTACTGACTGGGGTCTATAGAGTGACATTAGTACCTCTCTATTCCTGACTGGGGGTCTATAGAGTGACATTAGTACCTCTCTATTCCTGACTGGGGGTCTATAGAGTGACATTAGTACCTCTCTATTCCTGACTGGGGGTCTATAGAGAGACATTAGTACCTCTCTATTTCTGACTGGTGGCCTGTAGAGTGACATTAGTACCTCTCTATTTCTGACTAGGGGGCTATAGAGTGACATTAGTACCTCTCTATATCTGACTGGGGGTCTATAGAGTGACATTAGTATCTCTCTATTTCTGACTGGTGGCCTGTAGAGTGACATTAGTACCTCTCTATTACTGACTGGGGGTCTATAGAGTGACTTTAGTACCTCTCTATTCCTGACTAGGGGTCTATAGAGTGACATTAGTACCTCTTTAATCCTGACTGAGCGTCTATAGAGTGACATTAGTACCTCTCTATTTCTGACTGGGGGTCTATAGAGTGACATTAGTACCTCTCTATTACTGACTGGGAGTCTACAGAGTGACATTAGTACCTCTTTAATCCTGACTGAGCGTCTATAGAGTGACATTAGTACCTCCCTATTCCTGACTGAGAGTCTATAGAGTGACATTAGTACCTCACTATTACTGACTGGTGGCCTGTAGAGTGACATTAGTACCTCTCTATTTCTGACTGGTGGCCTGTAGAGTGACATTAGTACCTCTTTAATCCTGACTGAGCGTCTATAGAGTGACATTAGTACCTCTCTATTCCTGACTGAGGTATATAGAGTGACATTAGTACCTCTCTATTCCTGACTGGGGGTCTATAGAGAGACATTAGTACCTCTCTATTTCTGACTGGGGGTCTACAGAGTGACATTAGTACCTGTCTTTCTGACTGGGGGTCTATAGAGTGACAATAGTACCTCTCTATTTCTGACTGGAGGTCTATAAAGTGACATTAGTACCTCTCTATTCCAGACTGGGGGTCTATAGAGTGACATTAGTACCTCTCTATTACTGACTGGAGGTCTATAGAGTGACATTAGTACCTCTCTATTCCTGACTGGGGGTCTATAGAGTGACATTAGTACCTCTCTATTACTGACTGGAGGTCTATAGAGTGACATTAGTACCTCTCTATTTCTGACTGGGGGTCTATAGAGTGACATTAGTACCTCTCTATGTCTGACTGGGGGTCTATGGAGTGACATTAGTACCTCTCTATTTCTGACTGGAGGTCTATAGAGTGACATTAGTACCTCTCTATTTCTGACTGGGGGTCTATAGAGTGACATTAGTACCTCTCTATGTCTGACTGGGGGTCTATGGAGTGACATTAGTACCTCTTAATTCCTGACTAGGGGTTTATATATTGACATTAGTAACCCTCTATTTCTGACGTGGATCTATAGAGTGACATTAGTACCTCTCTATTCCTGACTGGAGGTCTATAGAGTGACATTAGTACCTCTCTATTACTGACTGGGGGTCTATAGAGTGACATTAGTACCTCTCTTCCTGACTGGTGTCTATAGAGTGACATTAGTACCTCTCCATTCCTGAATGAGGGTCTATAGAGTGACATTAGTACCTGTCTTCCTTACTGGGGTCTATATAGTGACATTAGTACCTCTCTGTTTCTGACTGGGGGTCTATAGGGTGACATTAGTACCTCCCTATTCCTGACTGGGGGTCTATAGAGTGACATTAGTACCTCTCTATTTCTGACTGGAGGTCTATAGAGTGACATTAGTACCTCTCTATTTCTGACTGGGGGTCTATAGAGTGACATTAGTACCTCTCTATGTCTGACTGGGGGTCTATGGAGTGACATTAGTACCTCTTAATTCCTGACTAGGGGTTTATATATTGACATTAGTAACCCTCTATTTCTGACGTGGATCTATGGAGTGACATTAGTACCTCTTTATTACTGACTGGGAATCTACAGAGTGACATTAGTACCTCTCTATTCCTGACTGGGAGTCTACAGAGTGACATTAGTACCTCTCTATTACTGACTGGTTCTATAGAGTGACATTAGTACCTCCCTATTCCTGACTGGGGGTCTATAGAGTGACATTAGTACCTCTCTATTTCTGACTGGGGGTCTATGGAGTGACATTAGTACCTCTCTATTTCTGACTAGGGGACTATAGAGTGACATTAGTACCTCTCTATTTCTGACTGGGGGTCTATAGAGTGACATTAGTACCTCTCAATTTCTGACGTGGATCTATGGAGTGACATTAGTACCTCTCTATTACTGACTGGGGGTCTATAGAGTGACATTAGTACCTGTCTTTCTGACTGGGGGTCTATAGAGTGACAATAGTACCTCTCTATTTCTGAATGGAGGTCTATAAAGTGACATTAGTACCTCTCTATTCCTGACTGGGGGTCTATAGAGTGACATTAGTACCTCTCTATTACTGACTGGAGGTATATAGAGTGACATTAGTACCTCTCTATTCCTGACTGGGGGTCTATAGAGTGACATTAGTACCTCTCTATTACTGACTGGAGGTATATAGAGTGACATTAGTACCTCTCTATTACTGACTGGGGTCTATAGAGTGACATTAGTACCTCTCTATTCCTGACTGGGGGTCTATAGAGTGACATTAGTACCTCTCTATTCCTGACTGGGGGTCTATAGAGTGACATTAGTACCTCTCTATTTCTGACTGGTGGCCTGTAGAGTGACATTAGTACCTCTCTATTTCTGACTGGGGGTCTATAGAGTGACATTAGTACCTCTCTATATCTGACTGGGGGTCTATAGAGTGACATTAGTATCTCTCTATTTCTGACTGGTGGCCTGTAGAGTGACATTAGTACCTCTCTATTACTGACTGGGGGTCTATAGAGTGACTTTAGTACCTCTCTATTCCTGACTAGGGGTCTATAGAGTGACATTAGTACCTCTTTAATCCTGACTGAGCGTCTATAGAGTGACATTAGTACCTCTCTATTCCTGACTGAGAGTCTATAGAGTGACATTAGTACCTCACTATTACTGACTGGTGGCCTGTAGAGTGACATTAGTACATCTCTATTTCTGACTGGTGGCCTGTAGAGTGACATTAGTACCTCTTTAATCCTGACTGAGCGTCTATAGAGTGACATTAGTACCTCTCTATTCCTGACTGAGGTATATAGAGTGACATTAGTACCTCTCTATTCCTGCCTAGTGGTCTACAGAGTGACATTAGTACGTCTCTATTCCTAACTGGGGGTCTATAGAGTGACATTAGTACCTCTCTATTTCTGACTGGGGGTCTATAGAGTGACATTAGTACCTCTCTATTACTGACTGGGAGTCTACAGAGTGACATTAGTACCTCTCTATTACTGACTGGGAGTCTACAGAGTGACATTAGTACCTCCCTATTCCTTACTGGGGGTCTATAGATTGACATTAGTACCTCTCTATATCGGACTGGGGGTCTATAGAGTGACATTAGTACCTCTCTATTACTGACTGGGTCTATAGAGTGACATTAGTACCTCTCTATTACTGACTGGGGGTCTATAGAGTGACATTAGTACCTCTCTATTACTGACTGGGGGTCTATGGAGTGACATTAGTACCTCTCTATTTCTGACTGGGGGTCTATGGAGTGACATTAGTACCTCTCTATTACTGACTGGGGTCTATATAGTGACATTAGTACCTCTCTATTTCTGACTAGGGGACTATAGAGTGACATTAGTACCTCTCTTTTTCTGACTGTGGTTCTATTGAGTGACATTAGTACCTCTCTATTCCTGACTGGGGTCTATAGAGTGACATTAGTACCTCTCTGTTCCTGACTGGGGTCTATAGAGTGACATTAGTACCTCTCTATCCCTGCCTAGTGGTCTACAGAGTGACATTAGTACCTCTCTATTCCTGACTGGGGGTCTATAGAGTGACATTAGTACCTCTCTATTTCTGATTGGTGGTCTATAGAGTGACATTAGTACCTCTCTATTTCTGACTGGGGTCTATAGAGTGACATTAGTACCTCTCTATTTCTGACTGGGGGTCTATAGAGTGACATTAGTACCTCTCTATATCTGACTGGGGGTCTATAGAGTGACATTAGTACCTCTCTATTCCTGACTGGGGTCTATAGTGTGACATTAGTACCTCTCTATATCTGACTGGGGGTTTATAGAGTGACATTAGTACCTCTCTATTCCTGACTGTGGTCTATAAAGTGACATTAGTACCTCTCTATTCCTGACTGGGGTCTATAGAGTGACATTAGTACCTCACTATTTCTGACTGGGGTTCTATAGAGTGACATTAGTACCTCTCTATTTCTGACTGGGGGTCTATAGAGTGTCATTAGTACCTCTCTATTCTATTTCTGACTAGGGGTCTATAGAGTGACATTAGTACCTCTCTATTTCTGACTGGGGTCTATAGAGTGACATTAGTACCTCTCTATTTCTGACTGGGGGTCTATAGAGTGACATTAGTACCTCTCTATTACTGACTAGGGGTCTATAGAGTGACATTAGTACCTCTCTATTACTGACTGGTAGTCTATAGAGTGACATTAGTACCTCTCTTTGTCTGACTGAGGGTCTATAGAGTGACATTAGTACCTCTCTATTTTTGACTGGGGGTCTATAGAGTGACATTAGTACCTCTCTATTCCTGACGGGGGTCTATAGAGTGACATTAGTACCTATCTATTCCTGACGGGGGTCTATAGAGTGACATTAGTACCTCACTATTTCTGACTGGGGGTCTATAGAGTGACATTAGTACCTCTCTATTTCTGACTGGGGGTCTATAGAGTGACATTAGTACCTCTCTATTCCTGACTGGGGTCTATATTGTGACATTAGTTCCTCTCTATATCTGACTGGGGGTCTATAGAGTGACATTAGTACCTCTCTATTCCTGACTGGGGTCTATAGAGTGACATTAGTACCTGTCTTTCTGACTCGGGGTCTATAGAGTGACATTAGTACCTCTCTGTTCCTGACTGGGGTCTATAGAGTGACATTAGTACCTCTCTATCCCTGCCTAGTGGTCTACAGAGTGACATTAGTACCTCTCTATTCCTGACTGGGGTCTATAGAGTGACATTAGTACCTCTCTATTCCTAACTGGAGGTCTATAGAGTGACATTAGTACCTCTCTATTCCTAACTGGGGGTCTATAGAGTGACATTAGTACCTCTCTATTACTGACTGGGGGTCTATAGAGTGACATTAGTACATCTCTATTCCTGACTGGGAGTCTATAGAGTGACATTAGTACCTCTCTATTCCTGACTAGGGGTCTATAGAGTGACATTAGTACCTCTCTATTTCTGACTGGGGGTCTATAGAGTGACATTAGTACCTTTCTATTCCTGACTGGGTGTCTATAGAGTGACATTAGTACCTCTCTATTACTGACTGGGGGTCTATAGAGTGACAATAGTACCTCTCTTTTTCTGACTGTGGTTCTATTGAGTGACATTAGTACCTCTCTATTTCTGACTATAGGTTATATAGTGTCATTAGTACTGATACCATCAATACTAATAGTCATGTAATTCTGTTTTAAAAACACAGCATGACAATTAATTTATAAAATTACATTATCTCCATTGGGTAAGAACTGAAAAACAGTCCTATTTATGTGTCTACCCTAATAGATAGATAGCCCCCCTTATCCAAAATACTCACAGATCAGTATTAATAATAAGGCACAATTATACTTTACTAAAAGAGTGATAGATATGAGGGGCAGCCCCCAGCTAATGACAGAAATCATACTGTGAAATCTGCTTATTTACGTATTAATATTGGAGGATCCACTATCCTTATTCAGACGCTTATCAGGGATACGAGTTCTGAAGAAGGTCGAAGGAATAGCGATTATTGCTGAGCGTCAACAATTGCTATACCTGCATCTACCCACAGAACTCTTCTTAAACCTTTGCTCAGCAATGCATTGCTGGCCCCTTTGATAGGTAAAGAGTTAAAAAGCCACTGCAGTGGTCACATTTATGAGACAATTAGGTACAGATAACAAGTGGGAGAAACTCTCGTACTGAGTGACAGGCAACATTTAGTAAATTTAAAACTAGGTATGAAAGTAGTCTGGCTTATCATAGATTGGCAACTCAGAAGTCATACGCAAAAGGAAGTCATTAATTCAGGAAGCCATTTATTAATCATGAGCTGTGATAACAAGGCCAATCCAAAACGCATTAAATTGAAATCTGATTATTTAGTACCAAGACTAAGCAACATCCTAATTATAAAGGGCCACTGTACTGCTTGTAAACCAGGGCTTAATTTGTGTGTATAGTAACCGATTAGTAATATAAGAAAATTAAATGCAATTAACCGTTGAAAACATACATTTGAACATTAGAGTTTCATGCACTAGCAGAGATGCTTTTTTGGTATTTGGTTTAGGACTGCCCAGGAGGCTGTCCTCATTTGTTTACTGGATGGTCTAGGTTTGCCTGCAGATAAAGAGGAGGATAAAGACTCATATCAGGACAGATCCCCTGGGTACATAATAACAGTCGATCTGCTGAAATCTTAAACGCTAAACGTCAAATGTACAATTGAATTGTGGTTGGGGTCCACAGGTTGGAAGAAGACACCATCACAAGATGAACCCGTCCATCCTTGGAGTCCTCTTCCTCTTGCTTTCTGTCCAGAGCAGATCTGTACGGAACGAGCGGTGGAACGCGTTGGATGTTACAGAGAATAGAGATCTGGTAAGTGTATATGGAGAGGGAGGTTACAGGGACACTGCACTCTGGGAAACTGGGCGGGGATATGCAAATGAGTCCACAATGTATTTTCTCTCTTTAATCACATATCACTGTCTTTTAGCATATGCTCGCTGTATTGCACAGCTTTAATGCATAGCATAGGATGAATTTGCAGGAGTTAGGAGACCTACCCACAGACGCCACTGTTTCAATCCTAATGGATCTCATCAGTGAGTGACAGATACCTAACTCATGCTATAATTATAATAAATAATATAATAAGTCTATATATAAATAAAGATAATTGCAGTTGCTTATAATTAAAAAAAATGAGCAGAATTGTTAGATAATCCAGAAGGTTATATATTTAAAACCTGAATTATCTGGAAAGATCCTCCCTTTCTACTAATGATTTTATCTCATGTAATTATTTATCTAGTGGGAATGAGAGGTATGATGGGCATGTCCAAATGGCATAAATAAGAATAATGTATGTATTTATATGAATTGTATGTAATATTATCATTATAGTGAAAGCAATGGGCACGGGTCTTTACAAAAACAATTACATGAGAATATAAGAGTTTTTCGTAAAAAAGCGTCCAAGGAGTTACATAAGTGGCTCCAGGGCTTATATGGCCCTTATTCAATGCCCATGTGGCCCCCCGCCTGTCCCCTGTTGGAGAGAGCATGCCAACAATCCATAGTCCATTATATCTCTATTAAAAATAATTCACAATTACACCCCCTAAATACTCCCCCTCATTATCTATACCTCTAATACCAAAAAAAATCCTTTTGTACAGTCATTTTTAGGGTTAAAGCAAGGTGATGCTCTATTATGGGCCATGTCCTAATATACAAAGCCCTCAATAATACGCTACTAACTTACATCTCTCATTTGATCTCCAAATACTCCCTCTGACCATTACTTACACCTATTTTCAACACATAATGCTCTCTCCCAACTCCTCTCTACAAGATCCATGCTGTAGGATTCTCTGTTTCGCTCTGTCACACTCTTAACATCCTCTCTTCTGATAAACTTACTACCTTACTCTCTAATATCCTCTAAACAAATTCTCCTATAAGATAAGAAATATCCCTTCTTTCATTGGATCTTCTCACCTGGTCAGACCACCATCAAACCATCCCTCCTTTATATCTACACAAGCCTCTATAACCACTAGCAGAACCCTTAACCTTTTCTGTACCAGTGTGTGTAAATAACTGCCATAGACCATAAGTGGTGGGAATATCACAGCCCTGGGCTTTGTAGTGCATTGACAGTCACAGTCACACATTATCAAGCTACATACGTTCAGAACATAATTTATAGAGATCTGGCATAGGATAAAATGTGGCGGTTATTCCCACTATTGTTCAAGAGCAACAGGCCAGGCACACTGCGAGACGCTTCCAGAAATTGAGCTCTGATTTCTGGACCCTGCAGCTGCTTGTCTCTACTAGGTCCTGGCTCAACCCAGCTATATTCACTTGACATATTTGAAACATGGAGCAGCTTGATGGCTGTGTGGCCATTATCAATGGTTTAAATGGTTATATCAGCAATAACCAAAAAGGCTTATAACTAAATCAATTCGTAATCAATCTTAAAATGTATACATCTTTCTAGATTGATTCTGTAGCCTCTGACTGTACATTAGATAGTTATTGGGGTGTCTTAAGTCCCACCTAAAATCTTGTCTGCGTCGGTCTATCCAGCTGTATTATCTTCTTTAGAATGACAATAATGTGGGTGATGGCTGGGTTGGCCTTGACTTTGTTTCTGTCTGTCTGTACATTGTTATTCCTACTCTCCTATATTTATTTTCCATGTACAATAGATTG
The DNA here is from genome assembly GCA_027410445.1 of Discoglossus pictus. Taxonomy (NCBI): domain Eukaryota; kingdom Metazoa; phylum Chordata; class Amphibia; order Anura; family Alytidae; genus Discoglossus; species Discoglossus pictus. The sequence goes on from CM050174.1 coordinate 32,715,050, forward strand.
CTAGCTCTGTGGGACAGTGATATGTGTCTTTGGTGTCAGGTTGGATGGTTTGTGTGTATTTTTCTGGGGGCAATTTTATGACAAATCCAATTACATACTCTCTCATGCGTCACACTAGAAGCTAAATTACTGCAGGTCCATTATGACCACGTACAATAGGATAGGGACTCTGCACCACTCTAGAACTCGGATCTATTTTCAGTGACTCAGGCATCAAAGGCATTGAGACGAGGTTGTATCTCAGTCATAGAGGGGACGCAGCCTGTGATATAGTCATAAAGCCCCTAATGCACGGAGATAAAAGGAGAGCATTGGGGGCCTCACCTGCTCCTCATGAAGGGTCTGCCAAGGCCATTAGTGATAAGAACCCTTGTTTGTTGTGTGCCTATTAACCCATTCAATGCACAGATGGACCGGAAAGCAAAGATTCACTATTTAAAGGAGTTTGGCACTAATATTAATGTAGCTTCACAATGAAGCCATTTTATACTGATGTTATACTTATTTTATTGTACACTTTTTTCAATATATTTTTACAACACAATACAGAAGAAGATACTTAATTCATGGTAGGTCCTTAGAGTGAAACGACAGAGGGTCCAAATATGGTATAATATTAAATAATAAGTAATAACAAGCACTTTATCAATTAAATGTTATTAAAAAATGTCAACTGACATTGACATTTGCCATTATAAGCTGTCAAATATCCTTTTCTAATCCATCCTTGAAACAAATTCTAATATTTAACCAATGAGAGATCACTGGCATTAGATACTGATAAGCCCCTGAGGCATTGGGTACATTGATTATCTTCCATGCAATCATCTGCACATTGAGTATTCCTAATCTTTTTTGTGCAGGTGACAATGACTCAGAGGCTTATCAGTAATTAAGGCCAACTTCCAACATATATTGGAGCAAGAGAAATACCAATGGTAGACGTCTGTGAGCCAGAAGTTGAGAAGAGAAATACCAATGGTAGGGGTCAACGAAGCAGAAGTCAAGAAGTTGAAATAACAATGGAAAGGGTCAGAGAATCAGGAGTTGTGAAGTTTAAATACCAATGGTAGGGTTCAGTAAACCGGAAGTTGGGAAGTTGAAATATCAATGGTAGGGGTCAACGAGCCAGAAGTTGGGAAGATAAATACTAATGATAGGGGTCGGCAAAACAGAAAACCAATGGTAGGGGCTAGCAAACCAGAATTCGGAAGTTGAAACTCAAGTTGTAGGAGTCAGGGAACTAAACCCCGTAAGTTAAAACGCTAATGGTAGGGCTCAGCGTACCAGAAATCTGGAAGTCAGAATACTAATGGTAAGCATCAGAGGTCGGGAAGTTGAACTATAATTAGCAGGAATCAGCAAACAAGAAATTGGGAACTTAACATACCAATTAGTCAGTGAACCAGAAGGTGGGAAGTTGGAATATCAATGGTAGCGGTCAGGGAACCAGAAGTCCAAAAGTTGAAACACCAATGGTAAGGGTCAACTAGAAATTGGAAGTTGAAATTCCAATGGTAGAGATCAAGGAACTAGAACTCTGGAAGTCAGAATACCAATGGTAGGGGTCAACTAAAGGTTGAGAACTTGAAATACCAATGGTAGGGGTCAGTGAAATTGAGGGTGGCATGTTGAAACAGTAGTGGTAGGGGTCAGAGAACCAGAGATTGGGAAGTCAGAATACCAATAATAGTAGTCAGTGAACTAGAAACCTTGAAGTTGAAATGCCAGTGCTTGTCACTAATTACCCCAATACTAGCACACCCACCAGTGTGGCGGTAGAGTGTTATATTACATGCAGAGCTCGGTGCTAAACATGCATAGGCACGTACCACGCTGCCCACCTAAAGACTAAACACAGTCAGGCTTACAGATATACTAAGCCTGGGATTCATAATATGGCAATATTATTATATGTAGTCCATGATTCCCATATGACACTGAATTATAGTTCTCAAATTAAGGGTTATGAATGCTTTTTCATCTTAAAGACGTGCCATACTTGTTTATGAACCTCAATTATAGTTAGTGTCTCAGGTTTCAGCCAATGTCCTGCAATTACTGCTCTAGTGGTTAAATTATAAGTTTACACCTAGCTGACCTTATCCAATCTAATGCTCCCTATAGGTTCCCAACCCATCATATAATCAAACATATCATAAATTGCATTGCCATCCAGAATAACTAATTATCTGAATCTAGAGGTCATTCCCGCCAAATATAGAGGAAAGTGCTTAATGCCTGGATACCCCAGAAATCTAAGAGAGAGACAGGTCCTTTCCTTTTTTAAAGTCAAAAAGGGAAAGATCTAAAAATATATCAAAGGATTTAATAAAATTCAGTAGAGAAATATTTGAATTTGTAGGGTGGAAGAGTTGGGGGACGTAAGTTATACCCTTTGTGATTAAGTCAAATTGATTGACCCACCTGCACTCATGCAGGATATCTAAAAATCTAACCTAATACAATGTGTTACAATTGAACCCCCGTGATTGATGTATCTGGCTATTTTTGTGTTTTAATATATATAATTAACCCTGTGTTATGTGACTTTGTCTGCAGTTCCTCAGTGCCCTACAGGCGTACTTCAGCAGGAGAGGGATCCATGTTGACAGGACCACTCCCTCCTTTATTCTCTTGTCCGCAAAACTTCGGAACATGCGTGATTTAGATGCCAATATCGAAGACCTCCTAGACACTGAATTACAAAACCATGGATCAAACCAAGGCTCTGAATTGGTGAGTTGCGGTAAAATAATGTAGAATAAAATAGGAATCTTAGATATATGTGTGTGTACATCAGTGGCGGAGCTAGTGAACAGAGGGCCTTGGTTCAAAAAATAAATTTGGGCCCCACTAGGTGACAATTCACTCGGTGCCACCTTCTCGCCCACCCCGGCGCCACTCACAAAAGACTCCTTCCTGCTAAAGCAGCTCTTTTCCCCCAAGATCCCCCAACTACTGGATCCTCTTAATATCACCAAGACCCTTTCCCAAAGCAGCTCTTTTCTCTCAAGACCCCAGCCACTGGCTCCAGATAATACCCCCTAAGACCCCTTCCCAAAGCAGCTCCCCACCCCTTAGCTCCTTTGCTGCTCCTGCCTCTTCAGTTGTGCGGCCCACATGACCAGGTGCCCATATGCGCATACTGCCTGTATAACCTGCTGCCTTCATCGTAAAAGAAAAGAAAAAATATTCAGGACAGCACAGGGCCCTAAAGACGAGGGCCCGATGCGTTACACCAACTGAACCGTGATAGCCCCTGATATAATGCTGAAGTCAACAAGAATGTTCTATACACAAGCAGTTTTACAACAATTAGGATTTTCCCTAAAAATATGTTCATGCTCACGCCTTACACATTTGCTAATGCTGTTATTTTGCTATAGATGAAAACTGGATCCCTCAAATCCCACGAGTGTCTTCCACTCTAATATTTGTATACCATATTACATAGTTGTATTGGGAAAAATATCAAATATTGCTATAGTTTATTAGGTACTTGTACCTCAAAACGACGATTAAAATATTAAAACCAAGGCTGGGAAAGGAAAATTAAAAACAATACCTTTCATAAGGCCTAGAGAACCCCAGTATATAGGATAGTCAGTATTTCATATTTGTTGAGAAACAACTTTGTTAAGTGTAAAATACTTCTATTCTTATATAGCGCTCAAAAGATACCATAAGCATAGAAAAATCTATATATATATGGTCTTTAACCTATTTCCTCCCAATGGATAGCTCTCTTGGCTTCCACTTCTTATTGGACACTTTCTTATTTAAATATTTTTTCTGTGTGGGAAGTCTACAGAGAACGTTGTAATAATATCATAATGCTGTATTATAGCAAAAAGGCTTGAATGATATCATTGGGAGAGATTGAGGAGATTTCTTTCAAAGAGCACAAAGTGACAGAGCGTCTAGCGTGGAACGCAAAAGACGCTCCGCCTACGCCTGACGCGTTTCGACGTCACATAGGACGTCTTTCTCAAAGGGCAAACAGGGGGGTGGCGTCTGCATGAGGTATTTATGCACAGCGGTTGCTACAGCAACCATAAGTGATCTGGGATGTTTATAATGTAAGCAAGAGGAAAAAGTAGCAATATAGAACCGTATCGTAATATATATACAAATGTATAAAGCTTATACTCAATATAACAATGCAGTTAAAGCAGGAGCATACAATTAGAAATTAGAAAGTTAAAAATAAGTCTGATAATGGTTGGGAAATATGAAGTCAATTGGAGGAAATATAATATCCTCAAAGCTGAAAAAGATATATATATGCATAAATACCTCACGCAGACGCCACCCCCCTGTTTGCCCTTTGAGAAAGACGTCCTGTGTGACGTCAAAACGTGTCAGGCGTAGGCGGAGCGTCCTTTGCCTTTTACAATGGAACGCTTGTAAACGCCAGACGCGTTTCCTCAATCTCTCCCAATGATATCATTCAAGTCTTTTTGCTATAATACAGCATTATAATATTATTACAATGTTCTCTGTAGACTTCCCACACAGAAAAAATATTTAAATAAGAAAGTGTCCAAAGACCGTATATATATAGATTTTTCTTGGCTTATGGTATCTTTTGAGCGCTCTATAAGAATAGAAGTATTTTACACTTAACAAAGTTGTTTTTCAATAAATATGAAATACTGACTATCCTATATACTGGGGTTCTCTAGGCCTTATAAAAGGTATTGTTTTTAATTTTCCTTTCCCAGCCTTGGTTTTAATATTTTAATCGTCGTTTTGAGGTACAAGTACCTAATAAACTATAGCAATATTTGATATTTTTCCCAATACAACGATGTAAAATGGTGTTATTTTGTCACATACCTGATGGATATGAAGTCATTTAAACAGTTACAGGATGTTTTATTGATCACATTTTATTATTTCCTTATTAAAATATGATTTATGTATTTTTTTTCACCCCAGGACACATACTTCTGATCAACCGACTTCTGTGGAAGAGAATGCAACATGGAATAATAATGTCATAATTTTTTTTTAACATATGTACAAATTTGAACGTTTTATCCCTTAAAATGAACCGTATAATAAAGTTTCATATGTAATTTTTGTTCAATCAATACAGAAGCAACTAATTCAGATTGTTTTTTTTATTTTTTATTTTTTATTTTATATTAGCTCTTAAAGTACCTGTAAGTTCCATTATTAAATTAGTTTTTTTTTCAGTTCAACAGTGAGTGCCGCAAAGATTGAAAAAGCTACATGCTCATATTATTATGGAACTGTCAGGACCTCCTTCTGAAACTTCCTGAGTTGGGAGGGCCAGCTACAGCCAATAAGGAGTAAATTACGTCTCAATAGAGCTCATTAACTCACCTGGTGCAATGCCTTGACACATCCTAACTAGAAGTTCTCGGAAGGAGTCCATTACATTGTTTAAAGTTTCACTTTTTTTTTTTTATGTAAAAAAAAAACAATACTTTTGTAATGTTTAAAACCTGTTCTTTTAAGTGCAAAGTATTAGTTTAACAATCCTTGAAGGGACTAAGTTGTTCTTAAGTAGTATGAGAAACTAGATATACATTGTACTAGCCATTTGATGCTACAGTTCATAATTCCTGAGATACACAAATGTTGTTTTTGCTGTATTCTTATGCAAAATAAATGCACTCAAAATAACGAATTACTTGTTTTGATGTGCTAATTAGCACCACAATCTATCTATTCGTCTGTGTCTGTAGTGGAAACTATATTTGCCTAAGGTTTCATGTGGTTATATCCCCTCTGCCACCCTTATCAAGCACTCTGAGCTGGAAATTAGTATACTGATCCTCGCAATAGCATGAAGAAGGCAAGCAATTGATGCTGAATATATCAGGAATGATTTACCATAGAGAAAACAATAGTACAATATAAAGACAGTTTTAAAGCTCTTTAAGATTACATCAACTTTTTCTTGGAGTGACAGGGTTCATTTAAATGAGCATTGTCATAACTGTGTAAAAATTATAAAAAATGCGAATAGATTTAAAAATGCTTCTATGTAATTAAAATCCCTTTTAACGAGAAAAAAGGAAACTTGGACTAGGAGAGATTTCATGGAAGCACCACTATGTGGAGTAAGATCAGTAGACACCTGTCTGTCTGGAGTGATGAGAGATCTCAGCACAGGAACCAAGATAATAAAACACGCCTGAAAATAACTATAATCGTATCAGAACTAATAAACACAGCTTAGAACATGTATTCCAGGCCACAAATTGGTGCTGAGCTTTTATCAAAATCATGGAAGTAAGAACTGGGCAATGGGAAGGGATACATCCCCCCAGATTATAAGAAAATACCAAAATTAAACTTGGTCATGCATCACCAGATGGTGCCAGAAAAACTTCCCACCCTGTGCACACAACATTGTAATTACAAAAGGCTAGTATACTTTTCTTGTATATTTTTGCATCACAACATCTGACAAATATTTATTTATTTACTTTTGCAGTTGATTCATATCTTTCCAACTCACCTCTACTCTTTGTTCTTTATTATGTTTGTTCTAATATTTACTTTTTCCCATTTCACTTTCTACCTCCCCTCTCAACCATCTGCTTCCATTCCCCTTCTCTTTTCACATCACCTATATCCCACCTACCCTCACAAACAGTATTCTCTTGGGGAGGTGGGAGGAAGCCTGTGCTATGTTGTGATATGATAGTGAGGAGGGAGAAAGCATGTGTGATGCAGTGATATGGTAGTGAAGAGTGAGGAAGCATTTGTGTTATACAGTAATATGATAGTTTGGAGGGGGAACCTGTATAATGCAGTGATATGATAGTGAGGTGGGAAAAAGCCTGTGTTATGTAGTGATATGACAGTGAGGTGAGAGGAAGCCTGCGTGATCCAGTGCTATCATAGTGAGGTGGGAGGAATCCTGTTTTATGCAGTGATATGATATTGAAGAGAATAAGCCAGTATTATGCAGTGATATAATATTGATGATGGGAAGCCAGTGTTATCAGTGATATGATAGTGAGGAGGGATGAAGCCTGTATGATGCAGTGATGTGATAATGAGGAGGAAAGAAGCAAGTGCTATGCAGTGATATGATAGTGAGCAGGGAGGAAGCCTGTGTGATGCAGTGATATGATAGTGAAGAGTGAGGAACCTTGTATTATACAGTGATATGATAGTGAAGAGTGAGGAAGCCTGTGTTATGCAGTGTTATGATAGTGAAGAGTGAGGAAGCATTTGTGTTATACAGTGATATGATAATTTGGAGGAAATAAGTCTGTATAATGCAGTGATATAATAGTGAAGACGGAGGAAGCATGTGTTATGCAGTGATATGATAGTGAAGAGGGGAAACTTGTATAATGCAATTATATGATAGTGAGGTGGGAGAAAGCCTGTGTTATGCAGTGACATGATAGTGAGAAAGGAGGAAGCCTGTGATATACAGTGATGTGATATGATAGTGAGGTGGGGAAGAAGCCTATGTGATGCAATGAGACAATAGTGACATGGGAGGAAGCCTGTGTGATGCAGTGACATGATAGTGAGGTGGCCCATCTTGCTAGCCCATTCAACTAAAAACTCTGGCTTATACTTATCCCAGTCATGTTTCACATCCTTAACTGTGTTTGACTCTACCACTTCCACTAGAAGGCTACTCCAGTTATCTATTACTCTCTGTAAAGTACTACTTTCTTTTCATTTTCCTTGTCTCTCCATTTCTACCTTTGTCTCTCTACTCTCCATTTATCTCTCTCTTTCTTATGCTATCTTTGCTCACTGCAGATTCTCAACACAATATCTTGGCCTTTCTGTTATACTAGTTTGTTAAAAAAAAAAAAAAAAGAATTTGGAGAAAAGGGCAAAAATGGTTAAAAATAGAAAAAATAGATGGTGACGTAGGTTTGGGTTATTTTAATACACACAATCTCTTACTACACATGAGAAAACAAACCTTAAAGCCACAGGGTATGGGATTAATCAAAGGTTACTTAATACTAAAAAAAAGTCTATTATTAGACATAATACATGTGTAGAACCTGCTTTTTTTAAAATGAAATCGTTATTTTACCACTGACTGCTAAACAAAAGCTTACAGCAAAGACAGACAGGAAATAATGCAGCAAAACAGCAGGAAAAGCCAGTAGGATAATTGTCTGTACTAATGTCACTTTATAGACCCCTAGACAGAAATAGAGAGGTACTAATGTCACTCTATAGACCCCTAGACAGAAATAGAGAGGTACTAATGTCACTCTATAGACCTCCAGTCAGGAATACAGAGGTACTAATGTCACTCTATAGACCCCCAGCCAGGAATAGAGAGGAACTAATGTCACTCTATAGACCCCTAGACAGAAATAGAGAGGTACTAATGTCACTCTATAGACCCCCAGACAGAAATAGAGAGGTACTAATGTCACTCTATAGACCCCCAGTCAGTAATAGAGAGGTACTAATGTCACTCTATAGACCCCCAGTCAGTAATAGAGAGGTACTAATGTCACTCTATAGACCCCAGTCAGAAATAGAGAGGTACTAATGTCACTCTAAAGACCCCTAGACAAAAATAGAGAGGTACTAATGTTACTCTATAGACCCCTAGACAGAAATAGAGAGGTACTAATGTCACTCTATAGACCCCTAGACAGAAATAGAAAAACACTAATGTCTGTCTATAGACCCCCAGTCAGAAATAGAGAGGTACTAATGTCACTCTGTAGACCCCTAGACAGAAATAGAGAGGTACTAATGTTACTCTATAGACCCCCAGTCAGAAATAGAGAGGTACTAATGTCACTCTATAGTCCCCCAGTCAGTAATAGAGAGGTACTAATGTCACTCTATAGACTCCCAATGAGGTATAGAGAGGTACTAATGTCACTCTATAGACCCTCAGTCAGTAATACAGAGAGGTACTAATGTCACTCTAGAGACCCCTAGTCAGTAATAGAGAGAGGTACTAATGTCACTCTAGAGACCCCTAGTCAGAAATAGAGAGGTACTAATGTCACTCTAGAGACCCCTAGTCAGAAATAGAGAGGTACTAATGTCACTCTATAGACCCCCAGTCAGAAATAGAGAGATACTAATGTCACTCTATAGACCCCCAGTCCGGAATAGAGAGGTACTAATGTCACTCTATAGACCTCCAGTCAGAAATAGAGAGGTACTAATGTCACTCTATAGACCCCCAGTCAGAAATAGAGAGGTACTAATGTCACTCTATAGACCCCCAGTCAGTAATAGAGAGAGGTACTAATGTCACTCTAGAGACCCCTAGTCAGAAATAGAGAGGTACTAATGTCCATCTTTAGACACTCCAGTGAGAAATAGAGAGGTACTAATGTCACTCTATATACCCCCAGTCAGGAATAGAGAGGAACTAATGTCACTCTCTAGACCCCCATGCAGTAATAGAGGTACTAATGTCACTCTATAGACCCCCAGTCAGAAATAGAGAGGTACTAATGTCACTCTCTAGACCCCCAGTCAGTAATAGAGAGGTACTAATGTCACTCTATAGACCCCTAGTCAGAATTAGAGAGGTACTAATGTCACTGTATAGACCCCCAGTCAGGAATAGAGAGGTACTAATGTCACTCTATAGACCTCCAATCAGAAATAGAGAGGTACTAATGTCACTCTTTAGACCTCCAGTCAGAATTAGAGAGGTACTAATGTCACTGTATAGACCCCCAGTCAGGAATAGAGAGGTACTAATGTCACTCTATAGACCTCCAATCAGAAATAGAGAGGTACTAATGTCATTCTTTAGACCTCCAGTCAGAAATAGAGAGGTACTAATGTCACTCTATAGACCCCCAGTCAGTAATAGAGAGAGGTACTAATGTTACTCTATAGACCCCCAGTCAGGAATAGAGAGGTACTAATGTCACTCTATAGACCACCAGTCAGAAATAGAGAGGTACTAATGTCACTCTATAGACTCCCAATGAGGAATAGAGAGGTACTAATGTCACTCTATAGACCCTCAGTCAGTAATACAGAGAGGTACTAATGTCACTCTAGAGACCCCTAGTCAGTAATAGAGAGAGGTACTAATGTCACTCTAGAGACCCCTAGTCAGAAATAGAGAGGTACTAATGTCACTCTATAGACCTCCAGTCAGAAATAGAGAGGTACTAATGTCACTCTATAGACCTCCAATCAGAAATAGAGAGGTACTAATGTCACTCTTTAGACCTCCAGTCAGAATTAGAGAGGTACTAATGTCACTGTATAGACCCCCAGTCAGGAATAGAGAGGTACTAATGTCACTCTATAGACCCCCAGTCAGTAATAGAGAGAGGTACTAATGTCACTCTAGAGACCCCTAGTCAGAAATAGAGAGGTACTAATGTCACTCTTTAGACACTCCAGTGAGAAATAAAGAGGTACTAATGTCACTCTATAGACCCCCAGTCAGGAATAGAGAGGTACTAATGTCACTCTATAGACCCCTAGTCAAAAATAGAGAGGTACTAACGTCACTCTATAGACCCCCAGTCAGTAATAGAGAGGTACTAATGTCACTCTATAGACCCCCAGTCAGGAATAGAGAGGAACTAATGTCACTCTCTAGACCCCCATGCAGTAATAGAGGTACTAATGTCACTCTATAGACCCCCAGTCAGAAATAGAGAGGTACTAATGTCACTCTCTAGACCCCCATGCAGTAATAGAGGTACTAATGTCACTCTATAGACCCCTAGTCAGTAATAGAGAGGTACTAATGTCACTGTATAGACCCCCAGTCAGGAATAGAGAGGTACTAATGTCACTCTATAGACCTCCAATCAGAAATAGAGAGGTACTAATGTCACTCTTTAGACCTCCAGTCAGAATTAGAGAGGTACTAATGTCACTGTATAGACCCCCAGTCAGGAATAGAGAGGTACTAATGTCACTCTATAGACCTCCAATCAGAAATAGAGAGGTACTAATGTCACTCTATAGACCCCTAGTCAGGAATAGAGAGGAACTAATGTCACTCTATAGACCCCCAGTCAGTAATAGAGAGGTACTAATGTCACTCTATAGACTCCCAATGAGGAATAGAGAGGTACTAATGTCACTCTATAGACCCTCAGTCAGTAATACAGAGAGGTACTAATGTCACTCTAGAGACCCCTAGTCAGTAATAGAGAGAGGTACTAATGTCACTCTATAGACCCCTAGTCAGGAATAGAGAGGAACTAATGTCACTCTATAGACCACCAGTCAGAAATAGAGAGGTACTAATGTCACTCTATAGACCTCCAATCAGAAATAGAGAGGTACTAATGTCACTCTTTAGACCTCCAGTCAGAATTAGAGAGGTACTAATGTCACTGTATAGACCCCCAGTCAGGAATAGAGAGGTACTAATGTCACTCTATAGACCCCCAGTCAGTAATAGAGAGAGGTACTAATGTCACTCTAGAGACCCCTAGTCAGAAATAGAGAGGTACTAATGTCACTCTTTAGACCCCCAGTCAGGAATAGAGAGGTACTAATGTCACTCTATAGACCCCTAGTCAAAAATAGAGAGGTACTAACGTCACTCTATAGACCCCCAGTCAGTAATAGAGAGGTACTAATGTCACTCTATAGACCCCCAGTCAGGAATAGAGAGGAACTAATGTCACTCTCTAGACCCCCATGCAGTAATAGAGGTACTAATGTCACTCTATAGACCCCCAGTCAGAAATAGAGAGGTACTAATGTCACTCTCTAGACCCCCATGCAGTAATAGAGGTACTAATGTCACTCTATAGACCCCTAGTCAGTAATAGAGAGGTACTAATGTCACTGTATAGACCCCCAGTCAGGAATAGAGAGGTACTAATGTCACTCTATAGACCTCCAATCAGAAATAGAGAGGTACTAATGTCACTCTTTAGACCTCCAGTCAGAATTAGAGAGGTACTAATGTCACTGTATAGACCCCCAGTCAGGAATAGAGAGGTACTAATGTCACTCTATAGACCTCCAATCAGAAATAGAGAGGTACTAATGTCACTCTATAGACCCCTAGTCAGGAATAGAGAGGAACTAATGTCACTCTATAGACCCCCAGTCAGTAATAGAGAGAGGTACTAATGTCACTCTATAGACCCCCAGTCAGGAATAGAGAGGTACTAATGTCACTCTATAGACCACCAGTCAGAAATAGAGAGGTACTAATGTCACTCTATAGACCCCCAGTCAGTAATAGAGAGAGGTACTAATGTCACTCTAGAGACCCCTAGTCAGAAATAGAGAGGTACTAATGTTACTAAATAGACCCCCAGTCAGGAATAGAGAGGTACTAATGTCACTCTATAGACCCCAGTCAGGAATAGAGAGGTACTAATGTCACTCTATAGACCTCCAGTCAGAAATAGAGAGGTACTAATGTCACTCTATAGACCTCCAGTCAGAAATAGAGAGGTACTAATGTCACTCTATAGACCCCAGTCAGAAATAGAGAGGTACTAATGTCACTCTATAGACCCCCAGTCAGAAATAGAGAGGTACTAATGTCACTCTATAGACCCCCAGTCAGATATAGAGAGGTACTAATGTCACTATATAGACCCCCAGTCAGAAATAGAGAGGTACTAATGTCACTCTATAGACCCCAAGTCAGATATAGAGAGGTACTAATGTCACTCTATAGACCCCCAGTCAGAAATAGAGAGGTACTAATGTCACTCTATAGACCCCCAGTCAGATATAGAGAGGTACTAATGTCACTCTATAGACCCCCAGTCAGATATAGAGAGGTACTAATGTCACTCTATAGACCTCCAGTCAGGAATAGAGAGGTACTAATGTCACTCTATAGACCCCCAGTCAGATATAGAGAGGTACTAATGTCACTCTATAGACCCCCAGTCAGATAAAGAGAGGTACTAATGTCACTCTATAGACCCCCAGACAGGAATAGAGAGGTACTAATGTCACTCTATAGACCCCCAGTCAGATATAGAGAGCTACTAATGTCACTCTATAGACCTCCAATCAGAAATAGAGAGGTACTAATGTCACTCTTTAGACCTCCAGTCAGGAATAGAGAGGTACTAATGTCACTCTATAGACCCCCAGTCAGATATAGAGAGGTACTAATGTCACTCTATAGACTTCCAGTCAGGAATAGAGAGGTACTAATGTCACTCTATAGACCCCCAGTCAGATATAGAGAGGTACTAATGTCACTCTATAGACCTCCAGTCAGGAATAGAGAGGTACTAATGTCACTCTATAGACCCCCAGTCAGATATAGAGAGGTACTAATGTAACTCTATAGACCTCCAATCAGAAATAGAGAGGTACTAATGTCACTCTTTAGACCTCCAGTCAGAAATAAAGGTACTAATGTTACTCTATAGACCTCCAGTCAGGAATAGAGAGGTACTAATGTCAATCTATAGACCCCCAGTCAGAAATAGAGAGGTACTAATGTCACTCTATAGACCTCCAGTCAGAAATAGAGAGGTACTAATGTCACTTTATAGATCCCCAGTCAGAAATAGAGAGGTACTAATGTCACTCTATAGACCCCCAGTCAGGAATAGAGAGGTACTAATGCCACTCTATAGAACCCCCAGTCAGATATAGAGAGGTACTAATGTCACTCTATAGACCTCCAATCAGAAATAGAGAGGTACTAATGTCACTCTATAGACCCCAGTCAGAAATAGAGAGGTACTAATGTCACTCTATAGACCCCCAGTCAGAAATAGACAGGTACTAATGTCACTCTATAGACCCCCAGTCAGAAATAGAGAGGTACTAATGTCACTCTATAGACCCCCAGTCAGAAATAGAGAGGTACTAATGTCACTCTATAGACCTCCAGTCAGAAATAGAGAGGTACTAATGTCACTCTATAGACCCCCAGTCAGATATAGAGAGGTACTAATGTCACTATATAGACCCCCAGTCAGATATAGAGAGGTACTAATGTCACTCTATAGAACTCCAATCAGAAATAGAGAGGTACTAATGTCACTCTATAGACCCCCAGTCAGAAATAGACAGGTACTAATGTCACTCTGTAGGCCCCCAGTCAGGAATAGAGAGGTACTAATGTCACTCTATAGACCCTCAGTCAGGAATAGAGAGGTACTAATGTCACTCTATAGACCCCCAGTCAGAAATAGAAAGGTACTAATGTCACTCTATAGACCCCCAGTCAGAAATAGAGAGGTACTAATGTCACTCTATAGACCCCCAGTCAGAAATAGAGAGGTACTAATGTCCCTCTATAGACCCCCAGTCAGAAATAGACAGGTACTAATGTCACTCTATAGACCTCCAGTCAGAAATAGAGAGGTACTAATGTCACTCTATAGACCCCCAGTCAGAAATAGAGAGGTACTAATGTTACTCTATAGACCCCCAGTCAGAAATAGACAGGTACTAATGTCACTCTATAGACCTCCAGTCAGAAATAGAGAGGTACTAATGTCACTCTATAGACCCCCAGTCAGAAATAGAGAGGTACTAATGTCACTCTATAGACCTCCAGTCAGAAATAGAGAGGTACTAATGTCACTCTATAGACCTCCAGTCAGAAATAGAGAGGTACTATTGTCACTCTATAGACCCCCAGTCAGATATAGAGAGGTACTAATGTCACTCTATAGACCTCCAGTCAGAAATAGAGAGGTACTAATGTCACTCTATAGACCTCCAGTCAGAAATAGAGAGGTACTAATGTCACTCTATAGACCCCCAGTCAGAAATAGACAGGTACTAATGTCACTCTATAGACCTCCAGTCAGAAATAGAGAGGTACTAATGTCACTATATAGACCCCCAGTCAGATATAGAGAGGTACTAATGTCACTCTATAGAACTCCAATCAGAAATAGAGAGGTACTAATGTCACTATATAGACCCCCAGTCAGAAATAGAGAGGTACTAATGTCACTCTATAGACACCCAGTCAGAAATAGAGAGAGGTACTAATGTCACTATATAGACCCCCAGTCAGAAATAGAGAGGTACTAATGTCACTATATAGACCCCCAGTCAGAAATAGAGAGGTACTAATGTCTCTCTATAGACCCCCAGTCAGGAATAGAGAGGTACTAATGTCACTCTATAGACCTCCAGTCAGGAATAGGGAGGTACTAATGTCACTCTACAGACCCTCAGTCAGGAATAGAGAGGTACTAATGCCACTCTATAGACCTCCAGTCAGAATTAGAGAGGTACTAATGTCACTGTATAGACCCCCACTCAGGAATAGAGAGGTACTAATGTCACTCTATAGACCTCCAATCAGAAATAGAGAGGTACTAATGTCACTCTATAGACCCCCAGTCAGAAATAGAGAGGTACTAATGTCACTCTATAGACCCCCAGTCAGTAATAGAGAGAGGTACTAATGTCACTCTATAGACACCAGTCAGAAATAGAGAGGTACTAATGTCACTCTATAGACCCCAGTCAGAAATAGAGAGGTACTAATGTCACTCTATAGACCCCCAGTCAGAAATAGACAGGTACTAATGTCACTCTATAGACCTCCAGTCAGAAATAGAGAGGTACTAATGTCACTCTATAGACCCCCAGTCAGAAATAGAGAGGTACTAATGTCACTCTATAGACCCCCAGTCAGAAATAGACAGGTACTAATGTCACTCTATAGACCTTCAGTCAGAAATAGAGAGGTACTAATGTCACTCTATAGACCCCCAGTCAGAAATAGACAGGTACTAATGTCACTTCATAGACCTCCAGTCAGAAATAGAGAGGTACTAATGTCACTCTATAGACCTCCTGTCAGAAATAGAGAGGTACTAATGTCACTCTATAGACCCCCAGTCAGATATAGAGAGGTACTAATGTCACTATATAGACCCCCAGTCAGATATAGAGAGGTACTAATGTCACTCTATAGAACTCCAATCAGAAATAGAGAGGTACTAATGTCACTCTATAGACCCCCAGTCAGAAATAGAGAGGTACTAATGTCACTCTATAGACCCCCAGTCAGGAATAGAGAGGTACTAATGTCACTCTATAGACCCCTAGTCAGAAATAGACAGGTACTAATGTCACTCTATAGACCCCCAGTCAGAAATAGACAGGTACTAATGTCACTCTGTAGGCCCCCAGTCAGGAATAGAGAGGTACTAATGTCACTCTATAGACCCTTAGTCAGGAATAGAGAGGTACTAATGTCACTCTATAGACCCCCAGTCAGAAATAGACAGGTACTAATGTCACTCTATAGACCCCCAGTCAGAAATAGAGAGGTACTAATGTCACTCTATAGACCCCCAGTCAGAAATAGAGAGGTACTAATGTCACTCTATAGACCCCCAGTCAGAAATAGACAGGTACTAATGTCACTCTATAGACCTCCAGTCAGAAATAGAGAGGTACTAATGTCACTCTATAGACCCTCAGTCAGAAATAGAGAGGTACTAATGTTACTCTATAGACCCCCAGTCAGAAATAGACAGGTACTAATGTCACTCTATAGACCTCCAGTCAGAAATAGAGAGGTACTAATGTCACTCTATAGACCCCCAGTCAGAAATAGACAGGTACTAATGTCACTCTATAGACCTCCAGTCAGAAATAGAGAGGTACTAATGTCACTCTATAGACCTCCAGTCAGAAATAGAGAGGTACTAATGTCACTCTATAGACCCCCAGTCAGATATAGAGAGGTACTAATGTCACTCTATAGACCTCCAGTCAGAAATAGAGAGGTACTAATGTCACTCTATAGACCTCCAGTCAGAAATAGAGAGGTACTAATATCACTCTATAGACCTCCAGTCAGAAATAGAGAGAGGTACTAATGTCACTCTATAGACCTCCAGTCAGAAATAGAGAGGTACTAATGTCACTCTATAGACCCCCAGACAGGAATAGAGAGGTACTAATGTCACTCTATAGACCCCCAGTCAGATATAGAGAGGTACTAATGTCACTCTATAGAACTCCAATCAGAAATAGAGAGGTACTAATGTCACTATATAGACCCCCAGTCAGAAATAGAGAGGTACTAATGTCACTGTATAGATCCCCAGTCAGAAATAGAGAGGTACTAATGTCACTCTATAGACCTCCAGTCAGGAATAGAGAGAGGTACTAATGTCACTCTATAGACCCCCAGTCAGGAATAGAGAGGTACTAATGTCACTCTATAGACCTCCAGTCAGGAATAGAGAGGTACTAATGTCACTCTATAGACCACAGTCAGAAATAGAGAGGTACTAATGTCACTCTATAGACCTCCAGTCAGAAATAGAGAGGTACTAATGTCACTATATAGACCCCAGTCAGTAATAGAGAGGTACTAATGTCACTCTATAGACCCCAGTCAGTAATAGAGAGGTACTAATGTCACTCTATAGACCCCAGTCAGTAATAGAGAGGTACTAATGTCACTCTATAGACCACAGTCAGAAATAGAGAGGTACTAATGTCACTCTATAGACCTCCAGTCAGGAATAGAGAGGTACTAATGTCACTCTATAGACCCCCAGTCAGAAAAAGAGAGGTACTAATGTCACTCTATAGACCTCCAGTCAGGAATAGAGAGGTACTAATGTCACTCTATAGACCCCCAGTCAGGAATAGAGAGGTACTAATGTCACTCTATAGACCTCCAGTCAGGAATAGAGAGGTACTAATGTCACTCTATAGACCTCCAGTCAGAAATAGAGAGGTACTAATGTCACTCTATAGACCCCCAGTCAGAAAAAGAGAGGTACTAATGTCACTCTATACACCCCCAGTCAGGAATAGAGAGGTACTAATGTCACTCTATAGACCCCCAGTCAGTAATAGAGAGAGGTACTAATGTCACTCTAGAGACCCCTAGTCAGAAGTAGAGAGGTACTAATGTCACTCTATAGATCCCCAGTCTGGAATAGAGAGGTACTAATGTCACTCTATAGACCTCCAGTCAGAAATAGAGAGGTACTAATGTCACTCTATAGACCACCAGTCAGAAATAGAGAGGTACTAATGTCACTCTATAGACCCCCAGTCAGTAATAGAGAGGTACTAATGTCACTCTATAGACCTCCAGTCAGAAATAGAGAGGTACTAATGTCACTCTATAGAACCCCAATCAGGAATAGAGAGGTACTAATGTCACTCTATAGACCACCAGTCAGAAATAGAGAGGTACTAATGTCACTCTATAGACCCCAGTCAGAAAAAGAGAGGTACTAATGTCACGCTATAGACCCTTAGTCTGATATAGCGAGGTACTAATGCCACTCTATAGACCCCCAATCAGAAATAGAGAGGTACTAATGCCACTCTATAGACCCCCAGTCAGAAATAGACAGGTACTAATGTCACTCTATAGACCTCCAGTCAGAAATAGAGAGGTACTAATGTCACTCTATAGACCCCCAGTCAGAAATAGAGAGGTACTAATGTCACTCTATAGACCCCCAGTCAGAAATAGACAGGTACTAATGTCACTCTATAGACCTCCAGTCAGAAATAGAGAGGTACTAATGTCACTCTATAGACCCCCAGTCAGAAATAGACAGGTACTAATGTCACTCTATAGACCTCCAGTCAGAAATAGAGAGGTACTAATGTCACTATATAGACCCCCAGTCAGATATAGAGAGGTACTAATGTCACTCTATAGAACTCCAATCAGAAATAGAGAGGTACTAATGTCACTATATAGACCCCCAGTCAGAAATAGAGAGGTACTAATGTCACTGTATAGATCCCCAGTCAGAAATAGAGAGGTACTAATGTCACTCTATAGACCTCCAGTCAGGAATAGGGAGGTACTAATGTCACTCTACAGACCCTCAGTCAGGAATAGAGAGGTACTAATGTCACTCTATAGACCTCCAGTCAGAATTAGAGAGGTACTAATGTCACTGTATAGACCCCCACTCAGGAATAGAGAGGTACTAATGTCACTCTATAGACCTCCAATCAGAAATAGAGAGGTACTAATGTCACTCTATAGACCCCCAGTCAGAAATAGAGAGGTACTAATGTCACTCTATAGACCCCCAGTCAGTAATAGAGAGAGGTACTAATGTCACTCTATAGACACCAGTCAGAAATAGAGAGGTACTAATGTCACTCTATAGACCCCAGTCAGAAATAGAGAGGTACTAATGTCACTCTATAGACCCCCAGTCAGAAATAGACAGGTACTAATGTCACTCTATAGACCTCCAGTCAGAAATAGAGAGGTACTAATGTCACTCTATAGACCCCCAGTCAGAAATAGAGAGGTACTAATGTCACTCTATAGACCCCCAGTCAGAAATAGACAGGTACTAATGTCACTCTATAGACCTTCAGTCAGAAATAGAGAGGTACTAATGTCACTCTATAGACCCCCAGTCAGAAATAGACAGGTACTAATGTCACTCTATAGACCTCCAGTCAGAAATAGAGAGGTACTAATGTCACTCTATAGACCTCCAGTCAGAAATAGAGAGGTACTAATGTCACTCTATAGACCCCCAGTCAGATATAGAGAGGTACTAATGTCACTATATAGACCCCCAGTCAGATATAGAGAGGTACTAATGTCACTCTATAGAACTCCAATCAGAAATAGAGAGGTACTAATGTCACTCTATAGACCCCCAGTCAGAAATAGACAGGTACTAATGTCACTCTGTAGGCCCCCAGTCAGGAATAGAGAGGTACTAATGTCACTCTATAGACCCTCAGTCAGGAATAGATAGGTACTAATGTCACTCTATAGACCCCCAGTCAGAAATAGACAGGTACTAATGTCACTCTATAGACCCCCAGTCAGAAATAGAGAGGTACTAATGTCACTCTATAGACCCCCAGTCAGAAATAGACAGGTACTAATGTCACTCTATAGATCCCCAGTCAGTAATAGAGAGGTACTAATGTCACTCTATAGACCCCCAGTCAGAAATAGAGAGGTACTAATGTCACTCTATAGACCTCCAGTCAGAAATAGAGAGGTACTAATGTCACTCTATAGACCCCCAGTCAGAAATAGAGAGGTACTAATGTTACTCTATAGACCCCCAGTCAGAAATAGACAGGTACTAATGTCACTCTATAGACCTCCAGTCAGAAATAGAGAGGTACTAATGTCACTCTATAGACCCCCAGTCAGAAATAGAGAGGTACTAATGTCACTCTATAGACCTCCAGTCAGAAATAGAGAGGTACTAATGTCACTCTATAGACCTCCAGTCAGAAATAGATAGGTACTAATGTCACTCTATAGACCCCCAGTCAGATATAGAGAGGTACTAATGTCACTCTATAGAACTCCAATCAGAAATAGAGAGGTACTAATGTCACTATATAGACCCCCAGTCAGAAATAGAGAGGTACTAATGTCACTGTATAGATCCCCAGTCAGAAATAGAGAGGTACTAATGTCACTCTATAGACCTCCAGTCAGGAATAGAGAGAGGTACTAATGTCACTCTATAGACACCAGTCAGAAATAGAGAGGTACTAATGTCACTCTATAGACCCCAGTCAGAAATAGAGAGGTACTAATGTCACTCTATAGACCTCCAGTCAGGAATAGAGAGGTACTAATGTCACTCTATAGACCCCCAGTCAGAAAAAGAGAGGTACTAATGTCACTCTATAGACCTCCAGTCAGGAATAGAGAGGTACTAATGTCACTCTATAGACCCCCAGTAAGGAATAGAGAGGTACTAATGTCACTCTATAGACCTCCAGTCAGGAATAGAGAGGTACTAATGTCACTCTATAGACCTCCAGTCAGGAATAGAGAGGTACTAATGTCACTCTATAGACCTCCAGTCAGAAATAGAGAGGTACTAATGTCACTCTATAGACCCCCAGTCAGAAAAAGAGAGGTACTAATGTCACTCTATACACCCCCAGTCAGGAATAGAGAGGTACTAATGTCACTCTATAGACCCCCAGTCAGTAATAGAGAGAGGTACTAATGTCACTCTAGAGACCCCTAGTCAGAAGTAGAGAGGTACTAATGTCACTCTATAGACCCCCAGTCTGGAATAGAGAGGTACTAATGTCACTCTATAGACCTCCAGTCAGAAATAGAGAGGTACTAATGTCACTCTATAGACCACCAGTCAGAAATAGAGAGGTACTAATGTCACTCTATAGACCCCCAGTCAGTAAGAGAGAGGTACTAATGTCACTCTATAGACCTCCAGTCAGAAATAGAGAGGTACTAATGTCACTCTATAGAACTCCAATCAGGAATAGAGAGGTACTAATGTCACTCTATAGACCACCAGTCAGAAATAGAGAGGTACTAATGTCACTCTATAGACCCCCAGTCAGTAAGAGAGAGAGGTACTAATGTCACTCTAGAGACCCCAGTCAGAAAAAGAGAGGTACTAATGTCACGCTATAGACCCTTAGTCTGATATAGCGAGGTACTAATGCCACTCTATAGACCCCCAATCAGAAATAGAGAGGTACTAATGTCACTCTATAGACCCCCAGTCAGAAATAGACAGGTACTAATGTCACTCTATAGACCTCCAGTCAGAAATAGAGAGGTACTAATGTCACTCTATAGACCCCCAGTCAGAAATAGAGAGGTACTAATGTCACTCTATAGACCCCCAGTCAGAAATAGACAGGTACTAATGTCACTCTATAGACCTCCAGTCAGAAATAGAGAGGTACTAATGTCACTCTATAGACCCCCAGTCAGAAATAGACAGGTACTAATGTCACTCTATAGACCTCCAGTCAGAAATAGAGAGGTACTAATGTCACTCTATAGATCCCCAGTCAGAAATAGAGACGTACTAATGTCACTCTATAGTCCCCCAGTCAGAAATAGAGAGGTACTAATGTCACTCTATAGACCCCAGTCAGAAAAAGAGAGGTACTAATGTCACGCTATAGACCCTTAGTCTGATATAGCGAGGTACTAATGCCACTCTATAGACCCCCAATCAGAAATAGAGAGGTACTAATGTCACTCCATAGACCTCCAGTCAGATATAGAGAGGTACTAATGTCACTCTATAGACCCCAGTCAGATATAGAGAGGTACTAATGTCACTCTATAGAACCCCAGTCAGAAATAGAGAGGTACTAATGTCACTCTATAGACCCCCAGTCAGAAATAGACAGGTACTAATGTCACTCTATAGACCTCCAGTCAGAAATAGAGAGGTACTAATGTCACTCTATAGACCCCCAGTCAGAAATAGACAGGTACTAATGTCACTCTATAGACCTCCAGTCAGAAATAGAGAGGTACTAATGTCACTCTATAGACCTCCAGTCAGAAATAGAGAGGTACTAATGTCACTCTATAGACCCCCAGTCAGATATAGAGAGGTACTAATGTCACTCTATAGACCTCCAGTCAGAAATAGAGAGGTACTAATGTCACTCTATAGACCCCAGTCAGAAATAGAGAGGTACTAATGTCACTCTATAGGCCCCCAGTCAGAAATAGAGAGGTACTAATGTCACTCTATAGACCCCCAGTCAGAAATAGAGAGGTACTAATGTCACTCTATAGACCTCCAGTCAGAAAAAGAGAGGTACTAATATCACTCTATAGACCTCCAGTCAGAAATAGAGAGGTACTAATGTCACTATATAGACCCCCAGTCAGATATAGAGAGGTACTAATGTCACTCTATAGAACTCCAATCAGAAATAGAGAGGTACTAATGTCACTCTATAGAACTCCAATCAGAAATAGAGAGGTACTAATGTCACTATATAGACCCCCAGTCAGAAATAGAGAGGTACTAATGTCACTTTATAGATCCCCAGTCAGAAATAGAGAGGTACTAATGTCACTCTATAGACCTCCAGTCAGGAATAGGGAGGTACTAATGTCACTCTACAGACCCTCAGTCAGGAATAGAGAGGTACTATTGTCACTCTATAGACCTCCAGTCAGAATTAGAGAGGTACTAATGTCACTGTATAGACCCCCACTCAGGAATAGAGAGGTACTAATGTCACTCTATAGACCTCCAATCAGAAATGGAGAGGTACTAATGTCACTCTATAGACCCCCAGTCAGAAATAGAGAGGTACTAATGTCACTCTATAGACCCCCAGTCAGAAATAGAGAGGTACTAATGTCACTCTATAGACCCCCAGTCAGGAATAGAGAGGTACTAATGTCACTCTATAGACCCCAAGTCAGAAATAGAGAGGTACTAATGTCACTCTATAGACCCCCAGTCAGTAATAGAGAGAGGTACTAATGTCACTCTATACACCCCCAGTCAGGAATAGAGAGGTACTAATGTCACTCTATAGACCCCCAGTCAGTAATAGAGAGAGGTACTAATGTCACTCTAGAGACCCCTAGTCAGAAGTAGAGAGGTACTAATGTCACTCTATAGACCCCCAGTCTGGAATAGAGAGGTACTAATGTCACTCTATAGACCTCCAGTCAGAAATAGAGAGGTACTAATGTCACTCTATAGACCACCAGTCAGAAATAGAGAGGTACTAATGTCACTCTATAGACCCCCAGTCAGTAAGAGAGAGGTACTAATGTCACTCTATAGACCTCCAGTCAGAAATAGAGAGGTACTAATGTCACTCTATAGAACCCCAATCAGGAATAGAGAGGTACTAATGTCACTCTATAGACCCCCAGTCAGTAAGAGAGAGAGGTACTAATGTCACTCTAGAGACCCCTAGTCAGAAATAGAGAGGTACTAATGTCACTCTATAGACCCCCAGTCAGTAAGAGAGAGAGGTACTAATGTCACTCTAGAGACCCCTAGTCAGAAATAGAGAGGTACTAATGTCACTCTATAGACCCCCAGTCAGTAAGAGAGAGAGGTACTAATGTCACTCTAGAGACCCCTAGTCAGAAATAGAGAGGTACTAATGTCACTCTATAGACCCGCATTCAGGAATAGAGAGGTACTAATGTCACTCTATAGACCCCTAGTCAGAAATAGAGAGGTACTAATGTCACTCTATAGACCCCCAGTCAGGAATAGAGAGGAACTAATGTCACTCTATAGACCCCCAGTCAGAAATAGAGAGGTACTAATGTCACTCTCTAGACCCCCATGCAGTAATAGAGGTACTAATGTCACTCTATAGACCCCTATTTAGAAGTAGAGAGGTACTAATGTCACTCTATAGACCTCCAGTCAGTAATAGAGAGCTACTAATGTCACTCTATAGACCTCCAGTCAGTAATAGAGAGGTACTAATGTCACTCTATAGATGCCCAGTCAGAAATAGATAGGTACTAATGTCACTCTATAGCCCCCCAGTCAGGAATAGAGAGTTACTAATGTCACTCTATAGACCCCAGTCAGTAATAAAGAGGTACTAATGTCACTCTATAGACCCCCAGTCAGAAATAGATAGGTACTAATGTCACTCTATAGACCCCAGTCCGAAATAGAGAGGTACTAATGTCACTCTATAGACCCCAGTCAGAAATAGAGAGGTACTAATGTCACTCTATAGATCCCCAGTCAGTAATAGAGAGGTACTAATGTCACTCTATAGATGCCCAGTCAGAAATAGATAGGTACTAATGTCACTCTATAGCCCCCCAGTCAGGAATAGAGAGTTACTAATGTCACTCTATAGACCCCAGTCAGTAATAAAGAGGTACTAATGTCACTCTATAGACCCCCAGTCAGAAATAGATAGGTACTAATGTCACTCTATAGACCCCAGTCCGAAATAGAGAGGTACTAATGTCACTCTATAGACCCCAGTCAGAAATAGAGAGGTACTAATGTCACTCTATAGACCCCCAGTCAAGATTAGAGAGGTACTAATGTCACTCTATAGAACCCCCAGTCATAAATAGAGAGGTACTAATGTCACTCTATAGACCTCCAGTCAGTAATAGAGAGGTACTAATGTCACTCTATAGACCTCCAGTCAGTAATAGAGAGGTACTAATGTCACTCTATAGATGCCCAGTCAGAAATAGATAGGTACTAATGTCACTCTATAGCCCCCCAGTCAGGAATAGAGAGTTACTAATGTCACTCTATAGACCCCAGTCAGTAATGAAGAGGTACTAATGTCACTCTATAGACCCCCAGTCAGAAATAGATAGGTACTAATGTCACTCTATAGACCCCAGCCTGAAATAGAGAGGTACTAATGTCACTCTATAGACCCCAGTCAGAAATAGAGAGGTACTAATGTCCCTCTATAGACCCCCAGTCAGTAATAGAGAGAGGTACTAATGTCACTCTATAGACCCCCAGTCAGAAATAGAGAGGTACTAATGTCACTCTATAGACCCCCAGTCAGTAATAGAGAGGTACTAATGTCACTCTATAGACCCCCAGTCAGAAATAGGGAGGTACTAATGTCACTCTATAGACCCCCAGTCAGTAATAGAGAGGTACTAATGTCACTCTATAGACCCCAGTCAGTAATAGAGAGGTACTAATGTCACTCTATAGACCCCCAGTCAGTAATAGAGAGGTACTAATGTCACTCTATAGAACCCCAGTCAGAAATAGAGAGGTACTAATGTCACTCTATAGACCCCAGTCAGAAATAGAGAGGTACTAATGTCACTCTATAGATCCCCAGTCAGAAATAGAGAGGTACTAATGTCACTCTATAGACCCCAGTCAGGAATAGAGAGGTACTAATGTCACTCTATAGACCCCCAGTCAGAAATAGAGAGGTACTAATGTCACTCTATAGAACCCCAGTCAGAAATAGAGAGGTACTAATGTCACTCTATAGACCCCAGTCAGAAATAGAGAGGTACTAATGTCACTCTATAGATCCCCAGTCAGAAATAGAGAGGTACTAATGTCACTCTATAGACCCCAGTCAGGAATAGAGAGGTACTAATGTCACTCTATAGATCCCCAGTCAGAAATAGAGAGGTACTAATGTCACTCTATAGACCCCAGTCAGGAATAGAGAGGTACTAATGTCACTCTATAGACCCCCAGTCAGAAATAGAGATACTAATGTCACTCTATAGACCCCTAGTCAGTAATAGAGAGGTACTAATGTCACTCTATAGACCCCCAGTCAGAAATAGAGAGGTACTAATGTCACTCTATAGAGCCCCAGTCAGTAATAGAGAGGTACTAATGTCACTCTATAGACACCAGTCAGGAATAGAGAGAGGTACTAATGTCACTCTATAGACCCCCAGTCAGAAATAGAGAGGTACTAATGTCACTCTATAGACCCCCAGTCAGAAATAGAGAGGTACTAATGTCACTCTATAGACCCCTAGTCAGTAATAGAGAGGTACTAATGTCACTCTATAGACCCCCAGTTAGAAATAGAGAGGTACTAATGTCACTCTATAGACCCCCAGTTAGAAATAGAGAGGTACTAATGTTACTCTATAGACCTCCAGTCAGAAATAGAGAGAGGTACTAATGTCACTCTATAGACCCCCAGTCAGAAATAGAGAGGTACTAATGTCACTCTATAGACCCCCAGTCAGTAATAGAGAGGTACTAATGTGTCTCTATAGACCCCCAGTCAGAAATAGAGAGGTACTAATGTCAATCTATATACCCCAGTCAGAAATAGAGAGGTACTAATGTCACACTATAGACCCCAGTCAGGAATAGAGAGGTACTAATGTCACTCTATAGACCCCCAGTCAGAAATAGAGAGAGGTACTAATGTCACTCTATAGACCCCCAGTCCGAAATAGAGAGGTACTAATGTCACTCTATAGACCCCAGTCAGAAATAGAGAGGTACTAATGTCACTCTATAGAACCCCCAGTCATAAATAGAGAGGTACTAATGTCACTCTATAGACCTCCAGTCAGTAATAGAGAGGTACTAATGTCACTCTATAGACCTCCAGTCAGTAATAGAGAGGTACTAATGTCACTCTATAGATTCCTAGTCAGGAATAGAGAGGTACTAATGTCACTCTATAGCCCCCCAGTCAGGAATAGAGAGTTACTAATGTCACTCTATAGACCCCAGTCAGTAATGAAGAGGTACTAATGTCACTCTATAGACCCCCAGTCAGAAATAGATAGGTACTAATGTCACTCTATAGACCCCAGCCTGAAATAGAGAGGTACTAATGTCACTCTATAGACCCCAGTCAGAAATAGAGAGGTACTAATGTCCCTCTATAGACCCCCAGTCAGTAATAGAGAGGTACTAATGTCACTCTATAGACCCCCAGTCAGAAATAGGGAGGTACTAATGTCACTCTATAGACCCCCAGTCAGTAATAGAGAGGTACTAATGTCACTCTATAGACCCCAGTCAGTAATAGAGAGGTACTAATGTCACTCTATAGACCCCCAGTCAGTAATAGAGAGGTACTAATGTCACTCTATAGAACCCCAGTCAGAAATAGAGAGGTACTAATGTCACTCTATAGACCCCAGTCAGAAATAGAGAGGTACTAATGTCACTCTATAGATCCCCAGTCAGAAATAGAGAGGTACTAATGTCACTCTATAGACCCCAGTCAGGAATAGAGAGGTACTAATGTCACTCTATAGACCCCCAGTCAGAAATAGAGAGGTACTAATGTCACTCTATAGAACCCCAGTCAGAAATAGAGAGGTACTAATGTCACTCTATAGACCCCAGTCAGAAATAGAGAGGTACTAATGTCACTCTATAGATCCCCAGTCAGAAATAGAGAGGTACTAATGTCACTCTATAGACCCCAGTCAGGAATAGAGAGGTACTAATGTCACTCTATAGATCCCCAGTCAGAAATAGAGAGGTACTAATGTCACTCTATAGACCCCAGTCAGGAATAGAGAGGTACTAATGTCACTCTATAGACCCCCAGTCAGAAATAGAGATACTAATGTCACTCTATAGACCCCTAGTCAGTAATAGAGAGGTACTAATGTCACTCTATAGACCCCCAGTCAGAAATAGAGAGGTACTAATGTCACTCTATAGAGCCCCAGTCAGTAATAGAGAGGTACTAATGTCACTCTATAGACCCCCAGTCAGGTATAGAGAGGTACTAATGTCACTCTATAGACCCCCAGTCAGAAATAGAGAGAGGTACTAATGTCACTCTATAGACCCCCAGTCAGAAATAGAGAGGTACTAATGTCACTCTATAGACCCCCAGTCAGAAATAGAGAGGTACTAATGTCACTCTATAGACCCCTAGTCAGTAATAGAGAGGTACTAATGTCACTCTATAGACCCCCAGTTAGAAATAGAGAGGTACTAATGTCACTCTATAGACCCCCAGTTAGAAATAGAGAGGTACTAATGTTACTCTATAGACCTCCAGTCAGAAATAGAGAGAGGTACTAATGTCACTCTATAGACCCCCAGTCAGAAATAGAGAGGTACTAATGTCACTCTATAGACCCCCAGTCAGTAATAGAGAGGTATTAATGTCACACTATAGACCCCAGTCAGGAATAGAGAGGTACTAATGTCACTCTATAGACCCCCAGTCAGAAATAGAGAGGTACTAATGTCACTCTATAGACCCCCAGTCAGAAATAGAGAGGTACTAATGTCAATCTATATACCCCAGTCAGAAATAGAGAGGTACTAATGTCACACTATAGACCCCAGTCAGGAATAGAGAGGTACTAATGTCACTCTATAGACCCCCAGTCAGAAATAGAGAGAGGTACTAATGTCACTCTATAGACCCCCAGTCAGAAATAGAGAGGTACTAATGTCACTCTATAGACACCAGTCAGAAATAGAGAGGTACTAATGTCACACTATAGACCCCAGTCAGGAATAGAGAGGTACTAATGTCACTCTATAGACACCAGTCAGAAATAGAGAGGTACTAATGTCACACTATAGACCCCCAGTCAGAAATAGAGAGGTACTAATGTCACTCTATGGACCCCCAGTCAGGAATAGAGAGGTACTAATGTCACACTATAGACCCCAGTCAGGAATAGAGAGGTACTAATGTCACTCTATAGACCCAGTCAGTAATAGAGAGGTACTAATGTCACTCTATAGACCCCCAGTCAGAAATAGAGAGAGATACTAATGTCACTCTATAGACCCCCAGTCAGTAATAGAGAGGTACTAATGTCACTCTATAAAACCTTAGTCAGGAATAGAGAGGTACTAATGTCACTCTATAGACCTCCAGTCAGTAATAGAGAGGTACTAATGTCACTCTTTAGACCTCCAGTCAGAAATAGAGAGAGGTACTAATGTCAGTCTATAGACTCCCAGTCAGTAATAGAGAGGTACTAATGTCACTCTATAGACCCCCAGTCAGGAATAGAGAGGTACTAATGTCACTCTATAGATCCCTAGTCAGATATAGAGAGGTACTAATGTCACTCTATAGACCCCCAGTCAGAAATAGAGAGAGATACTAATGTCACTCTATAGACCCCTAGTCAGTAATAGAGTGGTACTAATGTCACTCTATAGACCCCCAGTCAGTAATAGAGAGGTACTAATGTCACTCTATAAAACCTTAGTCAGGAATAGAGAGTTACTAATGTCACTCTTTAGACCTCCAGGCAGAAATAGAGAGAGGTACTAATGTCACTCTATAGATCCCTAGTCAGAAATAGGGAGGTACTAATGTCACTCTATAGACCCCCAGTCAGAAATAGAGAGAGATACTAATGTCACTCTATAGACTCCCAGTCAGAAATAGAGAGAGGTACTAATGTCACTCTATAGACACCCAGTCAGAAATAGAGAGGTACTAATGTCACTCTATAGACCCCAGTCAGATATAGAGAGGTACTAATGTCACTCTATAGACACCCAGTCAGAATTAGAGAGGTACTAATGTCACTCTATAGACTCCCAGTCAGAAATAGAGAGAGGTACTAATGTCACTCTATAGACACCCAGTCAGAATTAGAGAGGTACTAATGTCACTCTATAGACTCCCAGTCAGAAATAGAGAGGTACTAATGTCACTCTTTAGACCTCCATTCAGAAATAGAGAGGTACTAATGTCACTCTATAGACCCCCAGTCAGGAATAGAGAGGTACTAATGTCACTCTATAGACCCCCAGTCAGTAATAGAGAGAGGTACTAATGTCACTCTATAGACCCCAGTCAGAAATAGAGAGGTACTAATGTCACTCTATAGACCCCAGTCAGATATAGAGAGGTACTAATGTCACTCTATAGACCCCCAGTCAGAAATAGAGAGGTACTAATGTCACTCTATAGACCCCAGTCAGAAATAGAGAGGTACTAATGTCACTCTATAAAACCTTAGTCAGGAATAGAGAGGTACTAATGTCACTCTATAGACCTCCAGTCAGTAATAGAGAGGTACTAATGTCACTCTATAGATCCCTAGTCAGTAATAGAGAGAGGTACTAATGTCACTCTTTAGACCTCCAGTCAGAAATAGAGAGGTACTAATGTCACTCTATAGACCCCCAGTCAGGAATAGAGAGGTACTAATGTCACTCTATAGACCCCCAGTCAGGAATAGAGAGGTACTAATGTCACTCTATAGACCCCAGTCAGTAATAAAGAGGTACTAATGTCACTCTATAGACCCACAGTCAGAAATAGAGAGGTACTAATGTCACTCCATAGACCCCAGTCAGAAATAGAGAGGTACTAATGTCACTCTATAGACACCAGTCAGTAATAAAGAGGTACTAATGTCACTCTATAGACCCCCAGTCAGAAATAGATAGGTACTAATGTCACTCCATAGACCCCAGTCAGAAATAGAGAGGTACTAATGTCACTCTATAGACCCCAGTCAGTAATAAAGAGGTACTAATGTCACTCTATAGACCCCCAGTCAGAAATAGAGAGGTACTAATGTCACTCTATAAACCCTTAGTCAGGAATAGAGAGGTACTAATGTCACTCTATAGACTACCAGTCAGAAATAGAGAGGTACTAATGTCACTTTATAGACAACTAGTCAGGATAACATTAGTACCTCTCTATTCCTGACTATGAAGAGTCTATAGAGTGACATTAGTACCAACCTTTGTCTGCCACTAGTTGCTCTACTGGCTTTTCCTGCAGCTTCCTGCATTGCTTGTCATCTTTTAAATCCTGCAATATAATAATTTCCAAGTCTCTTTCCTCATTGGATGCCATCATCATTTTACCATAAAGTAAATATTTGTTGTGTAAATGCATCATTTTGCATTTTCTGTGCTAAGATCCCACATTTATGTGCCTGGGTTGTGGCGATTCATAGGGTCACGGAGAGTCGGACTGAATGACTAAACAAACTCTAGATAAGCTGCATCCACTGCTCCACCCAGCCCTATAACTTTGCTTAGTCTGAGATGATCTCCCAACAGTAAAGTATTTCTATTACTTTGCACATTACTGATGTCAGACTTACTGGTCTGTAGTTACCTGAGTCTTCCCTGTTATTACATTACAGTCATCTGGAACTACTCCTAACAATAATAATGTGTTACAATTCTGAACAAATGGTCCAGTTAGTACCAGTCTAAGCTCCTTCAGCGCATTGGTATGTATATTATCTGGACCCACTTCATTTTTAATTTTGATAACAATAGTTGAACTGTGTGTCCAGACATGGTTTGTATTTTAGTCCAACTATATCTCTGTTAGGGGTAACCTGGTGGTCCAGTGGTTAGGATTCAGTGCTTTCACCTCTGCAGTCATGGGTTTGATTCCAGTTAGGGAACCAAGAGGTGAGCTGAGCAGGTTTGGGGCTGGTCAGTACTTGGATGGAAGACCACCTAGAAATACCAAGAGCTGTATGCTGTGGAGAAGGAACTGGCAAGCCACTTCAGTTTTTCTATTTTTACTAATATACTTAAAGAAGGTTTGGTCACTTTTTTAATTGTGATATATTCCATTTTATATAATTCTCTAACCACCAAAGGAAAAAAAGCTGAAATGTACAATTCCAGTTAAAAGAGTATATAAGCATTCTGGTGCAGCTGAACTACAGATAGCCCGAGGTACATAAACACTTTGGGCCTCATTCAAATGCGATTTGGCCAATTGAATAGGGCTCTCTATAAGCACAGAGCATATTTTTTTCCAGAAGTTTTTAGTTGGTGAGCTTTTATCCAAAAGCAAGGTCTTCCCTAATTAAAAACGTTGGTAAATAAAATATGCTGTGTGCTTATAGAGAGCCCTATTCAATTGTCCAAATTGCATTGGAATGAGGCCCATCGAGAGCTGTAAAAGCTAACACTACAGCAATTTTAAACAATTATAAAACAGTGCATCAAATGAAATGGTTGTTTCAGCTTTCCCACTTGATTTTGACAACTCTACATAATGGTGCAGAGCAGTATCAATGAGTTCAGAAAATAAGATCCTCCCTCTCTGTGTTTTCCTAAGATAATTAGTTCATAGATCATTAGTGATAAGAAAGGCCCCACTTGGTATAAATAATGATTGAAACTTTAATACTTTAAACCAATTTAAAGGCCCCATTGTGTTAGAGAATGTGTAGCTGGTTTCTCTGCTAGTGAAAGCATTAAATTCACTACAGGCACAATAATTAATATTGATTTATTATTATTATCATTAATATTAATAATAACAACATATGGATAGTCATGAACAATACAGCAATAGCAAATCATACAACATGATAAACTATTGCATGCGATACATATATAAATATAGTATAGCATGTAGTCTCAATGATAGAGAAGGACACATAAAATAACCCGGATCTTTCCAGTTTTATGTGCGCCGCTGTTGCAGTATAGCAAAATAACTATTCTCTCCTCCAACGTGGCGCGTTCACGCAGCGGATCGCAAACATCGGCGTACAAAAAACAGGATAGGACCAATAAACCTCCCCCTCAAGCTACAGATAGATGAGCATTTTATGAGCCATTTAAATATAAGTTTTGGTAGCTGCTACTGTTGTTACTTTCTTACATACTTCACAAATATGTGAGATTTTTTATCAAACTACAGTGGCCCTTTAATTTCTGGGACTGCTTCAGCTGTCAATCAACATCCCTGATGTCATTAAGTTTACCTGAGTCCCCACCCTTTGGCTAAAAGACCACGCCCTTGGGATACACCCATATTGTTCTCTGTGGCTTTCACATAAAGCTGTTTGAAGAAAAAATAAATGGGTTTCTCTTGGAAATGACAGGGGGAGTTGCTAGGGGCGGGGCTTGAAAAGAACCCGGGAACCCGGGGAGGTGAGAATCGGGGGAGAGTAAGGGTCAGGCGGGGAGGGGAATGGGACACACCGGGGATCGGGCCCTGCTGCGGGAATGCGGGAGGAGGGTGCTTAGACTGTCATTATATATATGTACCGGTTTTATATGATATACTTGGTCTAAATATGCTGTTATTTGCAGGAATGTGAATGACTTATTGCAATGCTAGATATAAATATATGTTATAGTGCTTATTAATGCATATAATAGGTGTACTCCTTGATATATTGCACATTTATTATCTGTTTCTATGTGCAGTATGCATATACAGGCTCAATGCTGGTCATTTGTCCAGTTGACCCATCCTTGGGGTTTTGCTCTGTTGTATGGCACAGCTGCTGTCCCATACAAGTTACACACATATAATGACTGGGATTTAATATTCTGGGCATTGCCCCATGCCACCTAATAATGCCAAGCTTGGATTTCAATGCAGTGCCCCCCACCATGGTGCAGGCATCCACTTTGTGTGGGTAATGGTGTGTCCTACTGTGATGCCAGGCACTGGTGGTATGCCATCCCCTAGACAGTGGCCAGATGCTTATATTGGTCAATGCCCACTTGTGATGCCACGCTGTGTGAGTGTGAATCCCCACAATGATAGGAGCCATTAAGAGCAACCCAACTAGTGATACCTTGTAATGAGACCACCTGCTAAGCACAAATAATGTTCACTCAGTGATGCCCCCGATGATAACCGAGTAAGTGTGATACCAGGCCCTGCATATACGCAATGCCACCCATGATACCAGCTGCCAAGAGCAAAAAAGCTCCCTCTGATGCTAGGCACGGAGTGTAAGTGATGCCCTATAATGATACCAGCTGCTAAGAGCACATAGTGCTCCCTTAGTATGCCCCAAATAATGCCAGCCACTAAGGGTAAGTAATGTTCCTGCAGTGATTCCAGGCACTGCATATAAGCGATGCCACCCATGATACCAGCTGCTAAGAGCAAAAAAGCTCCTTCTGATGCTAGGCATGGAGTGTAAGTGATGCCCTATAATGATACCAGCTGCTAAGAGCAAATATGGCTCCCTTAGTATGCCCCCAATGATACCAGCCACTAAGGGAAGTAATGTTCCCGCAGTGATTCCAGGCACTGCATATAAGCGATGCCACCCATGATGCCAGCTGCTAAGAGCAAAAAAGCTCCCTCTGCAGCTGGAATCATTATAGGGCATCACTAGCACTCCATGCCTAGCATCAAAGAGCAAATAGTGCTCCCTTAGTATGCCCCAAATAATACCAGCCACTAAGGGAAGTAATGTTCCTGCAGTGATTCCAGGCTTCATATAAGCGATGCCACCCATGATACCAGCTGCTAAGAGCAAACCAACCCCCCACTGAGGCTAGATACTGACTGTGAGTGATGCCTGTGGTGATACACCACAATGCCCTCCAATGATATGATCCGCTAAGAGCAAACCCCTCCCGATGATGCCAGCCGCTAAAAGCAGAATATCGCCCGCTCAATGCCAGGCACTGAGTGAATGTGATACCCCCAATAATACCAGAAGCTAAGAGCAAAATATCCTCCCAGTGATGCAATGGAGTGAGTGTGATAGCGCCCATATAATATATAAATCACCCCCCTGTGATGCCAGGTACTGAGTGTTATCTGCTGTAATGCAAGCCCGCTGCATGCAAGTGATTTGCCACTATGATGGCAGATACTGCGTGCAGACACCGCTTGCTGTCATGCCAGCTAATAACAGGGATGCCCACTCTGCTACCAGGCACCAGTTATAAGCAATGTCTCCTTGTGCGATTCCAAGCAAAGTCCCTGTGATTTTAGTGGAATTTACGCACCCCCCAAAAAACTTGTGATGCCAATACCTTCTTTGATACTATAAGATGATTGCAAGCAGATCCCCTGTACCTCCTATACTGCCAACTGCTGAGGCATAATAATGCCCAATTTAAACCCAGCTGAGAAGTGCAAGCAAGTCACTGCCGTTTTGTTGGCACAAGTAGTATTCTTCCCCCAACTCTGTCATGCTCTCTTTGATACTTGGAGTCATGTAAGCAATACCCTCCCTGTTCCTCAAACCCCTGCATTGCCATACCACTGTGGTCAACATGTATTGAGTTTATGGTTAGAGAAGAATAAATATGTCCAGGTGCAGTATGCACCCATAATTTGATCTTCATGCTCCAAACATTTTGAGAAGTTTTGTTTGAATTGATTGTTTTCCTTATTCCTGTGTTTTCATTTCTTTTCCAAGGCTAGTCTCCAAAATGTCGGTTTTCCGCTCCGGTGTTCTAGTCCTGACATCTCCTCTCTCTGCCCTTTCCTTGAGGCTGGCCCCAATCTTGGAATCTGCTGCTAAAATTGTGCAAGACACTCTCTATGTGCATCTACAGCCTGGGCTTGTCTTGACGGGCTCCTCACAACCCAATTCGACCTTCATCCCAGCCACATCTGAGGTCTGCAGTCTCATCTCCAAACTCTACTCTGATGCAGATGTCCACAGCAATCTAGATGTTCGTGTGCTCCTAACCAATATTAAGAATCAAGGAACCAGCCAGCACTTTTTGTCCTCTGTCCAGAACCTTTCCCATCCTCCAGAAGTTGTCCTCACAGACTTTCAGACCTGTGATGGCGGCCAGTATAACCCAGCCAAGCAACAACTAGAACGATATGCTACCAACTGCTACAGCTGTCAACCAAACTTGATCTCTGTATTGCTATACCCAGAATATGAATTTGCCAATGAAGAAACTATTCCTGAATAT
This sequence comes from Discoglossus pictus, assembly GCA_027410445.1. Classification (NCBI taxonomy): domain Eukaryota; kingdom Metazoa; phylum Chordata; class Amphibia; order Anura; family Alytidae; genus Discoglossus; species Discoglossus pictus. The sequence goes on from CM050174.1 coordinate 32,750,818, forward strand.
GTTGAGAGACCTTTACAGAGCCATAATGACGTTGTGGTAGGAGGAACCTTTGATAGGTTGCACAACGCTCATAAGATCTTACTGAGTGTGTGTTGCTTACTAGCCGAGAGACGTCTTCTCATTGGCGTAGCTGACAAAGAATTGCTGGAAAGTGAGTAATATTTCTGAGGATGGTTTACAGTTTAAAAGATCACTGTATCACCTTAGTATTATACACTAGCGACTTGCCCGTCAAAAAATGACGGCAATAAGATTGTAAGGCAGGTAATGTTGTTTGCGTTCAAAATCAATTTTGTTGGTGTTTTAAGATCCTTCGGCGCTCATTTCTAGGCTCTTGGTTTGTGCGCTATGAGCAGCGTTGGTGTTTTTTTGGGGTATGGCAATGAATAATTAATAAAATAAGAAATTAATATACTTTACCTATTGTGAAGTAATATATGCAGCATTGTGTTGAAGAGCTGGCAATCTGTTTTCATGTTGCTGCAGCATCAGTGCTGTGGAGCTGCGGTGTACGCGTCATGAATGTGTGCAGTGTAATAATGTGCGTGCGCGAGGCAAATCCGTTAGGGTAGCTGTGTACTTCCGGATTGTATAAGTTAGTGTTCTAAAATGGCGCCTAATGTGTGGTATGCGGCTGTGGCTGATTTAGCGTCCTTGTTTTCGGATGTCGTCTGACTTTTTCGGAAACCCGGAAGGGTTTGGTGGTGTTTTGCGTGTTTAGGGTCCTGTAGCCTCGTTTTCGTTTTGTTCGGCGGCCATTTTTTCTCTCGCTTAGGTGATTTTCGGGTGTCTAAACTCCGAAATTTGGACTTAAATCGAGGTGTAACTTCACTTGCAGAGGTCCTTGCTGTGGGTAAGCTTTTTATGTGTGTTATTGTGTTTCTAATGTTTTTTTTGGTCGCGCGGGTTGCGTCCTTGTTTTCGGATCTCGTACGTCTTTTTTTTTTCTTTCCGGAAAATCCGTAGATGTTTGGTGATGTTTTGCGTGTTTCGAGTGCTGTAGCCTCGTTTTTTGATTTTTTTCGGCGGCCATTTTTTCTCTCACTTAGGGGATTATTGGGTGTCGAAACTCTTTTATTTGGAGTTAAATTGAGGTGTAACTTCAGTTTTCGAGGTCCTGGATGCCCCCTCTTGCTGTAGGTAAGCTTTTTATGTATTTGTTGTGTGTATTTATTGTGTTTTTCATGGGCGCGGGTTTCGCCCGTTTTTTTGCGAGGTCGTAATGGGTTGTAAAGTGTCTCGTATTTTGGTTTCGTAACTCCGTAAATTTTGCAAGGTCCGCAGTTGCTGGCAAAGAGCGCCTTCGGCGCTCCATGCCTGCAACTGCGGCCCTCGCTTCGGGAGCCCGCAGCGTTAGCAACAGCCCGCATGCTCACAATTATATATGTGATTTTATTCAAACATTGCTCATCAACATAATTCATGCTACATGATTATTTTTTTTGGGTGTTTTGATGCATTTATAAATATTTTATTTCAGACAAGATCCTGAAGGAGCTGATTGAGCCCTACGAGCAGCGAGTGGAGAGCATGACACAATTTTTGGTGGATGTGAAGCCCTCTCTGCAGTACGACATTGTACCCATCTCTGACCCCTACGGTCCTTCCATCACAGACCCAGATCTGAATTGCATTGTGGTCAGCGAGGAAACACGAAAGGGCGGGCTGTCTGTGAACAAGAAACGTCAGGAGAATGTAATTATGATAAGTTAAAAAAAGAAAATAAAAATGTGATTATGCTTTTAAAAGTACATGTTTTAAACCATGCAAATATTTTTCAATTCTTTGAACAATTTGTATTTTTATATATTATATTTTAATGTATTTTTATGTTATTATATTATGACATAAAATATGTGGGTTTTTTTTTGGTTTGTTTTTTGCGCTCTCTCCTATTGGTCAAGCAATTGTAATGTTCAACCCTTTCAGTGCTAGGTGTTCAGGATATTATCCGGAACGAGGAGGTCAGATACAAGATTTTACTATGAATCTGTTTAGACACCGATCCTGTCGTCTTATTTATATTTACATATGAAAATCAAATGTTGCTTTCTTTTTTTTATCAGTAAGAATTCAGCTTTCTGCTGGTATATTTGTTTTGGCTGAATGTAACAAAAAGAGGAAAACAATAATGGCTAATAATTATTGAAGAAAACAAACAAAACATTTGATACTTTTACTAAAACTATTACAATCGGTTAAATGTTAGCTAATAAACAAAGCCCTGGATCTCCGGAGTACACTACATTTGGGTTTTATTACATTTATTTTTGGTCAAAAACATAATTAAATAACAAAACAGAAAGCTTTACTTGCCATGATATACACTTTATACATACCCTGTGCTTAAATAAGTTAGTTTATATCTGTAGATCAGTACAATCCTATAAAAGTTGTGTGAACGTACATGCTGTTTTCAAAGGTAGCCGACATGCTTTATTCCCTAAAAACATCAAATGGCTACTCTGCTAAAAGCAGTCATTTTTTTTATAATAATAAAAAAAAAAAAAAAACATTTTTTAATTTCTGCAAGTAAAACATTCTTCTCACTTCCCCAGTCCCTTTACCCTTCAATCTGCCCCAATCTCTTCTTCTCTCCTCCTCAAACTCCTCTCTGATACTTCTCCCTCTGCATCCAAATGCTCCAATTTCCTTATCTTTAGATTGTACATTTGCGAGTCTTTAATCTTGTAAGGTGCTTTAGGGTAAGCATTATATACATTTTAATTTTAAGATCAAAGATGGGGCCCTCTATTCTATTTTTTTGCAGTGTGTTATTGTTTTTTGTCTCATACTTAATCCCTATATATCACTGTTGAATACTTTTGGTGCATTACAAATAAAGAGTAATAATAATCTATCCCCTCTTCCACAACCTCCTTTCTTATTGCTGTCATCTCCCCTCCTCTTTCTCTTCCTCTTTCCTTCATCCTTCCCTCCATCCTTTCCTCTCCTTCCTTCCACTTTCCTTTCCTTTCCTTTCCTCTCCTTCCTTCCCCTTTCCTTTCCTTTTATCTCCTTCCTTCCCCTTTCCTTTCCTCTCCTTCCTTCCCCTTTCCTTTCCTTTCCTTTCCTTTCCTTTTATCTCCTTCCTTCCCCTTCCCCTTTCCTTTCCTCTCCTTCCTTCCCCTTTCCTTTCCTCTCCTTCCTTCCCCTTTCCTTTCCTCTCCTTCCTTCCCCTTTCCTTTCCTCTCCTTCCTTCCCCTTTCCTTTCCTCTCCATCCTTCCCCTTTCCTTTCCTCTCCTTCCTTCCCCTTTCCTTTCCTCTCCTTCCTTCCCCTTTCCTTTTCTCTCCTTCCTTCCCCTTTCCTTTCCTCTCCTTCCTTCCCCTTTCCTTTCCTCTCCTTCCTTCCCCTTTCCTTTCCTCTCCTTCCTTCCCCTTTCCTTTCCTCTCCTTCCTTCCCCTTTCCTTTCCTCTCCTTCCTTCCCCTTTCCTTTCCTCTCCTTCCTTCCCCTTTCCTTTCCTCTCCTTCCTTCCCCTTTCCTTTCCTCTCCTTCCTTCCCCTTTCCTTTCCTCTCCTTCCTTTCCCTTTCCTTTCCTCTCCTTCCTTTCCCTTTCCTTTCCTCTCCTTCCTTTCCCTTTCCTTTCCTCTCCTTCCTTTCCCTTTCCTTTCCTCTCCTTCCTTCCCCTTTCCTTTCCTCTCCTTCCTTCCCCTTTCCTTTCCTCTCCTTCCTTCCCCTTTCCTCTCCTTCCTTCCCCTTTCCTTTCTTCTCCTTCTTTCCCCTTTCCTTTCTTCTCCTTCTTTCCCCTTTCCTTTCTTCTCCTTCTTTCCCCTTTCCTTTCTTCTCCTTCTTTCCCCTTTCCTTTCCTCTCCTTCCTTCCCCTTTCCTTTCCTTTCCTCTCCCTTCCTTCCCCTTTCCTTTCCTTTCCTCTCCCTTCCTTCCCCTTTCCTTTCCTTTCCTCTCCCTTCCTTCCCATTTCCTTTCCTTTCCTCTCCCTTCCTTCCCATTTCCTTTCCTTTCCTCTCCCTTCCTTCCCCATTCCTTTCCTTTTCTCCCCTCTCCCTTCCTTCCTTCCTTCCTCTCCTTCCCCTTTCCTCTTCAACGTCTTCTCCTTCTTTTTTCCCCCTATTTCCCAGTTCTCCTCCTCCCCCTCTCGTCTTCCTCTCCTCCTTATTAAGCATCATACTAATATTTTAAGACTTGTTAATGACATGCTCTTAATATTTCAGGGTCTTAGCGAATTGTCCATTCACGAGATTCAGCTGGTCAAGGACCCCTTGCACTCAGACAATGAGGAGGAGAAAATCAGCTCGTCCAGTTTCAGAAACCGGTTACTAGGAACCTTACTCAGACCACCACTCGTAAGTTTTCAGTACTAGATATATGTCTTTGTTGTAAATGGCTTTGCTCCATACATCTTTGTTTTTATTTTTTCAAGATATTTAGAGCATCCGGTTTGATTGATTATTTTTTATTTACGTCCATGAAATCTACAACATTTCAAATTCCTTCCCATCCTCCATTTGTAGGGTTCAGGTTAAAGGGACGCTTGTAGAGTGGCACAGAAAAACATGTAGAAAAAGGTTTTCCTTTTTTAAAATTGCTGTCAAATTAATTGAATTGGAAGCTTTAGAGTTCATTATTTTAGGCTGCATCTATCTTTCAGCAGATTACATCATGAACTGTACAAGCAATATCTAAAAATGACAAGTCAATTCATGGTTAATTAAAGATAAACTAAATTGCTTGATTCTAAACATCTGCTTGATATTACTGAGGGCATATAGTGACTTTGGTGTCCCTTTAAGTACAACTTATTGTTCTTTCAGGGGAATCCCAATATCCCAGCTCGCCCCTATGTAATTGGCCTCACAGGAGGCAGCGGCAGTGGAAAGTCATCCATCGCTAAGCGGCTGGAGGGTCTGGGAGCTGCTCTTATAGACTGTGACCAACTGGGACATCAGAGTTACTTGCCAGGGGGACCGGCCTATCAGCAAGTCATTGAGGCGTTTGGCTCAGGTAAATTTAAAGACCTATGTTTAAACAATGCTCTTTTGAAGACATACACTTAAAATAGACACAATTAACACATCCTCTAATATTTTATCTTTTGTGTGTAATTTATGCTGCAGTTGATTTCTGCTGATCTTCTTCCTGAGGTGGGGAGAGAATGCAGAGGCATTGTCAAGCAGCACAATGAGAAAGTGACAGCTAAAACTGTCGACAATAGAATTATACTCCAGGCAATGCTGTTTGCCACACAATGCAAGGCTGTGGGCCCTCTGAGCGCCGCAATGAGCTGCTTTGCCGTTTATGGTTGCAACTTTCCTGCTTTGCAATGTGCATCTTCGGCTGTCATGGCAAGCCTCTACCCCCCTGTGTAGTTTAGGGGCCTCGCGATGAGTGTTACTGACTTGGGTTAAGTCTTACTGCCTTCTGCCTCGTTTTCATCATGATACGTTTTTTTTGTGCCGCCATTTTCTTTTCTTGCTTAGCCAATTTTCGAGTGACTAAAACCCCCCAATATGGATCCAATGAGCTTGCCACCTCTCTCCAAGGCTTCCTGGCTCTCCCCCTGTGCTGTGTGTGAGTGACTATTTTTTTTCCGTTTGTTATGCGTCTTTGGACTGACGCGCTTGGTCGTGTAAAGTTGTAAGGTATTGTGTGCCTCGGGATCCCGCGGGCCTCGGCGTTCACTGCAGCCAAAGTCCCACAGGCTTTGTGATGAGCGCCTTTGACGCTCATTGCGAGGCATGCAACGGGACGACATCTCGCAGTACAACAACTATACTAGTGGTATGTATGTATGTATGTACATACGTGTGTGGGACATGGGAGAGAGTCTAATTGAGGAAACAGTCAGAGGACGACCCTCTTACTACCTGAAGTCACACTCCCATAGGTTTAGAGAATCCTGTTTCATTCTATTTGATGCACACTCCCAGGGTTTGCCTGTTGAACCTGACATACTCCGATATGTATATTTATAGATCACTTTACATGGTTTATTATTATTATTACTATGTTCTCTTACAGATATCCTTTGTGAAGATGGTACGATAGATAGAAAAGCCATTGGGAGCAGAGTATTTGGAGACAAGGTGAAAAACAGCAATGTTTAACTGTCTTTAGCTAATGATCTCCGTGACTTTTAACCTTTGCACCTACAAGTCTTTCACTGCGTGAGATGTTTAAAGGGATGTGGAATTCATCAAATCATCCAACAAAGCACTGGAAATCAAGTGGGGCGGGGGACTTTTATTTCAATTTATAAGTTTTTTTTTTTTTATATATCAACCCATTCATTTTGAAACCTTTCTAGCTAATGGTTGTTTCGGAGTTCATGATTATTTATGGTCCTCTCAGGATCTGAGCGAATGTTCGCATCTTTAATTTTTTTTTCTTCTTGCTAAAGCCTTTCTTTGCTGCTGTTTGCATTTGTATTTTCAATAAATAGTGAACTAAAATAGATTTAACTTGAAAAGTATTTCCACGGCCATTTAAATATGAACATGACAACTGTATGCATACTGGTGCAGATGGTGTTTAGGGCTCTACTGTTGTAAGAGCTTACAATCTAAACAGGTTAAAGGTATACAAGACAAAATCAGAGGAGCATTTTACATGTTTGTTTGTGGTTTTCAGGTCCAATTAAAGTGCCTGACGGACATTGTATGGCCTGCGATTGCCCAGCTTGCAAGAGAGGCCATACAAGAAGCTGCTGCCCAAGGTAAGGCCATTTTATGCCCGTCTCTTAGGATGAGCCTTGAAATCTCACATTTCCTTTATTATTATGTTGTGGGGTGTTTTCTTTGGAGATGGAGGTACTAATGACAGAAACCTTGTTGGAAGGTCACATTAGAACCATATTTACAAGTCCATTAATCCCAATATAGTTTATCAAATTGACTATGTCACCCCAAAATCAAGGTGTTTGTCGTCTTATGATGTTCTTAAAGAGCATGAAAAATTGGCTGCATGTTGCTGTATCCATTTTTTTTTTCTAAAGCGACTCAATCCTGGGAATTTCATGTTATTGCTTATTTATATGCAAATAAGCAGTTCACAAATATTAATTAGCTGATTTGATGTGCTAATAAGGATTCAGGTCAGCTTGTCTGTCTCTGCATTGGCCTAAATAAAGGTCCCCAATGTTATCTGGCAGCAAGACCCCTCTCCCACCCTTATTAAACGCTTCGAGACACATTGGCATAAAGGAACGGCACATTAGTTTACTGAGCCGAACAATAGCATATAGGAGCTGCAAAATCAATTCTAAATATTAAATGAATGTCTTTTGTTCCTCACTTCTGTGATGCAGATTATTCCTCTATTCAGTTGCCTTGAAAGATAGCCACTGGGCTTGACAATAGGATTTGAATTGATTGAGAGTCCCAATTGAATAACCCTCCCTCTCAGGCTACAGGCAGACTAGCAGTCCAGTATAGAAGGCTTTAGACACTAGCAGTCCATAATATCCATATATTTTACAGGCCAAGGTGGGTCTCAATCTCCTAATTATTTTTTATGCAGTGGTTTGTAAGTAATTTTGTTAGGAATCATTATATTGAATTAACTCCCAGCATACATCTCCCTCCCGCTCTCATGGGAGCAGTGGCATCCGCGTGATCCTTGATTAATCCGAAAAAAAAATAAAAGCTCCCTTGAAAAGATTGTAAAACATCCGGGTGTTGCGATAGGTTAAACACTGCCTTCCAATGCATAAAACACACTTAAAGCCAAAGTTATTTGGGCAATATTAATACATGAGCAAGCATAAATGCAGGCTTTTGTCTCTTTAAATCAGGGATGTTTGACTCCTGTCCTCAAGGGCTGCATATTAAAATGACAGAGCAATATATACAAACAAGACAAAACATCTTAAACTCTGGAATGATACTGGCCCTCAGGCTGCAATTGAACAACCCTGCTCTAATAAGTAAGCTCCAAAAGTTAAAGGCCATGTTTTGTCTTTTCACAGCTGATTATGTCTATTACATTCTCAGGATGGTGTGCAGTTGTGAACTTAGATGTCCATTAGTGCTGTTGAAAAAGCAGTTTTAGATATCACATTCTTATTGTGCTGATAGAAGCTTTGATTGCGTTCAAATCTCCTCCCATCTTAGGAATTTGTTCATCAGAAACCAAACTGGCAGAATCTTCAGCACTATAATGAGAGATGCGTTCTAAGAAGGCGTTACTCACAAGCTGTTGTCCCTAAATCCCGAGAGAGAGGGATTGGGGATCGGAAATCGCTCAAGCTGCTGTTAGCTTGTTATTTATTTCAGAAATGTAAACTTTTCTGTTAAACTACAACATTTTAACACATCTTTCCGTGTATTGCAGGTATATCTGTGTGTGTGCTGGATGCAGCTGTGCTCCTGGAGGCTGGATGGACCGATATGGTCCATGAGGTGTGGACAACGGTTATACCAGAGAAAGAGGTCGGTCTCCCAGCCTGTATCAAATTACACTAGATAAAATGTGATGCTTTAAATCAGATTTGAGCATCTTTATATCTGATTTGAAAAGATACAAACATGTTTTTAAATGTAATATTAGTGCATGATGCTCCAAATGGATAAAGGTTTTTTTTTTAATTTAACTTATTTTTGTTAGCTGCTTCTGCACGTGGGATAATAATGTGTATAATTTGTAATCCTTATTTCTAGTACTTTTAATAATACCCATGGAAATCTCCAGCTTAATCAAGACAGCCGTTGTCCATAGTTAGGAATAATTGTATATTTTTCCAAAAACTTTTGCCCATTTATTAAGTGTGTAATGGTTAGTTTATTGCAAATAGGGGACTGTGCATGATATATATATATATATACAGCAATTGTTTCACATATGGTGGGCTAAGAGTGATAGAAGCCCTCCACCATACAAAGTACAGTAGTACAAATAAGGAATAGTACATTAGTGATTCTATTTGAATGTCTAAAAAATAAGTTGTTAAACTTATTTCCTGCTCAAATTTCTCAGAAATACAGTATATGCACTGCACTCTGGGAAAACTGGGCGGGACGTGCAAATGAGACCACATAATGCACCATCATTCTGTCAATCTAAACCATTTAAAACATGGCTCCTTTTAAGCATATGCTTACTGTATTTCACAGTTTTAGGCATAGCAACGGATGGATTTTTCACAAACCAGGTCACTTAACCACATACAGTACTGTTTCACGGTTACTGCCGATCCTAAGTATAGTGTGAAATTTGTATTAATTGGCTCACATTGTTGGAGCCAAAGTGCCTTTTAATGACTACTGTATTTTAGGAAAGGCCTCACGTGTTTGTGAAGTATATAACAACATAAGGTGTAAGCCAAGAGCAAAAAGCAATGCTTAGTTTTTGAAGACTATGTCTATATATGGAAGGTTTCCATATTGTCTGACATGAGCTTTTCCTGGAGCTTGAGGGCATTTCTTACCTACCGAGTAATTGACGGTTTAATAAATCATTTAAACTTGATACCTCCCCATTTCCCTAACAGATAATAATATTAATAAGGAAAATTGCAAGTCCTGCTCCTGCAGAAATGTAAACATCCTCTTACACATGTGCAACCTTCACCAAAGTATCATGGATGCTGCAATCATCCAGTAGAGCCATCTTTTCCTTATTAAAAACTACCTTTTATGATATTTTTCTGCCATTTCTCATCTGAGATGTTGGATTGAGAATGACTATATATGTATCTTGGTAAACACTCTGTTAATAACTCATTAGCTATGTTTTTATGATGGAACTTCCATTAATTAACCCCATGAGAATCATGTGCAATAACAAGCTCATACGCGTGGAATTATGTCTTTAGATTATTTAACAGGCTCTGTTTAGTTATTTTAGGGTGTAGAAGAGGTAGTAACCCACACAGACATGAGCCAACTTCAAGAACCAAATTGGGGTTTGCGGTTTCTCCTATTGAGGCTAGCATTGCCTGGTATTTTGGGGCTGGATCACTGTTTTTTTTGTTTTTGTTTGTTTTTAGTGAAACCAGGCTGATATACTACAGGATATTTCTCCCTGTGTAGGGCACAAGTGAAATAAGAGGCTGCTCTCTGAGTAGGTAACCAGACTTATAGACCTAACCTACTTAAGTGTTGTTCGTTATCATATCAGCACCTCTACTCTTTTTGCTTAGATTTTCTCACCTTAAGGGCAGTGGCGGCTGGTGACTTTCCAAGTTGCTGGGGTGGAAGACAGAAACCTGGCCCCTCCCCTTACATTGACTCCACCCAACAGTATAAACCCCTCCCCTTCACAACATGTTACATTATGTACCTGTATAGACTTTGCCCAGTGACACAGACTCCACCCACAAAAGTGATCCCAGAGACCGGGAGAGAGAGGGATAGTGAGAGAGAATGATAAAGAGGGATTGAGAGTGGAAGGGACAGAGAAGGAGATATAGACACTTTTTCTTTTTTTTCTTTCTTTTTTTCTTTCTTTTCTTTCTTCCTTTCTTCCTTTCTTCTTTCTTTCTTCTTTCTTTCTTCTTTCTTTCTTCTTTCTTTCTTCTTTCTTTCTTCTTTCTTTCTTCTTTCTTTCTTCTTTCTTTCTTCTTTCTTTCTTCCTTTCTTCTTTCTTTCTTTCTTCTTTCTTTCTTCTTTCTTTCTTCTTTCTTTCTTCCTTTCTTCTTTCATTCTTTCCCTTTTTCTTTCTTTCCCTTTTTCTTTCTTTACGACTGAGCCAATAATGATACAAGCAGTTACTATATCAGCCAATATACTGAGAGAGTAAAACTGCATAAATAAATAATTTCTTGAATTATTAAATAGATTAATTAAATAGACAGAGACTAAACACGTGGGAGGAACATCTTGCACCTACAGAAGAACAGAGTGATAATTCACAAACAGACCAGAACAAGAAAGTTGCACCCCAAGTTGGTTCTGCATGACTCAGTACTGTTTTGTTGCTCCCTCAATTTTAATCATAATTTTAAACGGCATGTGGGAGAAGCAGCTATTTTATACTGAATAAGAGTGATAGAAGCCCTCCACCATACAACGTACAGTAGTACAAATAAGGAATAGAACATTAGTGATTCTATTTGAATGTCTAAAAAATAAGTTAATAAAAAATTATTTCTTGCTCAAATTTCTCAGAAGTATAGTATATGCACTGCACTCTGGGAAAACTGGGCAGGACATGCAAATGAGACCACATAATGTGTCTGTGTATATATATATATATATATATATATATATATATATATATATATATATATATATATATATATATATATATAATTATACATACACTAGCGACTTGCCAGTCAAAAAAATACGACAATAAGATTGTAAGGCATGTAATATTGTTTGTGTGCAAATTTAATTTTGTTGGTGTTTGAAGATCCTTGGGTGCTGATTGTGAGGCTCTTGGTTGTTTGTGTGAGGCTCTTGGCTCTTGGTTGTTTGTGTGAGCAACGTTGGTGTTTTTTTTTGGTATGGCAATGAATGATTAATAAAATAAGAAATGAATATACTTTACCTATTGTGAAGTAATATATGCAGGAAGAACTGTGTTGAAGAGCTGGCATCATGTTGCTGCAGCATCAGTGCTGTGGAGCTGCTGCGTAAGTGTCACGAATGTGTGCAGTGTAATAGTGTGCGTGCGCGAGGCAAATCCGTTAGGGTAGCTGTGTACTTCCGGAGTATATAAGTTAGTGCTCTAAAATGGCGCCTAATGTGTGGTATGCGGCTGTGGCTGATTTTGCGTCCTTGTTTTCGGATGTTGTCCAACTTTTTCGGAAAATACCAGTTTTCTTCTTGTCTTTTCATAAATTTTGGAGGGAGCTCCAGTTCTTGGTAATGTCACTGTTGTGCCATATTTTCTCCACTTGATGATGACTGTCTTCACGGTGTTCCATGGTATATCTAATGCCTTGGAAATTCTTTTGTACCCTTCTCCTCACTGATACCTTTTAGCAATGAGATCCCTCTGATGCTTTGGAAGCTCTCTGTGGGCCATGGCTTTTGCTGTGGGATGCGACTAAGAAAATTTCAGGAAAGACCAACTAGAGCAGCTAAACTTTATTTGGGGTTAATCAGAGGCACTTTAAATGATGGCAGGTGTATGCTGACTCATATTTAACACGATTTGGAATGTGATTGCTTAATTCTGGACACCGCTACATCTCCAGTTGTAAGAGGGTGTGCAGACTTATGCAACTACATTATTTATTTATTTATTTTTTTCCTCCACCTAAAAGATTTCAGTTTGTTTTTCAATTGAGTTGTACAGTTTATAGGTCACATTAAAGGTGGCAAAAGTTCTGAAATTATTTATCTTTGTCTCATTTTTTACAGCACTTTTTATATCCACTGTGTGTATATATAGAACAAACCTACTTAGGTGGTGTTCGTTCTCATATGAGCACCTCTGTTCTTTTTGCTTAGAGGAACCAGACGTGGACTCCTTGCTCACTGTGCCTTAAGGAGTACAGCTACATCTCACTGACGAGGCTGTACGTACGTCTGGGGTTTGCTGTTTCCCCTGTTCAGGGTAGAATTGCCTGGTATTTCAACAATGACTGGGCAATAAAATTTGAAGCCATGGGAATGCCGTTTGACACACAATGTAAACCTTTTTGTACTCTGAAGACCTTCGGCGCTCATTGCGAACCTCTCGTCTTGTCTATTTTTGCTCCCCTGAGCACGTTCATCACTCATTATAAAGAGAGATATATATTTATCTATATTTATTTAATCAATAATGAATTAATTATTTCTTGAATAAATTAATATACTTTACCTATTTGTAATTAATATATCCAGCAATCAATAGGCTGAAGAGCTAACAATCTATTTATATTTTCCGGCACCATAGTGAGTGTTGGTGCCCTGATGATAAAGTGTAATGAATGTCGTAACTGTGCATTAGAAATTGTTTGTGTGCACAAGGGAAATCCGTTGGTGTAGTTGTGTAAAGCGCCATTGTAGCTTCGTAATGCTATTAATGTGTTGCGCGGCTCGTGCGCATTTTCCATCATTTGTGATAGTGTATTTTTTAGTTCGTTCGTTCCTGTATGAAAGTGCTACGCGTTTGGCAGTGTTTTGCGAAGTCCGGGGTCGTGTAGCCTCATTTTTTATTTTTTTCGTTGCCTATTTTTTTTCTCGCTTAGGCGATTTTCGTGTGGTGAAAGTCGTCGAAATCACATCAAATTTCCGTTCCACCTCACTCCCAGACGTCCTGGCTGTCCCCCGTGCTGTGGGTGATGTTTTTGTTGTATTTATTTTTATTTTTCTTGTCTTTGTATTTTTGGTTTTTTTTGGATTTTCGCAGTTCAGTCTTTAACCTCGTATTTTTTTTTTCTAAGTCCCGCGATTGTCAAGTGCTTGTAGGCTAATTCGATTGCACGTTTACTAAGTGTTTGGTGGCGAAGTCCCGCGTGTTTCAATGGCTTCACTGCTCGCCTCGCGAAGCGAGCCTTTGTGCTGTGAGTTTAATTCCCTTAACAGCTCGCCTCGCTATGCAAGGCTCCCAGGCGATGAGCGCCTATGACGCTCATCGCCTAACTCGTACGCACCACGCAAAGTGTGACAACGTCTCGCAGTTTCACAACTATTATATGTGATTAGCAATTATTGGAAGCAATCACTCGTAAGAATGAGATGATCTTAATAGAATAGGCAGAAACAGCTGTGCATTTTTTCTTATCTGCTGCAAGAATATTATAATGTAGTAAGATTGTCTTTGTCTCTGCTTCCCCATCCCCCCGCAGGCTGTAATACGGATAATGAACAGAGATGGCGTCAGTGAGGAAGCAGCTATGAAGAGATTGGCCAACCAGCTATCCACCAGCCAGAGAGTGGAACAGTCCAGTGTGGTTCTTTGCACTCTCTGGGAGCCAGAGGTGACACAGCGGCAGGTAAGAAAGCATGCGTTTTTTGTTTTTTAAATAAATAACAAAAATAAATATATATATATAATGAGAACCGGCCAGGCACATCTACCTGTGTTTCTGGTTATGCTTATCATATAGTTTTCTTGGCAAAGATACTGGAGTGGGTTGCCAGTTCCTTCTCCAGTGGACCGCAATTTGTCTGACCTCTCTGCTAGGACATGCTTATCTTGGCTGACCCTACATGGTATCATTGAGGTACATAAGCCCCTTCACAACGGCAAGGTAGCGATCCAGCAGTGGGCAAAGTTGTAACTATAAGCCATAGCATGCTGCACCTCTTTGAATCTTTACAATAAAGCAGTTCTGCCAAGGTGGCTGTCCTAAATATTTCCTACAGATCTATCTGTTTGCCCAAGACAACTGCAAGAAAGGGGGCAAATAAACACTCCTGTCAGGAAAGCTACTTGGTGGGTCCTCTCCCACACCTGGATATGTGATAGGTAGTGGAGAGAAGTAGTAGATTGCAATTCTGAAGTTCAAATGTAAGTTGTTTTTTTTGTTTTGTTTTTTAAAGGCTGACCTTTTATTTTTTCTATAACTCACTGATTAATAAACAAATTAAACACAATTTTGTGACATTTTTAATCCAATATGTCTGACTTTGAAACTTCTCTTTCCAGGTGCAGAAAGCCTGGGATCTCCTACAAGAACGGATGAGCCAGGAATAGCACATTCCTATCAACACAATTTTAAACTCTAAATTTTTAATTTGTGGACAGTAAAATATAGCTATTTATAAATATCTGACTTACATCCATGATTGTCCTGTACCCATTAGCCATGCAGTCACCAAGTGCATGTAATATACTGTTTTTTAGCATTAAGGTGACACAGCGGAGCTTCCAGATACGGTATAATATAAAAATATAGATAACGGCAAGTACTTTATCAATTGAAGGTTTATTAAAAAAAAATACATTTATTAATAATAATAATAATACATTTTAACTGTCCATTTCAGATTCATCCAAGAGGGGACAGTCTGCCATCTTTCACTAGTGACAGGTCATTGCCAGTAATTGCTGATTGTTATTTAGTCGTGTCTGACTCTCCCTGACCTTATGGACTGTAGCACGCGAGACATGTCTTGTTTCTGGTAGTGCTTATCCATAAGGTTATGTTGGCACAGATACTGGAGTGGGTCGCCAGTGGACCGCGATTTGTATGACCTCTCTGCCAATCTTGGGTGACACCTACATGGTATAGCTCACAGCTTCATTGATGTACACAAGCCCCTTCACTACGGCAAGGTAGCAATTCAGAAGGGTAATTGCTGATTACCTCCTCTGAATATTTAATTCAGTGTAAATATGTGAAAAATAAAAGATTGGGCATGTTCAGAGCCCCAGAAGGAATTTATTAACAGAGCCTCCTGGTGTTCTGAGCATGCCCAGTCATTGGTGTTTCACCTGGCCTTCTACTGAGGACTCCAGGGTAATTAGCAATTAGTGACAATGATCTCTCCTTAGCAAGAGATATTATTATTTAGCTGTTATTACCTTATTACCTGTAGTTTTACATTATACAATATTTAGAACCTCACATTAAAGGGCCACTGTAGTCAAAACATTTCTAACATGCATTTAAAAGATCTTTTTTTTTTTTCCTGATATTTTCTGGTCTGTGAGCCTTATGGATGTCTGAATTGCATTATATTGTGCGTTTGTTCACACTGGTTTTAATGTAAATCGGATTAAGTCGTTCAGTTGTGTACGACTCTCAGTGACCCTATGGATCGCAGAACGCCAGACACAATCAGCGAGTGTAATTGAGGATTTGAGTACGTATGATACAGCACCAAACTAAAGTATCACTGTGTGATTAAAAGAATATACAGTGGACTCTTGGTACTCGTCGTTAATTGGTTGAGTGGTGAAAAGGACAAGCACTACGTTCCCATACGGAGTAATGTAAACTGATTCGTACAAGTGCGACAAGTACCAAGGTAAAAGATGAGCGCTGAGGCATTTTTCCTTGTCAAAATGCGTTGAATACTAAATTCGACGAGTTTTGACGTAGATGAGTGCTGAGTTACCACTGTATATGTTTAATATTTGAGGCAAAGAGTTTAATTTAAAGGTCTATCTAAGTTTCCCTGTTCTTACCTTTCTCTAATCTAACACCTGCTGCTTATATCACACACGCATTACATGGAGTCATTCCATACACATACAAACTTATTTTATTTAAAAATAAAACTTGTTTTCCACGCAAATTGCAGACGCAACGGCACTGAACTGATCGTTTTTATTGAAATCTCCCTAAGTTAGAATCATGTGATGCTGCTAAATGTAGTTACCACAAAACTGAGCACTTTAAACAAATAAATTCATAATATTAAATAAACCGCATTTTTGCCATTTCTTGATGGATATTTTATAGCTTTAACCCTTTAAGGGGATATAACATTTATCAATACTACTTTGCATCATTACGCAGAGCACTGAAAAACATGTATTTTAGAATATTTTTTTTAAATGCTGAAATTTATTTTTGCAGTTGAGACCGTATATAAAACAGATATGCCATGATTTAGGTTTAACATTGTGTGAATATGGGTGAGGCAATTAGAGTCTGGTGAATATGAATTGCCTCACCTGTGTTCAACTTAAATCAGGAGCTTTCTGGAGATCGTTAAAGGGCCATTTACCTCACTGTAAAAATATATCTATTTTCTTTTTTTAATTAAACTAATAACAGCAAAACAAATCTAAAGTTTTAATTCTGTTTACAAACGCAGTAAGTCATGAATATTGGCAGTTTCATAATTAATGGACAGCCATGGTGTGCGGTGAGTGCACTGATTGATAGCAGTTTTTTCCTGTACTCAAAAGTGAACCATAAGTGACCTGTTTAGGTGATTCCAGCATGCCATGCTCTATAGAGATAGATTTGTTGAGGGTTAACTCTATATATTTTTTTCTTTTACTTCACAAGCTGTGTCTGGGAGTGGGCAGTCAGTGTCTCATGTAAACACAGACTTTACTTTATTGAATTCTTAGTGGAAAAATGCACATATTTCTAAAAGTATTTCAACAAACTTTTAAGAGATCTTTACTGCGATGTGGTACAAATTGTGCTGCCTTAAGTGGCCTTTTAATGACATGAATATTCTGAGGGCTGTGAAAGCGAAAGCATTCACAAACAATTATAAACCTGTGAAGAAAACTTTAAATAATAATAAAATGTTTACAACTTCTCCACTTGATTTTGACTGTTCTACATGATAGGCTTTGACCTCCTGGATACTGCACCATCTGGCTTTATTTTGTAGTCAAAATGGCTTGGGACTGGTTTCTGGAGAGCTCTCTTCATGACCTAATGTACCACAATACACCATGCTGATCCACTTGGTATTCATGGCAGAGATACTGGAGTGGGTATTCCAAGGTGGTCTATTATCCAAGTACTGACCAGGCCCAACCTTGCATGGCTTCAGGGTGGTGTGATCGCTTGGTCCACTGACTGGAATCAAGCCTACTCACCACTGGACCAACAGGGAACCCTCCATGTGGTCAGCCAACTCCCTTTTCTAAGGAGACAGTATCCCAGACCGTTTGCCTTTGATCCTTCACTCATAGAGGAATATCCTAAAATGCTAAATGATATCTGCCCCCTTATGAGAGACTACTCCTCGTACAGTTTGAGCACAAGATTAATAAATGTCTGTGTACATGATATCTCTTGATTAAATAAATCTTGTAACCTACTTGATTGTAAGTCTACTTCTTTCAAGTAAAATAAAATATTGCCAAAATGCCAATTTGAACTTGTCGCTCTAAATACGATATTTATCTAATATATATATAGGTATTACTAAATACCACAATACGTTTATCTTCTGTGATGCCTTGCTGCTAGATGGCATGGTAGTGAGTCAATAAGATGCTGGAATGTTGGCAAGAGTATCTGGAGCCATACAGACTGCAGTGCATCCAACAGCTGCTGAAGAGTGCGTGGTGGAGGATCCATATGGCTATTTGAGGTGATCCCAAAGATGCTCAACAAGGTTCAAGATTTGAAAGTCTTCACCGTGCTCTTCCAACCACTCCTGGACAATTCTGGCCGTATGACATGTTTCATTGTCCTGCTGGAAGATCCCATGCGCTACAGGGAAGACCGTCAACATCTATGTGTGTACTTGCAAGGATGGATAGATAACCCAATCGGAGGAGAGTGCCTTCCAGAGGTATGAGTGAACCCAGACAATGCCAAGAAAACCTTCCCCAGACCATAACGCTGCCGCCACCACCTTTTGTGTTCTTCCAACAATGGTTGCAGAGTGTTTGTTCTCAGAGGTTTTACACCTGACACAACAACGTCTGTCCAGTCAATAGAGCAAAAAATGTTACTCATCAGAGAAGGCAACACTGCCACGAGTTGTGACAATCTGATGGTAGCGGTGATACAAGCCTAGGGCCACCTGCTATAGGTTAACTACTAACAAGTGCCGTGGGATTCTTGGAAATCTCAGCACCAGCATCCTGATATCTGGATTCTGTATTGGTCAGGATTTTTGCATCAGAAATCAGCACTTCCAGGCTACCAAGAGACTCCAGATCTGCTTGTTAGTCAAACCTACTCCAGCAGGATCCTACCTGCAGCCGTCCAGGAGAACAGGACTAAAATAAGAGACACACGATTTCTATATGTCTCCAGAAGTGAACTGTCTTTTTTTGCTTCCCAAATACAACAAAAAAAACTACAGACAGAACCAAAGCACAACCCACATTACCTCCTCCTAGGGGGTTACATCTGTGAATTGCATCAGACTACAACATGAACCATTTCTGCCACCTTATCAATAACAGCATATACTGTACATTGTAATTAAGAAACCATGGCAGTAACTATATACACACACATTACATACATGACAGTAACTATACTCACACATTATTTTTTTTTAAACTTAACACAGTAATATTACATGGGGAATTACATACAGTATACAGGATAAGGCAGGGGCATACAGTGGATATAAAAAGTCTACACACCCCTGTTAAAATGTCAGGTTTCTGTGCTGTAAAAAAATGAGACAAAGATAAATAATTTCAGAACTTTTTCCACCTTTAATGTGACCTATAAGCTGTACAACTCAATTGAAAAACAAATCTTTTAGGTAGAGGGAAGAAAAATATAAAAATAAAATAATATGGTTGCATAAGTATGCACACCCTTAAACTAATACTTTGTTGAAGCACCTTTTGATTTTATTACAGCACTCAGTCTTTTGGGTATGAGTCTATCAGCATGGCACATTTTGACTTGGCAAGATTTGCCCACTCTTCTTTGCAAAAACACTCCAAATCTGTCAGATTGCGAGGGCATCTCCTGTGCACAGCCCTCTTCAGATCACCCCACAGATTTTCAATCGGAATCAGGTCTTCTTCTGGTGAAGCCATTCCTTTGTTGATTTGGATGTATGCTTTGGGTCGTTGTCATGCTGGAAGATGAAGCTCCTCTTCATGTTCAGCTTTCTAGCAGAAGCCTGAAGGTTTTGTGCCAATATTGACTGGTATTTGGAACTGTTCATAATTCCCTCTATCTTAACTAGGGCCCCAGTTCCAGCTGAAGAAAAACAGCCCCAAAGCATGATGCTGCCACCACCATGCTTCACTGTGGGTATGGTGTTCTTTTGGTGATGTGCAGTGTTTTTGCACCAAACATATCTTTTGGAATTATGGCCAAAAAGTTCAACCTTGGTTTCATCAGACCATAACACCTACATTTTTGTGTTTTTGCAAAATGTAGCCTGGCTTGAATGTTTTTCTTCATAAAAAAAGGCTTTCGTCTTGCCACTCTACCCCATAGCCCAGACATATGAAGAATACAGGAGATTGTTGTCACATGTACCACACAGCCAGTACTTGCTAGATATTCCTGCAGCTCCTTTAATGTTGCTGTAGGCCTCTTGGTAGCCTCCAAGATTAGTTTTCTTCTCGTCTTTTCATCAATTTTGGAGGGAGCTCCAGTTCTTGGTAATGTCACTGTTGTGCCATATTTTCTCCACTTGATGATGACTGTCTTCACTGTGTTCCATGGTATATCTAATGCCTTGGAAATTATTTTGTACCCTTCTCCTGACTGATACCTTTTAACAATGAGATCCCTCTGATGCTTTGGAAGCTCTCTGTGGACCATGGCTTTTGCTGTGGGAAGCGACTAATAACATTTCAGGAAAGACCAACTAGAGCAGCTGAACTTTATTTGTGGTTAATCAGAGGCACTTTAAATGATGGCAGGTGTATGATGACTCCTATTTAACCCGATGTGGAATGTGATTGCTTAATTCTGAACACAGCTACATCCCCAGTTATAAGAGGGTGTGCAGACTTATGCAACCACATTATTTTTCTTTTTTTCTTTTTTTTTTTCTTCCCTCCACCTAAAAGATTTCGGTTTGTTTTTCAATTGAGTTGTACAGTGGATAGGTCACATTAAAGGTGGAAAAAGTTCTGAAATTATTTATCTTTGTCTCATTTTTTTACTGCACTGAAACCAATCATTTATAACCACTGTATGCCATAAGAAACATGAAGTATGGTGGCAAAATAATTCCCCTACCCATTTTTCATTGACATGACATTACCCCCGTCAGACAGCAGTACTGGAGCTATGATCCTGAACGGATGATCGTCTTGAACTGCAGCCCATAGTCCAAGTCCCAATCCAAAGTAGAAAAAATAGTGACCCGAGTTGCCACTGCAAAAAGAATAACATACCCATCTATTATTTACATAATATAGCTGTCCATTGGTCTTGCTACTATCACTCTGTATACAGAAACACTTATTGTATGCCATTTTAATCTGTGAGGGGTTACATCATTTCCTTTGTACAAATTACATTTCTGAGTCTATCACACAAATCAAATAAAGACTTGGCTAGGCCAAGTCACAAATATTTTCACATGGGTAAGAAAGACTCCTTAAGATGAAACATTGTGAGGTCTCAAGATAGCGTGTTTTGAGAGATAAGCATCTCCCTTCAATGTTCCATTGTCTCCTTCAAATATTATCAAGCAGGTATCAAGATTAGCGTACAATGGAGCTTAGTCTAACCAAAACGGATTTGACACAATATGGGACAGAAAGTCACTCATATTAATAATAATCCAATTTAATATTTTGTACCAGAGCTCTCTCAAGCGGGTAGACACAGATATACACAACATATTTATCAATACATTATAATTTTATACATATACATGCAAACGGGGAGTAACTATTTGTGATTGGTGGAAACCAATCTTGTGACGATGAGGAAGAAATAGTTAATCTAATAGAGAGAGAGAGCGAAGCTTCGGGTGTCTTTTGTCTCTTCCTGCTTTTTCCTGGAGTCTTTTCTTCTGTACTATTTTCTGGCTTCTCTTTTCTGGCTTCTCTGACAGTCCTGTTCTGGAAACATACCTGACTGTCATCCTTGGGAATAAACCTATGTCCCCTTCATATCTTCTCGAAGATCTATTACTATAGCTGTCTATCTAAATTCTATCTTCGGTCTACAACACAAACCAATAACACAAAAAGGGATTACTTCTGACTATCTTAAGAAGGGATCCTAAACATGAGACAGGTGTTATCCTGAAATTCCATACATCATATGTATAAACTGGTTTATCTTTCTAGTTTGTAGCTGAGTTAAAATTAGCCCAACATCCTTCTGTTACCCTTTTGGGAGTGGTCATAGAACCAGGACTAATTAGCGCCTTCATTCTGGACTGTAGATGTTAATCAATATATTTCAATATGTGCCCATATTCCATAAGACAGACTTATTGACTTTATTCAATAATTTAACCATTTAACTCTGTTACAAAACCAATTATTAATAACACCTATACAGAAAACCATACTTAGCAATACTCAACATATATATAGTCTTGTATCACACAATCTACAAAACTGTTTTACATAATTATTGATTGAATTGAGCAATTTTGATAAATTAAGTTAAATGTAATCATTTTTTATGTAAGACCAGTAACCAAATAATAGCTTGCCAACACCTAAATACAAAGGTTATTTAGCATGCAACCTCACATACAATACAACCAACTTTGATACGTATTGCTTCAATATATGTTTCTATATTATAACTGCCATTTAAATTGTTATACTATATTGTATTGCTTTCATAGAGTAACAGGCTACATTGCTAATTATTAATATAATATATACTGTGACAAATAGTCAGCTGATTGTTTATTCACTCTGCATATCATTTCTGTTTTGCACTAACCACATATAGACAGACTGCTGACCAAACTTTATAAGATTATATACAGTGCCTTGTAAAAGTATTCACCCCCTTGACTTTTTACCTATTTTGTTACATTACAGCCTTACATTCAATGTTTTGTTAATCTGAATTTTATGTTTAATGGATCAGCACACAATAGTCTTAAATTGGTGAAGTGAAATGAGAAAAATATATACATAAAACTATTTTTTAGAGATAGAAAACAAAAAATTGGCATGTGCGTATGTATTCACCCCCTTTGTTATGAAGCCCATAAAAAGCTCTGGTGCAACCAATTACCTTCAGAAGTCACATAATTAGTGAAATGATGTCCACATGTGTTCAATCTAAGTGTCACATGATCTGTCATTAAATATACACACCTTTTTAGAAAGGCCCCAGAGGCTGCAAAACCTAAGCAAGAGGCACCACTAACCAAACACTACCATGAAGACCAAGGAACTCTCCAAACAAGCAAGGGACAATGTTGTTGAGAAGTACAAGTCAGGGTTAGGTTATAAAAAAAATATCCAAATATTTGATGATCCCCAGGAGCACCATCAAATTTATCATAACCAAATGGAAAGAACATGGCACAACAGCAAACCTGCCAAGAGACGGCCACCCACCAAAACTCACGGACCAGGCAAGGAGGGCATTAATCAGAGAGGCAGCACAGAGACCTAAGGTAACCCTGGAGGAGCTGCAGAGTTCCACAGCAGAGACTGGAGTATCTGTACATAGGACGACAATAAGCCGCACGCTCCATAGAGTTGGGCTTTATGGCAGAGTGGCCAGAAGAAAGCCATTACTTTCAGCAGAAAACAAAATGGCACGTTTCGAGTTTGCGAAAAGGCATGTGGGAGACTCCCAAAATGTATGGAGGAAGGTGCTCTGTTCTGCTGAGACTAAAACTGAACTTTTCAGCCATCAAAGAAAACGCTATGTCTGGCGCAAACCCAACACATCACATCACCCAAAGATCACCATCCCCACAGTGAAACATGGCGGTGGCAGCATCATGCTGTGGGGATGTTTTTCAGCAGCTGGACTGGGAAACTGGTCAGAGTTGAGGGAAAGATGGATGGTGCTAAATACAGGGATGTTCTTGAGCAAAACCTGTCCCACTCTGTGCGTGATATGAGGCTAGGACGGAGGTTCACCTTCCAGCAGGACAATGACCCCAAACACACTGCTAAAGCAACACTTCAGTGGTTTAAGGGGAAACATGTAAATGTGTTGGAATGGCCGAGTCACAGCCCAGACCTCAATCCAATAGGAAATCTGTGGTCAGACTTAAAGATTGTTGTTCACAAGCGCAAACCATCCAACTTGAAGGAGCTGGAGAAGTTTTGCCAGGAGGAATAGGCAAAAATCCCAGTGGTAAAAAAAAACCTTCAAAGTTGTGTGCATGTTCTGTAAATTAAATGATGCAAATCATCAAACAATCCATGTGAGGCAACAAAACACGAAAAATGCCAATGTCGATAAATTGATCCTTGAACTCAATCTATACACTGTAATATTTTAAGAAACTATATCAATCTGTACAGTGTGATATTTATGTAATATCAAATTGCATGACAGGCAGTAGGATTGGCCTGGTCTGGGGGTGATTGCCCATCTTTCAGGAAAGTGTCCACAGTCTCTAACCCCTATTACGGTAGGGTCTTGGGAACACAATCCATTTGTACAGTCCTTCCAGAGGGTATCTGGGTTAGCAGCCACTTCTCAGCCGCACTCCCCCTTCCCAGGGCCTTGATTTTGGCCCAGCGAGCTACCATAGAAAACAGACTACCCCATTTGAAAATGGGTAGGGGAATTATATTGCCACCATGCTTCATGTTTCTTATGGCAAATGCCCCTGCCTTATCCTGTATATTGTAGAAATGGTTCATGGGATAGTCTGATACAATTCACAGATGTAACCCCCTACCCCCATTCTAGTCCCTCAGGCATGATCAAAGTAACAGTCATAACGTTTGAATCTAGTTGTATTGCCCTCTGGGGTTGTACATAGAGCAAGGAGACTCTAACTCTCCTTCTTTTGACAGCCCATACACACCAGATCAAAGATTTTTTTTAGGGGGGAGGATGAATGTGGGTTGTGCTTTGGTTCTTTTTCTGTCTGTAGTTTTTTAGTTGTGTTTGGGAAGCGAGTAAAGACAGTTCACTTCTGGAGATATATAGAAATTGTGGCTAGCTGCAGGGAGGTACTGGGAGACTCTGTAGGATCCTGCTGGGGTAGGTTTGACAGTAACAAGTCTTATCAAGCCACCTAAGAAGAAGCAGATCTGGAGTCTCTTTGTAGCCTGGAAGTGCTGATTTCTGATGCAAGGACCCTGACCGATACAGAAGCCAGATATCAGGGTGCTGGTGCAGAGATTTCCAAGAACCCTACAGTCCTTGTTGGTAGTTAGGTCCAAGTCCAAGGAAGGCCAGCAATGGATAGATGGTATCAGGGACCACATGGAGGCCTGCAGAGCAGAGATGATCAGGGAGAAAAGGAGTCTGATCACCAGTATGCTGAAGCGACGAAGGCAACGGATTGCCACTGACAGGGATAGGTGGACAACTATTCTAAATCAGCGGATGGCTTTCCTTGGGCTCCTGCCGGTTGAGAAGCTAGGGCCTGGTGTGGTTGGAGCTTGACTTGAAACATGCATATGTGTACCTAATGCCTCAAACTCATGCATCACTAGGGCCCTCCTTCTACAGGCTTGAACTGGTGGAAGGGCTCCCGGATGTGTTGCAGGGAGATCCAAAGTGTAGCCTTGGAACCGCAGAACGCTGGGAAATCCTATTTGCATAACACCAAATGGATGTGGAAATAGGCCCAGGGACAGAAAAAGAAATGTTGCTCAAACCGTTCATCCATAAAGAAATGGAGTTGGAAAAAGAGTATGAGGAACTGCTTGAGGAGGTGGACCCAGGTGGGACCTTGCTCAAGTACTTGGAGTTAACCCTTGCTTCCCCATCTGAGCTGGCAGAGGATACACTGCCAGAGGAAATGGACTGTTGGCTACACCCCTATATGGTGGAGGAAGGAAACCAGAAGGTACCTGGAGATCTGACCGCTATAGAACAGGAGAGATCAAAGGGACTGCTGGGAACTTGCCTTATAGGGAGGCTGGGAGAACAGTCCAGACCCTGTGAGATACAAGACTTGGGAGCTGTATTACGCAGCCCCAGCCACTGTGAGATGGTCAACAACTAGAGAAGTTCCAGCCGCTAACCAAGGGCGAGGAGCTGGAGACTAAACAGTTGGCAGAGGAAGATACTCACCCTAAGAAGCTACCGACCCCAGCGAAGTCTGCTACCCCAGGGGAGCATCAGCCAGGAAAGGGTCTCCATCCAGAGACCCTAATCCTGAGTCCTGCTTTGTTTTTCCCCCTTGACAGCTGACCTTAAGGAGATTGTGCCGGTGGAGAAGTGCTTTTTACCCCTGCCTGAGCTGCTCCATAGTTGGGAAACCCCAGAGCCACCTTTTGCCTGTGTCCAAGGGGGTGATATCCTAATTTCTGAGACCTGGGATGTGTCCCCAAGATTGATGCCTGCAATTTGGGGTGGGTTATTGAAAGATAAGAAGGTGGGTTTGGACAGGGTTGCTACCTGGGACCCTGAGGATTAAGATCCCAGATGTTTTGAAGGAAAAGGGGGGAAGGTGGCCGAGAAGTGGCTGCTAGGCCAGATACCCCTTGGAAGGACTGTACAAATGGATGTTGTTCCAAAGACACTACCGAAATTGGGGTTAGAGGCTGTGGACACTTTCCTGAAAGATGGGCAACCACCCCCAGACCAGGCCAACCTACTACCCCCTCCAGGAGGAGAACATGCAAGGAGACTTTTGCAGTGGCCACTTGGGTCACCATTTTTTCTACTTTGAATGGGGACTTGGACTTGGGCTATGGGCTGCAGTTCAAGACTATCATTTGATCAGCATCATAGCCCAGAACTTCTGCCTGGAAGGGGGAGCAATATCCAGGCCCTTTCCACTGCCTGGATTTTGGCCCAGTGAGCTACCATCGACTACCCCATGTAATGTGTGTGTATATAGTTACTGCCACAATTTATTGATTACAATGTATATTGCCATGATTTATTGACTACAATGTATATGTTGTACAATGGATATGCTGCATAAGGTGGCAGAAATGTGTCATGGGATAGTCTGATGCAATTCCCAGATGTAACCCCCTACCCCCATCCTAGTCCCTCAGGCATGATCAAAGAAACAGTCATAAAGTTTAAATCTATTTTTATTGCCCTCTGGGGTTGTATATAGAGCAAGGAGAATCTAACTCCCCCTCCATTGACAACACATACACACCAGATCAAAGATTTTTTCTCTGGGTGGAGGTATGGTACCGCCATGCAAATTGAAGCTGTTTCTGATGATGAACCCTCCTCAGCATGGGTGCAGTGACCAGCACATTGCGGGGTTGGCCAAGGCCTGCAATGAGCAGCTTTGATGCTCATCGTGAGGATCGTAAGGTAGATGGGGGGGCTCATGATCGGGCACTAATGGTGCTCATCGCGAGGCCCGCAAGTTAGAGGGGGGGAAACCTTGCATCATTTAGCAAACAGCATTGCCAGGCTTCAAATTTTATTGCTGGCATTTTTGACGGGCAAGTTGCTAGTCACTTTATAATGGATATAGGACTAACATTTGAATGTTCACATATTTGTATTCTCTAATACTTCCCCAAGCTCATTGTTATATGTCCTGGACCCAGATAACTATTTCCACTGGGTCAACTAAGCACAAAGTGCTGTTGGTCAATTTTACTATTTTAGACAGTCCTTTTATGTGTATCGTGCATTTCATTGTATCATTGTGCACTTCATTGTATCGTGCATACATTGCATAGGGCCAATAAAAATCTTTTGAGGGTAGTATAACTTTAAGGGGGACCAGTAGCCAACCTTAATACTCAGTTTGCTTCCAGTCAAAGGACCCAGCCTTGTTCCTGGGTGTATGTAAATTCATGGTAGCAGTAGTAAAAGTGACTGAGTGAACCTGCGGGTTGGATCATACTAGCAACCCTTTCCAGTTCAACAAAGTGCGGGTTATTATAATACCAAACTGACCAACCTGATAATGAGGAAACCAAGCTTCAAAGTATGTTTCTTGGATCAAGCCCAGATCCCAGTGGGAAAACAAATTCTTCTAAAAAGGTTTTGAAAATCTAAACTTTAAAAATGTTTGACAAAATAAATACCCCGGGGTCTAAAACCTTTGAAAAAAACTTTACTAACTTTGAAATTAAGCTTCAATCTATGTTTCTATCGTGTATTTAAGATTAACGATCAAAAAGTAAATAATTTTCTTTAGATTTCTAACAATTGCACACATTAAAATTTTGGGCTCACAGAAATTAAAAAATACCCAATATAATTAATCTGAGGTAAGTAAAGTTCTTATTTAATCTTCAGATTCTATTGGTTGGTCAGAAATAAATATGTTTGGATTTGGATTATTTATTAATAATTATTTATTAAAATATATATTTTTTTAAAGATGAACACCTGAGGGGTTAAAAACATTAACCTTCAAATTATGTTTCTATCACATGTTTAAAATTTGGGAAACAAAAAAATAAACCTTTTTTTTTCTTTCTACAAATTACACACATTTAAATGTAAATGTTTGGCTCATTCTTTAAAAATTCTCATACTCATACATAGTGATGTTGGTTTTCCATATATATGAATTCCATGATAATAAGAAAACCAAAAAAAAAAAAGTATCTTTCTTTGCACTGTTCATTGATTCTAGAAGGAAAAGAAATGTTTTTGAGAAGTTTTTGCCAAAAAATCCATTTTTTTTTTAACCTACACTCCTCTGGCATCTAAATTCTTTAATGACTCAAAAAAATATTTTGTCTTTCATACCTTTTGAAATCAAGATTCAAAATATGTTTTTATTCCATAGTTAGGATTAGGGATCAGAAACATTTAATTATTTACTTACATTTCTGAAAACTAAACACATTTATATTTTGGGCTCAATCTAACAACAATTTATATAGTTGGAAATGGAATCTCATTTACGCTGCTTTTAATTGAAGCTGATTTTTAGATTTAGATTCTATTAGTTGAACAGGAAGACATTAGTTTGGATTTGGATAATTTATAGGCATTTTCCATTCTATCAATAATATCAAAATTGTCATACCACTTAATATTGGTTTCCTATATATAATCCCAAATTGACCTACCTGATCATGAGAAAACCAAGGTACAAAGTATCTTTCTCTGCATTGGGCATGGATTCTAGAAGGAAAATAAATGTGTCTAAGATTTTTTTTAAAAATAAAATCAGTCATATTTTAGAAAAATCAAGACCATCTGGTGTCTAAATTATTTTCTGACTTTCACAACACTCAATATCATCAATCTAAAAAATGTATAATTCACCTTATTACCTAATATTGATGCTTTTCTTTAGATTTAGATTTAATCAGGTGGGCATGAAGAATTTTGTTTGGGTTTTGATATTTTACATGCATTTTCCATTCTATTAAAATATATCATACCCGTGGTGTCGATTTCCCATATAGAATACCAAACTGACCAACCTGATTATGAGGAAACCAAACCTCAAAGTATGTGTAACGGAGCTGGAACACGCAGTCCAATATTTCCGCTGGTATACGGTAAAATACCCAAGAGGCACTACAGTCTCACCATCCCCGACCTCCCATATTGGACGACACACAATTTGGGAGTCAAATAAATACTGACTTTATTTTGTTATTGCAGAAATATTTATACCCATCTTTTCCCACAGGCAATACACATGCCCATATTTGGCTGCACAATACACATAAAGAGAACAATAGGTGTGGTCACACCTCTCCGAGGCTCCCTGGCAACTCTAATACAATCAGACATTGATTCAATTACACTTCTTTGTTCTTATCTGAGAATGAAAACACTGTATACAATAGACTTCCTTTATCTTATGCGGAGTCGCTGTAACAGGATTATCTCCCATGCCAAGTAGCTGCAAATGTCTGGGACAATATTCTGCAGAGCATCAACCAACATACATATAGTAGGATCATATTTTAACCATAATAATCATAAAACAGGGTAAAACAGTGATGGGTTCCGCTACAGTATGTTTATTTGATCTCACATTTAAAACAGATGTTCATAAGAAGATTTTATAGTATTTTAAATGTTTGGAATTCTGTGAAAAATTATCAGTAGTCTAATATTTTTAATGATTCAGACCACTTGAAAAATAAGCTTCAAAAATATGTTTCTAGTGATTATTTACCATTAAAGATTGAAATATTAACCTTTATACTTTACATTTCGGAAGATTACACCCATTTAAATTTGTAACCCAGTAACACAATATAATAATTCTGGCTTTGTAATTTTCACGTATTCCCCTAATATTGAAGCTAACCTTCAGATTTCGTTTCTATCAGCTTGGCAGGAAGAAATTTGTTTGGCTTTGCAGACTTTTAGTTATTTTCCATCCCTCCTTCTCTGACCATTTCTATTTTTTCTTTCCCTCCTTTCCACCTACTGATACGGACCCCATCCTTCTTTCCTGGAAACAATATCCTGCATTGATAACTTAGGTGGCTTCTGTAACTGGCCTAGGCCTGACGTTCTATTATATGTAGGCCACCATCCTCCACCCAGGTGAGCTGGACTTTGGAGGTGTTGTCAGCAATTGGTGGTTCTCAACAACTGGTCCTAGGATGTGGCCAGTCCATGAATCCTTATTTGCTGGTAAACACTTTAAACCAACCACAGCCATTACTCATGTCACAACCCACATTTTGAAACCAGGTTGGCACTCACCTGACCCCAACAACGGCCTTTCAGGGCCCATAAGTATAATTAAAGATCAGAGGACCTTTCCTCCTCCACAGACTATTTGTTTTCCACAGTTATTTTCATAACCCTTAAAGAGACAAAAAGGACTATTTTCACTGATCATCTTGAATGTTGTGCTTTGTCCCACTTAGATGATGTACTTAGTTATACTATGTGTGCTTTCACTGGTATGCATGGTTACTAATTGAGAGATATGGGAATACTAAAGAAAACTGGGCCACTCTACAAATAATGATGTTTATGTCCATAACTCCCTCAGCAGCCAATCTAAAACAGGGATGTTGTCCCAATCCACTTTTGGGGCCTGGGTGGGACTCCCCTGACTCCCACAACCAACAGCCCTTCAAAGTGTATGTGAAGAGCAGAGGACTTTTCTTCAGCCACAGACTATTGGTTTCCCCTGGTTATTCTAACAACCATCTAAGCTGTCCTAAAAGACTAAAACCACTGGTTCTGATCCTTGTGGATGAAGTGTTTAAAAAGTAGGCTTGTCATAAAACCAACTCAAGGTGGGCCTCCTTTTTCCCATTTGTGATATGATTATTGTTATATATTTTAGTTAACTAGATTGTCAGAAAACAATTGAATCACTTTGTTTCACTAGACAATGGTCAATAGATGTCAAGTACTCTGTAAGTGATATTCCTTTGATCTATTTGTCATGAATCAGCCAGGGGCCATCTTGGATTTGGAACTGTTATCTGCCACATGTTATTGAACAGAAGGTTTTGGGCTCCCAGAGCCACTGTTATAATGTTATATATTTAGGGCAGAGTCCCACTGTTATTGTTATGCATTCAGAGAAGAGGCAGTTTACCACGTCACCACTAATAAAGTCGTCATAACGCATTAAGTGGACTGACGTGGGAAGTACTGCCTCAACTCATAACATGTGGGAAAGGGAGAGATGCTGTGGATTATAAAATGTTGTAGTGGTATTATTTGTAAATATATTGTATTGTAATGTGGGAGCCATGTTGTGTGCAGTCATCCATATTGGGTCTGATACAGATAGTAACCTGAGTAGATCACCCATCTGTCTTCCAGCTATCACCTAAAGTAAACACTTGAAGTGATAGCAAGGCCAGAACAAAGGGGTCTGTACAGACATTGAGGCACCTTAACTCCATGGGGTCTTCAGCCCAATATCAGGGTCATAGTACAGGAGCACATCGATGTTTCTCCCTTGAGAGCCAGAGACCAAGTAAATTATGTAGCCACACCTAGTGGGCGAAGTTCCCAGAGCTTACCTCTAGTCCATTGGCCAGAGGTAATCAAGTTACTCTGGAGATTACCCCATTGGCCAAGAGGAAGATGAGGGTTGGACAAGGGGGTAGCCACTCCCTGTACTGGTTTTGTGAGTTGTTTAAATACTGTGTGTTTCCAAAATAAAGTTGTTCTTAATTTTCATACTTTGACTAAGCATGTATTATTGACCCAGAGGCATATGCTGGTAGAGGAGCTCGTTCTGACTCCCTACTAAGGTGCTCCCAGGTACACTACCAAAGCAAGCTGGGACTTATGCCTTTGTACCGACAAAGACTGTCCATAGGTCTAGAGTCACCCAAACTTAGGTCTAAACCTACTGGGAATAAGAGTATTAGGATACTCTAGATCCCATCATCATAGTAGGTTGTGACACTATTGTCTTACATTTAACCACTACATTGACACGCTGAAGTACATACAATCAGCCCCAGGCCCCCATGCACTCAATGGACACCCTGGCCAGCCTTCTACCCCATCCCCTTAGCCTTCCTGGATTCCTAGACAATCAACTTACTTAGTGGAGAGACCGCCTCAACCCCCTGGAGAGCCAAACAGTATACAGAAGGTCTGACCATTTGATGAATAATCCAACCCCTGGCTGGGGGAAGTAGACATCCTGGCAATGACTCAATTAAGAGCAGATCATGATGGTTATGCTGATCTACATGCTTGGTACCGAAAAGCCCCCCCCCCCCCCCCCCCTCACAATCCTGAGGGAGAATTGCTGTCCTCCAAGGCAGGAGATTTGGGGTGAAGCAGACCCCCTTCCCCGGGTTTGTGACAGTAATTATGGACTAAATGTTAGGTGGAGGGATGAATTATGTGGAGTAGATTATGAGGAGCTGGTGATCAAAAAGTTACTGTGGTTTACATTAGTCCATTTGAAACCACTGGCAATTTTGATTGACACATTTCAATTAAAGCACCACTGTAGCCCTGCATTTAGAATATTCTCATTTGAAGAACTACATCTGTTTTTTTACTGATCAACTGTAGAATGTAGAAAAAGCTTCTATCCACACGTGGCATCTAAAATTACCACTGCTTTCAGAACTAATGAAAAGCTTATTCATCTACATCCTCCTGAGAATGAAACAATAATAATCGGCCGAGCAAAGGAAATACAGTAAATAATAATTGTAAAAATGTAATATTTACAGGCTGTTTTTTTGCTTTCTAAAAACATTTGCCATTATCAAGCTTTTTTAAAGGCCACTGTGGTAATTTCAGTGCTTCTCTACATTCAAGGTCACCTTCCACCTCTAAAAGAAGATAAGCTACAATAAAATCATGCACCCCAGTGATAATTAGTAAGTTTGTCAAATGATTGCTCTTTATTAAGTGTAGTTCTTCAAACCTCATATTGAAATAATAATACTAGTAGTGGAGCTTTGGTGCTGAGCTTCTGAGGTAGAATGGACTGAGCCCATAAACATGTGACTGTCATTAGCAGGGGCGGAGACAGCGATGATGCCAGTGGTGCATTGTAACAGGGCCCACATTGCTAGGGGGCCCTACGCTTCCACCCACCCAACAGCCTCTCTGTACCCAGCCAGTGGCAGGCTGTACAAGACACTGCACCCTGTCCCCCTCGCTGTTTCTGGGCCTGTGATTGGCTGAGGACC
Source organism: Discoglossus pictus (assembly GCA_027410445.1). Classification (NCBI taxonomy): domain Eukaryota; kingdom Metazoa; phylum Chordata; class Amphibia; order Anura; family Alytidae; genus Discoglossus; species Discoglossus pictus. Next base: position 32,783,683 of record CM050174.1, read on the forward strand.
CTGTAGCCCCTGCTTTGACAGCTCCAGCCAGGTATTGGGGCACCTGGGATTGGGATTGGCTGGGGAGAAGTTTTATATATATATATATATATATATATTATTTTTTATTTTTATTTTTTTAATTTTAATTTTTTTATTTATTTATTTATTTTTTCATTGGGATCACTAGCTCCCCCTCCGGTTTTAGCAGGGACTGAGCTCCTAAACATGTTATTCTTTTTTTTCTTGCAGTCACGGGACCTCTGGGCATTTTCCTATGTTATTCTCAGTGACGTCTAGTTCCTGCCCTTGGCACCTAAACTCTGACGAACAAACAGTCCCTCTCATATGACCTTGGTTCTGTACTGACCTCCGGCCAAATCTTGTGCATAACAACTGCATTCTAGAACGGGATTATTTGGGAGTTTCCACTTATAAAAAATATATATTTCCAAATATCTGCTTAAATTGAAGAAACTAACTAAAAATCTGTACTACCAGAGAGGTTAATCTTATCATTAATGGACTGATTAGCAATTAAATTAGAATTTGCATCAGTGTAGCTTTTATAATGTATATATATATATTTATTTAATTAATTAAATATATTTATGGAGCACTAGGCCCCCCTAGAGGAATGGCCCCAGTACACCTGCACCAGCAATAGCTCCACCCCTTCGTAGCAGGTTTCCACAGGGTGAGAGTTATTTTATTTGCCTCCTTCCCTGCAGTGGCTATTGCAGGCGAACCTATACCTAAATTTAGGATGGCCTCCTGGGCAGATCCTCTCTCTGGATGCCATGACAGGGGCGGAGAGAAGCAGTTCAGCTATTCCCTGAAATACTTAAGTTCAGATATAAGTTTTAAAGCTATATTGACTTTTATTTTATTCCTATTGGATCGCCGTTCTTAAATAAACCAATGAAACTACATTATATGACTACTACAGTGGTCCTTTAAAAGACCACCCTTAGCCCCATGTTTATAATATGCTCTTTTGAAGAACTTCACTACATAATAAGCAAATAATTATTTGTTTTAAATATATCTAGCGTGTAATATATTTACTATTATGCTGCAACGGCCACTAATTTGAGACTTTGAATTTTAGAGGAAGTTTCGCCTAACTGCGCAACAGGAATTTGTCAGTTACAGCTGCCAGTGCTCTCAACAGGGCTAACGTAAAGCTCATTAGTTTATAATAAGAAAGCAATACGGTACAGAATCATTTTGTTACAAGGTTGTATAATATGTCCAGCAGATGGCGCCAGTGCAACATGTGAGAGAGAACCCTCAGCGCATCCTGTTAAAAGGCCATTGCGGTGTGGGAAAATCATCACATATTTGTGAATTTTTTTATAGCATTAGAAGCATAAGGAAAATCCTATATGTACTTGACTCTGCTATCACCTTGGACTACTTTTCTGCCTGTAGCTTAAGGTGGAGACTCAGCCCACTGGGGCTTACACATTTATTGAGTTATTTTATCATGTGGTGGTGTAAAACAGCAGCCTCTCAGCAGAACTGATTAGAGATCTTATCTGAAACCAATGTTTTTACCCAGGTTAATAATTCTTGGGCCCCCAGTACCAACTCATGTTCTATATATATATATATATATGTGTATACCACAATATATATATATATATATATATATATATATATATATATATATATATATATATATATATATATATGTGTATACCACAATATATATATATATATATATATATATATATATATATATATATATATACCTGTTAGGAGCAAAAGCAACATGTCTGCTGCCATTAAAGCAAAAATTAATACAATAATTAAAAAGTTCTTCATATGAGCATACTATAAATATACCAGCGATTCTTTTTATATATTAAATTTCATCAATACACATTTAATATATTTAATTTTCTTACTTACATTGAAGTTTTCTGACCTACCCGCCAAGAATAGTCTGGTATTTTGTTCTAGTGTGGCTATGATTGCCAATAATTGCTCATTGTCTTCAACTCAGGCTTTATTGTACTCAGTCGAAAGCCATATGCAACTGAAAAGACTGAGCATGTGCAGACCACCAGGCTAAATAATACTTGCACATGCTTAGTCTTTTCAGATTAACATGGCTTTAAAAGTAGAGGGGAAATTAGTTGTTATTGGTGATAACTAACCATTACAAAGGAATTTCAGTTTGTGGGTGGGTGGATAAGAAAGGCTGACTGACAGATACATATTGCAAACTTCAATATAAAAGTTTAATGTAGGAAAATGCAATTGTATATCATTCAGTTTCTAAATAACGTATAGTTTTAAATGATCCCTTATCTGGGACCTCGATGTCTCCCATTTAGGGTCTTTGTGGGTGACATTTTATAAATAAATTAGATTTTTAACTTTTTAAAACTATTTTTAAATATATTTTTTTCTGCATTTTTAATTGCTTAATTAGTTTAATTAAAACGCTGTGTCTATTTTTTTTTCAGATTAAAATTTTAAATATGCCATAATTTTCCACAAATAGCTCCAGAATAATCTCCTATCAAGCTCAGACGAAATTAACTGGCGGGTATTTATTCAGCTGTTGCAATGAGTGGGGACGGCGCCAGCAGACCTTGATTGGCGCCAAGGACTTCGCTTCTGGTATTAAAGGGACATGGCGGAGGTTACTGATATGGTATAATTTAATACTATAGGTAATAACAAGTAGTTTATTAATTGAATAACATTTTTCTACAGTAAAAAAACTATTTTGAGTTAGTCTTTCTGATCCACCCACTAAGGACACCACTAATGACAGGTCGTTGGTAATAATGTCTTCAGTGTAAAGCCATGTGCAAAACAGAAACTGGGCATGCTCAGATCCCTGTGGGTATCTAGGCTGATTAGATTACTCCTTGGGTCTGAGCATGCCCAGTTAGTTGTTGTGCACGTGGCTTGAGCTGTAGACAATAGATTCAGAGCCACAAGGTTTGATCAGCCATTATTGTTAGAGGTCTCCCATTAGCAAGAGATATCAGAATGTCTTAAGTGGGCGAATCTGAGGCTGATTGGCAGGTACAGGGGGAGAAATAAAAAGGAGGGAGTGCAATGAGAAAAAAAAGAGTAGAGAGCATGGAAGGGAAGAAAAGGGATAGGGGAGAGAGTGTGGAGGAGAGAAGGAATAGGGGCGAGAAGTGATGGGGGAGAGAATGTGGAGGGGAGAGAAGGGATAGGGGAGAGAGAAGGGATAGGGGAGAGAGTGGGGAGAGGAAGAGAAAGTGGAGGGGGAGAGAAGAGATAGGGAAGAAAATGTGGAGGGGAGAGGGAAGGATAAGAGGAGAGAGTGCTAAGGGTAAGAGAAGGGATAGAGAGAGAGTGTGGAGGGAGAAAGAATCAGTAGGGTAGAGAGTGTGCAAGGGGAGAGAGAGTGAGAGAGAAGGGATAGAAGAGAGAGTGTGGAGGGGGAGAGAAAAGGGGTACGGTAGAGAGTGTGTAAGGGGAGAGAGAAGGGTTACAGTAGAGAGTGTGTAAGGGGAGGCACAGTGTGCAGGGAGAGAGAAGTGATAGGGGACAGAAGTGCTATGGGAGAGAGAAGTGATAGGGGACAGAAGTGCTATGGGAGAGAGCGTGGAAGGGGACAGAAGTGCTATGGGAGAGAGCGTGGAAGGGGACAGAAGTGCTATGGGAGAGAGAGTGGAAGGGGACAGAAGTGCTATGGGAGAGAGCGTGGAGGGGGACAGAAGTGCTATGGGAGAGAGCGTGAAGGGGGACAGATGTGATAGGGGAGAGAGCGTGAAGGGGGACAGAAGTGCTATGGGAGAGAGAGTGGAAGGGGACAGAAGTGCTATGGGAGAGAGCGTGGAAGGGGACAGAAGTGCTATGGGAGAGAGCGTGGAAGGGGACAGAAGTGCTATGGGAGAGAGCGTGAAGGGGGACAGAAGTGCTATGGGAGAGAGCGTGAAGGGGGACAGATGTGATAGGGGAGAGAGCGTGGAAGGGGACAGAAGTGCTATGGGAAAGAGCATGGAGGGGGACAGAAGTGCTATGGGAGAGAGAGTGGAAGGGGACAGAAGTGCTATGGGAGAGAGCGTGAAGGGGGACAGAAGTGCTATGGGAGAGAGCGTGAAGGGGGACAGATGTGATAGGGGAGAGAGCGTGAAGGGGGACAGAAGTGCTATGGGAGAGAGAGTGGAAGGGGACAGAAGTGCTATGGGAGAGAGCATGGAGGGGGACAGAAGTGCTATGGGAGAGAGCGTGGAAGGGGACAGAAGTGCTATGGGAGAGAGCGTGGAGGGGGACAGAAGTGCTATGGGAGAGAGCGTGGAAGGGGACAGAAGTGCTATGGGAGAGAGCGTGAAGGGGGACAGAAGTGCTATGGGAGAGAGAGTGGAAGGGGACAGAAGTGCTATGGGAGAGAGCGTGGAGGGGGACAGAAGTGCTATGGGAGAGAGCGTAGAAGGGGACAGAAGTGCTATGGGAGAGAGCGTGGAAGGGGACAGAAGTGCTATGGGAGAGAGCGTGAAGGGGGACAGAAGTGCTATGGGAGAGAGCGTGGAAGGGGGAAAGAAGTGCTATGGGAGAGAGCGTGGAAGGGGACAGAAGTGCTATGGGAGAGAGCGTGAAGGGGGACAGAAGTGCTATGGGAGAGAGCATGGAAGGGGGACAGAAGTGCTATGGGAGAGAGCGTGGAAGGGGACAGAAGTGCTATGGGAGAGAGCGTGGAAGGGGGACAGAAGTGCTATGGGAGAGAGCGTGAAGGGGGACAGAAGTGCTATGGGAGAGAGCATGAAGGGGGACAGAAGTGCTATGGGAGAGAGCGTGGAAGGGGACAGAAGTGCTATGGGAGAAAGCGTGGAAGGGGACAGAAGTGCTATGGGAGAGAGCGTGAAGGGGGACAGAAGTGCTATGGGAGAGAGCGTGAAGGGGGACAGAAGTGCTATGGGAGAGAGCGTGGAAGGGGGACAGAAGTGCTATGGGAGAGAGCGTGAAGGGGGACAGAAGTGCTATGGGAGAGAGCGTGAAGGGGGACAGAAGTGCTATGAGAGAGAGCGTGGAAGGGGGACAGAAGTGCTATGGGAAAGAGAGTGGAGGGGGACAGAAATGATAAGGGAGAGAGCGTGGAGAGGACAGAAGTGCTACGGAAGAGAGAGTGGAGGGGACAGATGTGATAGGGGATTGAGAGTGGAGGGGACAGAAGTGCTATGGGAGAGAGCGTGGAGGGGGACAGAAGTGCTATGGGAGAGAGCGTGAAGGGGACAGAAGTGCTATGGGAGAGAGCGTGGAGGGGGACAGAAGTGCTATGGGAGAGAGCATGGAGGGGGACAGAAGTGCTATGGGAGAGAGCGTGGAGGGGGACAGAAGTGCTATGGGAGAGAGCGTGGAGGGGGACAGAAGTGCTATGGGAGAGAGCGTGGAGGGGCACAGAAGTGCTATGGGAGAGAGTGTGGAAGGGCCAGAGGTGATAGGGGAGAGAGCGTGGAGGGGTACAGAAATGATAGGGGAGAGATCATGGAGGGACAGAAGTGCTACGGGAGAGAGAGTGGAGGGGACAGAAGTGATAGGGGAATGAGAGTGGAGGGGACAGAAGTGATAGGGGAGTGAGAGTGGAGGGGACAGATGTGATAGGGGAGTGAGAGTGGAGGGGAATAGAAGTGATAGGGAAGGGAGCGTGGAGGGGACAGAAGTGCTACGGGAGAGAGAGTGGAGGGGACAGAAGTGATAGGGGAATGAGAGTGGAGGGGACAGAAGTGATAGGGGAGTGAGAGTGGAGGGGACAGATGTGATAGGGGAGTGAGAGTGGAGGGGAATAGAAGTGATAGGGAAGGGAGCGTGGAGGGGACAGAAGTGATATGGGAGAGAGCATGTAGGGGACAGAAGTGCTACGATAAAGAGTGTGGAGGGGAACAGAAGTGATAGGGGAGGGAGCACATGGTGGACAGAAGGGATAGGTGAGAGAGTGTGGAGGGGACAGAAGTGATAGGGGAGAGAGCGTGGAGGGGACACAAGTGATAGGGGTGAGAGCAAGGAGGGGACAGAAGTGATAGGGGAGAGAGCGTGGAGGGGAAAGAAGTGATAGGGGAGAGAGAGTGGAGGGGACACAAGTGATAGGGGAGAGAGCAAGGAGGGGACAGAAGTGATAGGGGAGAGAGCGTGGAGGGGGCAGAAGTGATAGGGGATAGAGCATGGAGGGGACAGAAGTGATAGGGGAGAGAGCATGGAGGGGACAGAAGTGCTACGAGAGAGAGCGTGGAGGGGACAGAAGTGATAGGGGAGAGAGCACGGAGGGGACACAAGTGATAGGGGAGAGAGCGTGGAGGGGAAAGAAGTGATAGGGGAGAGAGCGTGGAGGGGACACAAGTGATAGGGGAGAGAGCAAGGAGGGGAAAGAAGTGATAGGGGAGAGAACATGGAGGGGACAGAAGTGATAGGGGAGAGAACATGGAGGGGACAGAAGTGATAGGGGAGAGAGCGTGGAGGGGACAGAATATTAATAAGAGACATTAATAAGAGACAGAACAGAGGAGACAAAAGAGAGAGCAAATATTCAAGACAGACAAAAAAAGTTTAAAAATAATGTGAGTAATAGAGAGAGAGGGTGGAAAAGAAAGATAGTGTGGAGGTGAGGAGAGAGCTGAAAGGGTGGTCATGTCCCTTTAAGTGCACACACCCCTTTATTTCCAGCCCCTCTGTATGACCCCTTGGTAAGAGTTGACCTTTATTGCGTCTCATGGTCCTGGACGGGGACACAGGGTCTATAACCTCTAGTAAAATAAACCGAAAAACAGAGTGTGATCCTAGATAAGGAGCAAGGGACCGTCCAGCTGGAAACCAACATGTTATTAGATGCTCTGCTCCTTATATATCCAGGGTGTGTATCTACATTATATCTGAATCTGAAAGGGATGTGGTTATAACCCTCAGAAGAACCCTAGGATCCTGATATATAATCATAGGCTAATTATCCATCCAGTTGGTAGCTGTAGCTGTTGGTTCCCATCGTGTTTCCAGATGAGGTGACTGTGCAACGTGATGATATTAGTTACCAAAGATGCAAAGTAGTAACAATCATTATGGTAATATCTCTCAATACGTTTCGTCCTCAATATGGCTTCTTCAGGACTTTGCACAAAAGATTGTTTTTTAAGCCTTGAGACGGGTCCAATAACAATACAGATATCTTGGACCCATCTTAGTGTTACCACCGAATTGTAAATATATATTTTTTATAGCATATTATATTAACGCACCATTCCAGTCCCATATTTACAAAATGCTCTTTATAACTTCAAGTGTAGTTCTACAATATAGTATGTCTTGTCAGTGTAGCACTACAGTGGTGCTTTAATTTATTAATAGGTATACGTCATTATACTACAGTTTGTTTCTGGTGATTCACTTCTACAAACTGGCAGGGACCTTGAATGCAGAAAAGATTTCAACTGCTGGAAGTGAAATGTGCCAATCCTAAATACCAGCACCCACTTCTCAGGGGAGATTGTCCTAAGTATTCACCCCCCCCCCCCCCCCCCCCCGCGTCAGATTCTTTTGCTCATGTCCTGAGTGGTCTGGCTCACACCCACTGCATGATGGGATAGATCTGATGACCTTTGATACATCAGACACTCAGCAGATTTCTGCTCTGCACATGGTGCCAGTTTTATTTGATAAGGGCGTAGGGCAGATTAGTGACTGTGCAGGGGAACTCGAGACATCCCTCCATGTGGTGTGTAAAGTGCACCCAGCAGAGAGACTGCAGCCAAGTAATCCTGCCACACTGTACAGGCAGCGCCAGGCAGCGCCAGGCAGCTTAGCACATACAGGGCAGCAAAGGAGAGAGAGAGAATGCATTAAGGGGAGAGAAGGGGCGAAAGAGAGGGCAAATAGGGGAGAGAAGGGGAGAAAGAGAGGGCAAATAGGGGAGAGAAGGGGAGAAAGAGCAATGAGTGAAGAAAAGGAGAGCGCAATGAGGGGAGAGAAGGAGAGCGCAATGAGGGGAGAGAAGGAGAGCGCGTTTTGAGGGGAGGGAAGGGGAGAAAGAGCGCAATGAGGGGAGAGAAGGGGAGAAGGAGAGCGCAATGAGGGGAGAGAAGGAGAGCGCAATGAGGGGAGAGAAGGAGAGCGCAATGAGGGGATAGAAGGAGAGCGCAATGAGGGGAGAGAAGGAGAGCGCAATGAGGGGAGAGAAGGAGGGAGCAATGAGGGGAGAGAAGGAGAGCGCAATTAGGGGAGAGAAGGAGAGCGCGTTTTGAGGGGAGGGAAGGGGAGAAAGAGCGCAATGAGGGGAGAGAAGGGGAGAAGGAGAGCGCAATGAGGGGAGAGAAGGAGAGCGCAATGAGGGGAGAGAAGGAGAGCGCAATGAGGGGAGAGAAGGAGAGCGCAATGAGGGGAGAGAAGGAGAGCGCAATGAGGGGAGAGAAGGAGAGCGCAATGAGGGGAGAGAAGGAGAGCGCAATGAGGGGAGAGAAGGAGAGCGCGTTTTGAGGGGAGGGAAGGGGAGAAAGAGCGCAATGAGGGGAGAGAAGGGGAGAAGGAGAGTGCAATGAGGGGGGAGAAGGAGAGTGCAATAAGGGGAGAGAAGGGGAGTGCAATAAGGGGAGAGAAGGGGAGAAGAAGAGTGCAATGAGGGGAGAGAAGGAGAGCGCTTCGAGGGGAGAGAAGGGAAGAAAGAGAGTGCAATGAGGGGAGAGAAGGGGAGAAGGACAGTGCAATGAGGGTAGAGAAGGGGAGAAGGAGAGTGCAATGAGGGGAGAGAAGGAGAGCGCAATGAGGGGATAGAAGGGGAGAAGGAGAGTGCAATGAGGGGAGAGAAGGAGAGCGCAATGAGGGGAGAGAAGGGGAGAAGGAGAGTGCAATGAGGGGAGAGAAGGAGAGCGCAATGAGGGGAGAGAAGGGGAGAAGGAGAGTGCAATGAGGGGAGAGAAGGAGAGCGCAATGGGGGGAGAGAAGGAGAGCGCAATGGGGGGAGAGAAGGAGAGCGCAATGAGGGGAGAGAAGGAGAGCGCAATGAGGGGAGAGAAGGAGAGCGCAATGAGGGGAGAGAAGGAGAGCGCAATGAGGGGAGAGAAGGAGAGCGCAATGAGGGGAGAGAAGGAGAGCGCAATGAGGGGAGAGAAGGAGAGCGCGTTTTGAGGGGAGGGAAGGGGAGAAAGAGCGCAATGAGGGGAGAGAAGGAGAGCGCTTCGAGGGGAGAGAAGGGAAGAAAGAGCGCAATGAGGGGAGAGAAGGAGAGTGCAATGAGGGGAGAGAAGGAGAGCGCAATGAGGGGAGAGAAGGAGAGCGCAATGAGGGGAGAGAAGGAGAGCGCAATGAGGGGAGAGAAGGAGAGCGCAATGAGGGGAGAGAAGGAGAGCGCAATGAGGGGAGAGAAGGAGAGTGCAATGAGGGGAGAGAAGGAGAGCGCGTTTTGAGGGGAGGGAAGGGGAGAAAGAGCGCAATGAGGGGAGAGAAGGAGAGCGCTTCGAGGGGAGAGAAGGGAAGAAAGAGTGCAATGAGGGGAGAGAAGGGGAGAAGGAGCATGCAATGAGGGGAGAGAAGGGGAGAAGGAGAGTGCAATGAGGGGAAAGAAGGAGAGCGCAATTAGGGGATAGAAGGGGAGAAGGACAGTGCAATGAGGGGAGAGAAGGAGAGCGCAATGAGGGGAAAGAAGGGGAGAAGGAGAGTAAAATGAGGGGAGAGAAGGAGAGCGCAATAAGGGGAGAGAAGGGGAGTGCAATAAGGGGAGAGAAGGGGAGAAGAAGAGTGCAATGAGGGGAGAGAAGGAGAGCGCTTCGAGGGGAGAGAAGGGAAGAAAGAGCGCAATGAGGGGAGAGAAGGAAAGAAGGAGAGTGCAATGAGGGGAGAGAAGGAGAGCGCAATGAGGGGATAGAAGGGGAGAAGGAGAGTAAAATGAGGGGAGAGAAGGAGAGCGCAATGAGGGGAGAGAAGGAGAGCGCAATGCGGGGATAGAAGGGGAGAAGGAGAGTGCAATGAGGGGAGAGAAGGAGAGCGCAATAAGGGGAGAGAAGGGGAGAAGAAGAGTGCAATGAGGGGAGAGAAGGAGAGCGCTTCGAGGGGAGAGAAGGGAAGAAAGAGCGCAATGAGGGGAGAGAAGGGGAGAAGGAGCATGCAATGAGGGGAGAGAAGGAGAGCGCAATGAGGGGAGAGAAGGAGAGCGCAATGCGGGGATAGAAGGGGAGAAGGAGAGTGCAATGAGGGGAGAGAAGGAGAGCGCAATAAGGGGAGAGAAGGGGAGAAGAAGAGTGCAATGAGGGGAGAGAAGGAGAGCGCTTCGAGGGGAGAGAAGGGAAGAAAGAGCGCAATGAGGGGAGAGAAGGAAAGAAGGAGCGTGCAATGAGGGGAGAGAAGAAGAGCGCAATGAGGGGATAGAAGGGGAGAAGGAGATTGCAATGAGGGGAGAGAAGGAGAGCGCAATGAGGGGATAGAAGGGGAGAAAGAGAGCAATGAGGGGAGAAAAGGAGAGTGCAATGAGGGGAGAGAAGGAGAGCGCAACGATGGAAGAGAAGGGGAGAAGGAGAGCGCAATGAGGGGAGAGAAGGGGAGAAAGAGCGCAATGAGGGGAGAAAAGGAGAGTGCAATGAGAGGAGAGAAGGGGAGAAGGAGAGTGCAATGAGGGGAGAGAAGGGGAGAAGGAGAGCAATGAGGGGAGAAATGGAGAGTGCAATGAGGGGAGAGAAGGGGAGAAGGAGAGTGCAATGAGGGGAGAGAAGGGGAGAAGGAGAGTAAAATGAGGGGAGAGAAGGAGAGCGCAATGAGGGGAGAGAAGGAGAGCGCAATGAGGGGAGAGAAGGAGAGCGCAATGAGGGGAGAGAAGGAGAGCGCAATGAGGGGAGAGAAGGGGAAAAAGAGCGCAATGAGGGGAGAGAAGGGGAGAAGGAGAGTGCAATGAGGGGAGAGAAGGAGAGCGCAATGAGGGGAGAGAAGGGGAAAAAGAGCGCAATGAGGGGAGAGAAGGGGAGAAGGAGAGTGCAATGAGGGGAGAGAAGGAGAGTGCAATGAGGGGAGAGAAGGGGAGAATGAGAGTGCAATGAGGGGAGAGAAGGGGAGAAGGAGAGTGCAATGAGGGGAGAGGAGGGGAGAAAGAGAGCAATGAGGGGAGAAAAGGAGAGTGCAATGAGGGGAGAGAAGGGGAGAATGAGAGTGCAATGAGGGGAGAGAAGGGGAGAAGGAGAGTGCAATGAGGGGAGAGGAGGGGAGAAAGAGAGCAATGAGGGGAGAAAAGGAGAGTGCAATGAGGGGAGAGAAGGGGAGAATGAGAGTGCAATGAGGGGAGAGAAGGGGAGAAGGAGAGTGCAATGAGGGGAGAGGAGGGGAGAAAGAGAGCAATGAGGGGAGAAAAGGAGAGTGCAATGAGGGGAGAGAAGGGGAGAAGGAGAGTGCAATGAGGGAAGAGAATGAGAGTGCAATGAGGGGAGAGAAGGGGAGAAAAAGCGCAATGGAGGGGAGAGAAGGGGAGAAGGAGAGTGCAATGATGGGGGAGAAGGAGAGTGCAATGAGGGGAGAGAAGGAGAGTGCAATGAGGGGAGAGAAGGAGAGTGCAATGAGGGGAGAGAAGGAGAGTGCAATGAGGGGAGAGAAGGAGAGCGCAACGATGGAAGAGAAGGGGAGAAGGAGAGTGCAATGAGGGGAGAGAAGGAGAGTGCAATGAGGGGAGAGAAGGAGAGCGCAACGATGGAAGAGAAGGGGAGAAGGAGAGCGCAATGAGGGGAGAGAAGGGGAGAAAGAGCGCAATGAGGGGAGAAAAGGAGAGCGCAATGAGGGGAGAGAAGGGGCGAAGGAAAGTGCAATGAGGGGAGAGAAGGGGAGAAGGAGAGCAATGAGGGGAGAAATGGAGAGTGCAATGAGGGGAGAGAAGGGGAGAAGGAGAGTGCAATGAGGGGAGAGAAGGGGAGAAGGAGAGCAATGAGGGGAGAAATGGAGAGTGCAATGAGGGGAGAGAAGGGGAGAAGGAGAGTAAAATGAGGGGAGAGAAGGAGAGTGCAATGAGGGGAGAGAAGGAGAGCGCAATGAGGGGAGAGAAGGGGGAAAAGAGCGCAATGAGGGGAGAGAAGGGGAGAAGGAGAGTGCAATGAGGGGAGAGAAGGAGAGTGCAATGAGGGGAGAGAAGGGGAGAAGGAGAGTGCTATGAGGGGAGAGAAGGGGAGAAGGAGAGTAAAATGAGGGGAGAGAAGGAGAGCGCAATGAGGGGAGAGAAGGGGAGAATGAGAGTGCAATGAGGGGAGAGAAGGAGAGTGCAATGAGGGGAGAGAAGGGGAGAATGAGAGTGCAATGAGGGGAGAGAAGGGGAGAAGGAGAGTGCAATGAGGGGAGAGGAGGGGAGAAAGAGAGCAATGAGGGGAGAAAAGGAGAGTGCAATGAGGGGAGAGAAGGGGAGAAGGAGAGTGCAATGAGGGAAGAGAATGAGAGTGCAATGAGGGGAGAGAAGGGGAGAAAAAGCGCAATGGAGGGGAGAGAAGGGGAGAAGGAGAGTGCAATGAGGGGAGAAAAGGAGAGTGCAATGAGGGGAGAGAAGGGGAGAAGGAGAGTGCAATGAGGGAAGAGAATGAGAGTGCAATGAGGGGAGAGAAGGGGAGAAAAAGCGCAATGGAGGGGAGAGAAGGGGAGAAGGAGAGTGCAATGAGGGGAGAGAAGGAGAGTGCAATGAGGGGAGAGAAGGAGAGTGCAATGAGGGGAGAGAAGGAGAGTGCAATGAGGGGAGAGAAGGGGAGGAGAGAACAATGAGGGGAGAGAAGGGGCAGAGAGAAAGTGAAATAAGAGGAGAGAAGGGGAGAAATAGAGAACAATAATAGGAAAGAAGGTGGAGAGAGTCCAATGAGGGGAGAGAAGGGGTAATAGATCCTCTCTCTCTCCATCCTTCCCATTCCTCTCTCTCCATCCTTGCCATTCTCCCTCTCTACATCCTTCCAACTCCACATTCCCTTTCTCTCTCTCCTTCCCATTTCCTCTTTCTCTCCAATTCTATCCAACCACTCTTTCTTTCCCCTCCTCATTCACTCTCTCCCAATTCCCTGTCTCACCTCTCTATTCCCTCTCCCCCATTCCTTCTCTCCATCCTTCCCATTCCTCTCTATCCATCCTCCCCATTCCCTCTCTCTCTCCATCCTTCCCATTCCCTCTCTCTCTCCCTCCTTCCCATTCCCTCTCTCTCTCCCTCCTTCCCATTCCCTCTCTCACTCTCCCTCCTTCCCATTCCCTCTCTCACTCTCCCTCCTTCCCATTCCCTCTCTCACTCTCCCTCCTTCCCATTCCCTCTCTCACTCTCCCTCCTTCCCATTCCCTCTCTCACTCTCCCTCCTTCCCATTCCCTCTCTCACTCTCCCTCCTTCCCATTCCCTCTCTCACTCTCCCTCCTTCCCATTCCCTCTATCTCCATCCTCCCCATTCCCTCTCTCTCCATCCTTCCCATTCCTCTCTCTCCATCCTTCCCATTCCTCTCTCTCCATCCTTTCCATTCCCTCTCTCTCCATCCTTTCCATTCCTCTCTCTCCATCCTTCCCATTCCTCTCTCTCCATCCTTCCCATTCCTCTCTCTCCATCCTTCCCATTCCCTCTCTCTCCATCCTTTCCATTCCTCTCTCTTCATCCTCCCCATTCCCTCTCTCTCCATCCTTCCCATTCCTCTCTCTCCATCCTTTCCATTCCCTCTCTCTCCATGCTCCCCATTTCTTCTCCTTCACTCTCTCCCAATTCCCTGTCTCACCTCTCTATTCCCTCTCCCTCATTCCTTCTCTCTCCCCCATCCCTTCCCTATGACTACTCCCTCCCCTCCCATTCTCCTTCGGCCCAAATCATGACAGGGTTAATTACAAGAGTACTTCCCTCTTGTGGTTAAATAAAGGTCACCCCCTTGCACGTCATCAGTGCAGACTGGATTGTGAAATGTTCTAATGCTGCTCTATATCCCTACAGGGGGTGAGGTGGGTAGGGCAGGGCGGGAACCTCTCCTTGGAATCTGATTTGCTACTAAAAAGAGGATGTGGCAGCACTGGCCAATCTGCTGGCAGCCTCAGCATCTGGTTGGACAGTGCAAAGTCAAGCCCCTTACCTTGGAACTGATCAGCTGAACATGCACCAATTTGTCTCTATATCTATCTGATCTGAGCCGCACGTTAGCATGCAGGAGCAGCAAAATCATATCTAAATATTTCAGAAATGATTCACTGTAGAGAGATAGTATGATACTGTGTTTAGACAGTTTCAAAGCACTTTACAATGAAACTAGCTACCTGTTTCAGTAATAGAGAGGTACTAATGTCACTCTATAGACCCCCAGACAGAAATAAAGGTACTAATGTCCATCTATAGACCTCCAGTCTGATATAGCGAGGTACTAATGTCACTGTATAGACCCCCAGTCAGAAATAGAGAGGTACTAATGTCACTATATAGATCCCCAGTCAGAAAAAGAGAGGTACTAATGTCACTCTATAGACACCAGTCGGGAATAGAGAGGTACTAATGTCACTCTATAGACCCCAGTCAGAAATAGAGAGGTACTAATGTCACTCTATAGACCCCCAGTCAGTAATAGAGAGGTACTAATGTCACTCTATAGACACCAGTCGGGAATAGAGAGGTACTAATGTCACTCTACAGATCCCCAGTCAGTAATAGAGAGGTACTAATGTCACTCTATAGACCCCCAGTCAGTAATAGAGAGGTACTAATGTCACTCTACAGATCCCCAGTCAGTAATAGAGAGGTACTAATGTCACTCTATAGACCCCAGTCAGAAATAGAGAGGTACTAATGTCACTCTACAGATCCCCAGTCAGTAATAGAGAGGTACTAATGTCACTCTATAGACCCCCAGTCAGTAATAGAGAGGTACTAATGTCACTCTACAGATCCCCAGTCAGTAATAGAGAGGTACTAATGTCACTCTATAGACCCCCAGTCAGTAATAGAGAGGTACTAATGTCACTCTATAGACCCCCAGTCAGAAATAGAGAGATACTAATGTCACTCTATAAACCCCCAGTCAGAAATAGAGAGGTACTAATGTCAATCTATAGACACCAGTCAGGAATAGAGAGGTACTAATGACACGCTATAGACCCCCAGTCAGTAATAGAGAGATACTAATGTCACTCTATAGACCACTAGTCAGGAATAGAGAGGTACTAATGTCACTCTATAGATCCCCAGTCAGGAATAGAGAGGTACTAATGTCACTCTATAGACCCCCAGTCAGAAATAGAGAGGTACTAATGTCACTCTATAGACCCTCAGTCAGGAATAGAGAGATACTAATGTCACTCTATAGACCCCCAGTCAGAAATAGAGAGGTACTAATGTCAATCTATAGACACCAGTCAGGAATAGAGAGGTACTATTGTCCCTCTATAGACCCCCAGTCAGTAATAGAGAGGTACTAATGTCACTCTATAGACCCCTAGTCAGAAATAGAGAGGTACTAATGTCATTCTATAGACCCCCAGTCAGGAATAGAGAGGTACTAATGTCACTCTATAGACCCCAGTCAGAAATAAAGAGATACTAATGTCACTCTATAGACCCCCAGTCAGAAATAGAGAGGTACTAATGTCACTCTATAGACCCCCAGTCAGAAATAGAGAGGTACTAATGTCAATCTATAGACACCAGTCAGGAATAGAGAGGTACTAATGTCACTCTATAGACACCAGTCAGGAATAGAGAGGTACTAATGTCACTCTATAGACCTCCAGTCAGAAATAGAGAGGTACTAATGTCACTCTATAGACCCCCAGTCAGAGATAGAGAGGTACTAATGTCACTCTATAGACACCAGTCAGGAATAGAGAGGTACTAATGTCACTCTATAGACACCAGTCAGGAATAGAGAGGTACTAATGTCACTCTATAGATCCCAGTCAGTAATAGAGAGGTACTAATGTCACTCTATAGACCCCCAGTCAGTAATAAAGAGGTACTAATGTCACTCTATAGACCCCCAGTCAAGATTAGAGAGGTACTAATGTCACTCTATAGATCCCTAGTCAGAAATAGAGAGGTACTAATGTCACTCTATAGACCCCCAGTCAGAAAGAGAGAGGTACTAATGTCACTCTATAGACCCCCAGTCAGAAATAGAGAGAGGTACTAATGTCACTCTAGAGACCCCTAGTCAGTAATAGAGAGGTACTAATGTCACTCTATAGACCCCAGTCAGAAAAAGAGGGGTACTAATGTCACTATATAGACCCCAGTCAGAAATAGAGAGGTACTAATGTCACTCTATAGACCCCCAGTCAAGATTAGAGAGGTACTAATGTCACTATATAGACCCCCAGTCAGAAATAGAGAGGTACTAATGTCACTCTATAGACCCCAGTCAGTAATAGAGAGGTACTAATGTCACTCTATAGACCCCCAGTCAGAAAGAGAGAGGTACTAATGTCACTCTATAGACCCCCAGTCAGGAATAGAGAGGTACTAATGTCACTCTATAGACCCCCAGTCAGAAATAGAGAGAGGTACTAATGTCACTCTATAGACCCCCAGTCAGTAATAGAGAGGTACTAATGTCACTCTATAGACCCCAGTCAGAAAAAGAGGGGTACTAATGTCACTATATAGACCCCAGTCAGAAATAGAGAGGTACTAATGTCACTCTATAGACCCCCAGTCAGATATAGAGAGGTACTAATGTCACTCTATAGACACCAGTCAGGAATAGAGAAGTACTAATGTCACTCAATAGTCCTCCAGTCAGGAATAGAGAGGTACTAATGTCACTCTATAGACCCCCAGTCAAGATTAGAGAGGTACTAATGTCACTCTATAGACCCCCAGTCAGATATAGAGAGGTACTAATGTCACTCTATAGACCCCCAGTCAGGAATAGAGAGGTACTAATGTCACTCTATAGACCCCCAGTCAAGATTAGAGAGGTACTAATGTCACTCTATAGATCCCTAGTCAGAAATAGAGAGGTACTAATGTCACTCTATAGACCCCAGTCAGTAATAGAGAGGTACTAATGTCACTCTATAGACCCCAGTCAGTAATAGAGAGGTACTAATGTCACTCTATAGACCCCCAGTCAGATATAGAGAGGTACTAATGTCACTCTCTAGATCCCCAGTCAGAAATAGAGAGGTACTAATGTCACTCTATAGACCCCAGTCAGTAATAGAGAGGTACTAATGTCACTCTATAGACCCCCAGTCAGGAATAGAGAGGTACTAATGTCACTCTATAGACCCTAGTCAGAAATAGAGAGGTACTAATGTCACTCTATAGATCCCCAGTCAGAAATAGAGAGGTACTAATGTCACTCTATAGACCCCCAGTCAGATATAGAGAGGTACTAATGTCACTCTATAGACCCCAGTCAGAAATAGAGAGGTACTAATGTCACTCTATAGACCCCCAGCCAGTAATAGAGAGAGGTACTAATGTCACTCTATAGACCCCCAGTCAGAAATAGAGAGGTACTAATGTCAATCTATAGACACCAGTCAGGAATAGAGAGGTACTAATGTCACTCTATAGACTCCCAGTCAGGATTAGAGAGGTACTAATGTCACTCTATAGATCCCTAGTCAGAAACAGAGAGGTACTAATGTCACTCTATAGACCCCCAGTCAGAAAGAGAGAGGTACTAATGTCACTCTATAGACCCCAGTCAGAAAAAGAGGGGTACTAATGGCTCTCTATAGACACCAGTCAGACATAGAGAGGTACTAATGTCACTATATAGACCCCAGTCAGAAATAGAGAGGTACTAATGTCACTCTATAGACCCCAGTCAGAAAAAGAGGGGTACTACTGTCACTCTATAGACCCCCAGTCAGATATAGAGAGGTACTAATGTCACTCTATAGATCCCCTGTCAGAAATAGAGAGGTACTAATGTCACTCTATAGACCCCAGTCAGTAATAGAGAGGTACTAATGTCACTCTATAGCAACCCAATCAGAAATAGAGAGGTACTAATGTCACTCTATAGACCCCCAGTCAGAAATAGAGAGGTACTAATGTCACTCTATAGACCCCCAGTCAGGAATAGAGAGGTACTAATGTCACTCTATAGACTGCCAGTCAGATATAGAGAGGTACTAATGTCACTCTATAGACCTCCAGTCAGAAATAAAGAGATACTAATGTCACTCTATAGACCCCCAGTCAGGATTAGAGAGGTACTAATGTCACTCTATAGATCCCCAGTCAGAAAGAGAGAGGTACTAATGTCACTCTATAGACCACCAGTCAGAAATAGAGAGGTACTAATGTCACTCTATAGACCCCCAGTCAGAAATAGAGAGATACTAATGTCAGTCTATAGACCCCCAGTCAGAAATAGAGAGGTACTAATGTCACTCTATAGACGTCCAGTCAGAAATAGAGAGGTACTAATGTCACTCTATAGACCCCAGTCAGTAATAGAGAGGTACTAATGTCACTCTATAGACCCCCAGTCAGAAATAGAGAGGTACTAATGTCACTCTATAGACCCCCAGTCAGAAAGAGAGAGGTACTAATGTCACTCTATAGATCCCTAGTCAGGAATAGAGAGGTACTAATGTCACTCTATAGACCCCCAGTCAGTAATAGAGAGAGGTACTAATGTCCCTCTTTAGACCCCAGTCAGAAAAAGAGAGGTGCTAATGTCACTCTATAGACCCCAGTCAGAAATAGAGAGGTACTAATGTCACTCTATAGACCCCCAGTCAGAAAGAGAGAGGTACTAATGTCACTCTATAGATCCCCAGTCAGAAATAGAGAGGTACTAATGTCACTCTATAGATCCCCAGTCAGTAATAGAGAGGTACTAATGTCACTCTATAGACCCCAGTCAGAAATAGAGAGGTACTAATGTCACTCTATAGACCCCCAGTCAGGAATAGAGAGGTACTAATGTCACTCTATAGACCCCCAGTCAGAAAGAGAGAGGTACTAATGTCCCTCTTTAGACCCCAGTCAGAAAAAGAGAGGTACTAATGTCACTCTATAGACCCCCAGTCAGAAAGAGAGAGGTACTAATGTCACTCTATAGATCCCCAGTCAGAAATAGAGAGGTACTAATGTCACTCTATAGATCCCCAGTTAGTAATAGAGAGGTACTAATGTCACTCTATAGATCCCCAGTCAGTAATAGAGAGGTACTAATGTCACTCTATAGACCTCCAGTCAGTAATAGAGAGGTACTAATGTCACTCTATAGATCCCCAGTCAGAAATAGAGAGGTACTAATGTCACTCTATAGATCCCCAGTCAGTAATAGAGAGGTACTAATGTCACTCTATAGATCCCCAGTCAGTAATAGAGAGGTACTAATGTCACTCTATAGACCTCCAGTCAGTAATAGAGAGGTACTAATGTCACTATATAGACCCCAGTCAGGTATAGAGAGGTACTAATGTCACTCTATAGACTGCCAGTCAGACATAGAGAGGTACTAATGTCACTCTATAGACCCCCAGTCAGAAATAGAGAGGTACTAATGTCACTGTATAGATCCCAGTCAGAAATAGAGAGGTACTAATGTCACTCTATAGACCCCCAGTCAGATATAGAGAGGTACTAATGTCACTCTATAGATCCCCAGTCAGAAATAGAGAGGTACTAATGTCACTCTATAGACCCCAGTCAGTAATAGAGAGGTACTAATGTCACTCTATAGACCCTCAGTCAGAAATAGAGGTACTAATGTCACTCTATAGACTCCCAGTCAGAAATAGAGAGATACTAATGTCACTCTATAGACCCCAGTCAGTAATAGAGAGGTACTAATGTCACTCTATAGACCCTCAGTCAGAAATAGAGGTACTAATGTCACTCTATAGACTCCCAGTCAGAAATAGAGAGATACTAATGTCACTCTATAGACCCCAGTCAGATATAGAGAGGTACTAATGTCACTCTATAGATCCCCAGTCAGAAATAGAGAGGTACTAATGTCACTCTATAGACCCCAGTCAGTAATAGAGAGGTACTAATGTCACTCTATAGACCCTCAGTCAGAAATAGAGGTACTAATGTCACTCTATAGACCCCCAGTCAGAAATAGAGGTACTAATGTCACTCTATAGACTCCCAGTCAGAAATAGAGAGATACTAATGTCACTCTATAGACCCCCAGTCAGTAACAGAGAGGTACTAATGTCACTCTATAGACCCCAGTCAGAAATAGAGAGATACTAATGTCACTCTATAGACCCCAGTCAGTAATAGAGAGGTACTAATGTCACTCTATAGACTCCCAGTCAGAAATAGAGAGATACTAATGTCACTCTATAGACCCCAGTCAGTAATAGAGAGGTACTAATGTCACTCTATAGACCCCCAGTCAGGAATAGAGAGGTACTAATGTCACTCTATAGACCCCCAGTCAGGAATAGAGAGGTACTAATGTCACTCTATAGACCCCCAGTCAGAAATAGAGAGGTACTAATGTCACTCTATAGACCACCAGTCAGTAATAGAGAGGTACTAATGTCACTCTATAGACCCCCAGTCAGGTATAGAGAGGTACTAATGTCACTCTATAGATCCCTAGTCAGAAATAGAGAGGTACTAATGTCACTCTATAGATCCCTAGTCAGAATTAGAGAGGTACTAATGTCACTCTTTAGACCCCAGTCAGAAATAGAGAGGTACTAATGTCACTATATAGACCCCAGTCAGGTATAGAGAGGTACTAGTGTCACTCTATAGATCCCTAGTCAGAAATAGAGAGGTACTAATGTCACTCTATAGACCCCCAGCCAGGAATAGAGAGGTACTAATGTCACTCTATAGACTGCAAGTCAGATATAGAGAGGTACTAATGTCACTCTATAGACCCCAAGTCAGGAATAGAGAGGTACTAATGTCACTATATAGACCCCAGTCAGAAATAGAGAGGTACTAATGTCACTCTATAGACCCCAGTCAGAATTAGAGAGGTACTAATGTCACTCTATAGACCAACAGTCAGAAATAGAGAGGTACTAATGTCACTCTATAGACCCCAGTCAGAATTAGAGAGGTACTAATGTCACTCTATAGACCACCAGTCAGAAATAGAGAGGTACTAATGTCACTCTATAGACCCCCAGTCAGTAATAGAGAGGTACTAATGTCACTCTATAGACCCCCAGTCAGAAAGAGAGAGGTACTAATGTCCCTCTTTAGACTCCAGTCAGAAAAAGAGAGGTACTAATGTCACTCTATAGACCCCCAGTCAGGAATAGAGAGGTACTAATGTCACTCTATAGACTGCCAGTCAGATATAGAGAGGTACTAATGTCACTCTATAGACCCCCAGTCAGTAATAGAGAGGTACTAATGTCACTCTATAGACCTCCAGTCAGAAATAAAGAGATACTAATGTCACTCTATAGACCCCCAGTCAGGATTAGAGAGGTACTAATGTCACTCTATAGACCCAGTCAGAAAGAGAGAGGTACTAATGTCACTCTATAGATCCCCAGTCAGAAAGAGAGAGGTACTAATGTCACTCTATAGACCAACAGTCAGAAATAGAGAGGTACTAATGTCACTCTATAGACCCCCAGTCAGAAATAGAGAGATACTAATGTCAGTCTATAGACCCCCAGTCAGAAATAGAGAGGTACTAATGTCACTCTATAGACGTCCAGTCAGAAATAGAGAGGTACTAATGTCACTCTATAGACCCCCAGTCAGAAATAGAGAGGTACTAATGTCACTCTATAGACCCCCAGTCAGAAATAGAGAGGTACTAATGTCACTCTATAGACCCCCAGTCAGTAATAGAGAGGTACTAATGTCACTCTATAGATCCCCAGTCAGAAAGAGAGAGGTACTAATGTCACTCTATAGACCAACAGTCAGAAATAGAGAGGTACTAATGTCACTCTATAGACCCCCAGTCAGAAATAGAGAGATACTAATGTCAGTCTATAGACCCCCAGTCAGAAATAGAGAGGTACTAATGTCACTCTATAGACGTCCAGTCAGAAATAGAGAGGTACTAATGTCACTCTATAGACCCCCAGTCAGAAATAGAGAGGTACTAATGTCACTCTATAGACCCCCAGTCAGAAATAGAGAGGTACTAATGTCACTCTATAGACCCCCAGTCAGAAAGAGAGAGGTACTAATGTCCCTCTTTAGACCCCAGTCAGAAAAAGAGAGGTACTAATGTCACTCTATAGACCCCCAGTCAGAAAGAGAGAGGTACTAATGTCACTCTATAGATCCCCAGTCAGAAATAGAGAGGTACTAATGTCACTCTATAGACCCCAGTCAGAAATAGAGAGGTACTAATGTCACTCTATAGACCCCCAGTCAGAATTAGAGAGGTACTAATGTCACTCTATAGATCCCCAGTCAGTAATAGAGAGGTACTAATGTCACTCTATAGACCCCAGTCAGAAATAGAGAGGTACTAATGTCACTCTATAGATCCCCAGTCAGTAATAGAGAGGTACTAATGTCACTCTATAGACCTCCAGTCAGTAATAGAGAGGTACTAATGTCACTATATAGACCCCAGTCAGGTATAGAGAGGTACTAATGTCACTCTATAGACTGCCAGTCAGACATAGAGAGGTACTAATGTCACTCTATAGACCCCCAGTCAGATATAGAGAGGTACTAATGTCACTCTATAGACCCCCAGTCAGGATTAGAGAGGTACTAATGTCACTCTATAGATCCCTAGTCAGAAATAGAGAGGTACTAATGTCACTCTATAGACCCCCAGTCAAAAATAGAGAGGTGCTAATATCACTCTATAGACCCCCAGTCAGAAATAGAGAGGTACTAATGTCACTCTATAGACTCCCGTCAGGAATAGAGAGGTACTAATGTCACTCTATAGACCCCAGTTAGAAATAGAGAGGTACTAATGTCACTCTATAGACACCCAGTCAGAAATAGAGAGGTACTAATGTCACTCTATAGACCCCCAGTCAGAAATAGAGAGGTACTAATGTCACTCTATAGACCCCCAGTCAGAAAGAGAGAGGTACTAATGTCCCTCTTTAGACCCCAGTCAGAAAAAGAGAGGTACTAATGTCACTCTATAGACCCCCAGTCAGAAAGAGAGAGGTACTAATGTCACTCTATAGATCCCCAGTCAGAAATAGAGAGGTACTAATGTCACTCTATAGATCCCCAGTCAGTAATAGAGAGGTACTAATGTCACTCTATAGACCCCAGTCAGAAATAGAGAGGTACTAATGTCACTCTATAGATCCCCAGTCAGTAATAGAGAGGTACTAATGTCACTCTATAGATCCCCAGTCAGTAATAGAGAGGTACTAATGTCACTCTATAGACCCCCAGTCAGTAATAGAGAGGTACTAATGTCACTATATAGACCCCAGTCAGGTATAGAGAGGTACTAATGTCACTCTATAGACTGCCAGTCAGACATAGAGAGGTACTAATGTCACTCTATAGACCCCCAGTCAGGATTAGAGAGGTACTAATGTCACTCTATAGACCCCAGTCAGTAATAGAGAGGTACTAATGTCACTCTATAGACCCTCAGTCAGAAATAGAGGTACTAATGTCACTCTATAGACCCCCAGTCAGAAATAGAGGTACTAATGTCACTCTATAGACTCCCAGTCAGAAATAGAGAGATACTAATGTCACTCTATAGACCCCCAGTCAGTAACAGAGAGGTACTAATGTCACTCTATAGACCCCAGTCAGAAATAGAGAGATACTAATGTCACTCTATAGACCCCAGTCAGTAATAGAGAGGTACTAATGTCACTCTATAGACCCCAGTCAGTAATAGAGAGGTACGAATGTCACTCTATAGACCACAGTCAGTAATAGAGAGGTACTAATGTCCCTCTATAGACCTCCAGTTAGTAATAGAGAGGTACTAATGTCACTCTATAGACCCCCAGTCAGAAATAGAGAGGTACTAATGTCACTCTATAGATCCCCAGTCAGAAAGAGAGAGGTACTAATGTCCCTCTATAGACTTTGTCAGAAATAGAGACGTACTAATGTCACTCTATAGACCCCCAGTCAGAAATAGAGAGGTACTAATGTCACTCTATAGACCCCCAGTCAGGTATAGAGAGGTACTAATGTCACTCTATAGATCCCTAGTCAGAAATAGAGAGGTACTAATGTCACTCTATAGATCCCTAGTCAGAATTAGAGAGGTACTAATGTCACTCTTTAGACCCCAGTCAGAAATAGAGAGGTACTAATGTCACTCTATAGATCCCTAGTCAGAAATAGAGAGGTACTAATGTCACTCTATAGACCCCAGTCAGGTATAGAGAGGTACTAATGTCACTCTATAGATCCCTAGTCAGAAATAGAGAGGTACTAATGTCACTCTATAGACCCCCAGCCAGGAATAGAGAGGTACTAATGTCACTATATAGACCCCAGTCAGGTATAGAGAGGTACTAATGTCACTCTATAGATCCCTAGTCAGAAATAGAGAGGTACTAATGTCACTCTATAGACCCCCAGCCAGGAATAGAGAGGTACTAATGTCACTCTATATACCCCCAGTCAGTAATAGAGAGGTACTAATGTCACTCTATAGACTGCAAGTCAGATATAGAGAGGTACTAATGTCACTCTATAGACCCCAAGTCAGGAATAGAGAGGTACTAATGTCACTATATAGACCCCAGTCAGAAATAGAGAGGTACTAATGTCACTCTATAGACCCCAGTCAGAATTAGAGAGGTACTAATGTCACTCTATAGACCACCAGTCAGAAATAGAGAGGTACTAATGTCACTCTATAGACCCCAGTCAGAATTAGAGAGGTACTAATGTCACTCTATAGACCACCAGTCAGAAATAGAGAGGTACTAATGTCACTCTATAGACCCCCAGTCAGTAATAGAGAGGTACTAATGTCACTCTATAGACCCCCAGTCAGAAAGAGAGAGGTACTAATGTCCCTCTTTAGACCCCAGTCAGAAAAAGAGAGGTACTAATGTCACTCTATAGACCCCCAGTCAGGAATAGAGAGGTACTAATGTCACTCTATAGACTGCCAGTCAGATATAGAGAGGTACTAATGTCACTCTATAGACCTCCAGTCAGAAATAAAGAGATACTAATGTCACTCTATAGACCCCCAGTCAGGATTAGAGAGGTACTAATGTCACTCTATAGATCCCCAGTCAGAAAGAGAGAGGTACTAATGTCACTCTATAGACCAACAGTCAGAAATAGAGAGGTACTAATGTCACTCTATAGACCCCCAGTCAGAAATAGAGAGATACTAATGTCAGTCTATAGACCCCCAGTCAGAAATAGAGAGGTACTAATGTCACTCTATAGACGTCCAATCAGAAATAGAGAGGTACTAATGTCACTCTATAGACCCCCAGTCAGAAATAGAGAGGTACTAATGTCACTCTATAGACCCCCAGTCAGAAATAGAGAGGTACTAATGTCACTCTATAGACCCCCAGTCAGAAAGAGAGAGGTACTAATGTCCCTCTTTAGACCCCAGTCAGAAAAAGAGAGGTACTAATGTCACTCTATAGACCCCCAGTCAGAAAGAGAGAGGTACTAATGTCACTCTATAGATCCCCAGTCAGAAATAGAGAGGTACTAATGTCACTCTATAGACCCCAGTCAGAAATAGAGAGGTACTAATGTCACTCTATAGACCCCCAGTCAGAATTAGAGAGGTACTAATGTCACTCTATAGATCCCCAGTCAGTAATAGAGAGGTACTAATGTCACTCTATAGACCCCAGTCAGAAATAGAGAGGTACTAATGTCACTCTATAGATCCCCAGTCAGTAATAGAGAGGTACTAATGTCACTCTATAGACCTCCAGTCAGTAATAGAGAGGTACTAATGTCACTATATAGACCCCAGTCAGGTATAGAGAGGTACTAATGTCACTCTATAGACCCCCAGTCAGGATTAGAGAGGTACTAATGTCACTCTATAGATCCCTAGTCAGAAATAGAGAGGTACTAATGTCACTCTATAGACCCCCAGTCAAAAATAGAGAGGTACTAATGTCACTCTATAGACTCCCGTCAGGAATAGAGAGGTACTAATGTCACTCTATAGACCCCAGTTAGAAATAGAGAGGTACTAATGTCACTCTATAGACCCCCAGTCAGAAATAGAGAGGTACTAATGTCACTCTATAGACCCCCAGTCAGAAATAGAGAGGTACTAATGTCACTCTATAGTCCCCCAGTCAGAAAGAGAGAGGTACTAATGTCCCTCTTTAGACCCCAGTCAGAAAAAGAGAGGTACTAATGTCACTCTATAGACCCCCAGTCAGAAAGAGAGAGGTACTAATGTCACTCTATAGATCCCCAGTCAGAAATAGAGAGGTACTAATGTCACTCTATAGATCCCCAGTCAGTAATAGAGAGGTACTAATGTCACTCTATAGACCCCAGTCAGAAATAGAGAGGTACTAATGTCACTCTATAGATCCCCAGTCAGTAATAGAGAGGTACTAATGTCACTCTATAGATCCCCAGTCAGTAATAGAGAGGTACTAATGTCACTCTATAGACCTCCAGTCAGTAATAGAGAGGTACTAATGTCACTATATAGACCCCAGTCAGGTATAGAGAGGTACTAATGTCACTCTATAGACTGCCAGTCAGACATAGAGAGGTACTAATGTCACTCTATAGACCCCCAGTCAGGATTAGAGAGGTACTAATGTCACTCTATAGATCCCTAGTCAGAAATAGAGAGGTACTAATGTCACTCCATAGACCCCCAGTCAAAAATAGAGAGGTGCTAATGTCACTCTATAGACCCCCAGTCAGAAATAGAGAGGTACTAATGTCACTCTATAGATCCCCAGTCAGATATAGAGAGATACTAATGTCACTCTATAGACTCCCGTCAGGAATAGAGAGGTACTAATATCACTCTATAGACCCCCAGTCAGAAATAGAGAGGTACTAATGTCACTCTATAGACTCCCGTCAGGAATAGAGAGGTACTAATGTCACTCTATAGACCCCAGTTAGAAATAGAGAGGTACTAATGTCACTCTATAGACCTCCAGTCAGAAATAGAGAGGTACTAATGTCACTCTATAGACCTCCAGTCAGAAATAGAGAGGTACTAATGTCACTCTATAGACCCCCAGTCAGAATTAGAGAGGTACTAATGTCACTGTATAGACCCCAGTTAGAAATAGAGAGGTACTAATGTCACTCTATAGACCTCCAGTCAGAAATAGAGAGGTACTAATGTCACTGTATAGATCCCAGTCAGAAATAGAGAGGTACTAATGTCACTGTATAGATCCCAGTCAGAATTAGAGAGGTACTAATGTCACTCTATAGACCCCCAGTCAGATATAGAGAGGTACTAATGTCACTCTATAGATCCCCAGACAGAAATAGAGAGGTACTAATGTCACTCTATAGACCCCAGTCAGTAATAGAGAGGTACTAATGTCACTCTATAGACCCCAGTCAGAAATAGAGAGGTACTAATGTCACTCTATAGATCCCCAGTCAGAAAGAGAGAGGTACTAATGTCCCTCTATAGACTTTGTCAGAAATAGAGACGTACTAATGTCACTCTATAGACCCCCAGTCAGAAATAGAGAGGTACTAATGTCACTCTATAGACCACGAGTCAGAAATAGAGAGGTACTAATGTCACTCTATGGACCCCCAGTCAGATATAGAGAGGTACTAATGTCACTCTATGGACCCCCAGTCAGAAATAGAGAGGTACTAATGTCACTCTATAGATCCCCAGTCAGATATAGAGAGGTACTAATGTCACTCTATAGAACCCCAGTCAGAAATAGAGGTACTAATGTCACTCTATAGACTCCCAGTCAGAAATAGAGAGATACTAATGTCACTCTATAGACCCCAGTCAGTAATAGAGAGGTACTAATGTCACTCTATAGACCTCCAGTCAGTAATAGAGAGGTACTAATGTCACTCTATAGACCCCCAGTCAGGAATAGAGAGGTACTAATGTCACTCTATAGACCTCCAGTCAGTAATAGAGAGGTACTAATGTCACTCTATAGACCCCCAGTCAGAAATAGAGAGGTACTAATGTCACTCTATAGACCCCCAGTCAGGAATAGAGAGGTACTAATGTCACTCTATAGACCTCCAGTCAGTAATAGAGAGGTACTAATGTCACTCTATAGACCCCCAGTCAGAAATAGAGAGGTACTAATGTCACTCTATAGACCCCCAGTCAGAAATAGGGAGGTACTAATGTCACTCTATAGACCCCCAGTCAGAAATAGAGAGGTACTAATGTCACTCTTTAGACCCCAGTCAGAAATAGAGAGGTACTAATGTCACTCTATAGACCCCCAGGCAGTAATAGAGAGGTACTAATGTCACTCTATAGACCCCTAGTCAGGAATAGAGAGGTACTAATGTCACTCTATAGACCCCCAGGCAGTAATAGAGAGGTACTAATGTCACTATATAGACCCCAGTCAGGTATAGAGAGGTACTAATGTCACTCTATAGACCCCCAGCCAGGAATAGAGAGATATTAATGTCACTCTATAGACCCCCAGCCAGGAATAGAGAGGTACTAATGTCACTCTATAGACTGCAAGTCAGATATAGAGAGGTACTAATGTCACTATATAGACGCCAGTCAGAAATAGAGAGGTACTAATGTCACTCTATAGACCCCAGTCAGAATTAGAGAGGTACTAATGTCACTCTATAGACCACCAGTCAGAAATAGAGAGGTACTAATGTCACTCTATAGATCCCCAGTCAGATATAGAGAGAGGTACTAATGTCACTCTATAGACCCCCAGTCAGAAATAGAGAGATACTAATGTCACTCTATAGACCCCAGTCAGAAATAGAGAGGTACTAATGTCACTCTATAGACTCCTAGTCAGAAATAGAGAGGTACTAATGTCACTCTATAGACCCCCAGTCAGGAATAGAGAGGTACTAATGTCACTCTATAGACCCCCAGTCAGAATTAGAGAGGTACTAATGTCACTCTATAGACCCCAGTCAGAATTAGAGAGGTACTAATGTCACTCTATAGACACCCAGTCAGAAATAGAGAGGTACTAATGTCACTTTATAGACCCCCAGTCAGTAATAGAGAGGTACTAATGTCACTCTATAGATTCCCAGTCAGTAATAGAGAGGTACTAATGTCACTCTATAGACGCCCAGTCAGTAATAGAGAGGTACTAATGTCACTCTATAGACACCCAGTCAGAAATAGAGAGGTACTAATGTCACTGTATAGACCCCCAGTCAGTAATAGAGAGGTACTAATGTCACTCTATAGATTCCCAGTCAGTAATAGAGAGGTACTAATGTCACTCTATAGACACCCAGTCAGAAATAGAGAGGTACTAATGTCACTCTATAGACCCCCAGTCAGTAATAGAGAGGTACTAATGTCACTCTATAGATCCCCAGTCAGAAATAGAGAGGTACTAATGTCACTCTATAGACCCCCAGTCAGAAATAGAGAGGTACTAATGTCACTCTATAGATCCCCAGTCAGAAAGAGAGAGGTACTAATGTCACTCTATAGATCACCAGTCAGAAATAGAGAGGTACTAATGTCACTCTATAGACCTCCAGTCAGAAATAGAGAGGTACTAATGTCACTCTATAGACCCCCAGTCAGAAATAGAGAGGTACTAATGTCACTCTATAGACCCCCAGTCAGTAATAGAGAGGTACTAATGTCACTCTATAGATCCCCAGTCAGTAATAGAGAGGTACTAATGTCACTCTATAGACACCCAGTCAGAAATAGAGAGGTACTAATGTCACTCTATAGACCCCAGTCAGAAATAGAGAGGTACTAATGTCACTCTATAGACCCCCAGTCAGTAATAGAGAGGTACTAATGTCACTCTATAGATCCCCAGTCAGAAATAGAGAGGTACTAATGTCACTCTATAGACCCCCAGTCAGAAATAGAGAGGTACTAATGTCACTCTATAGACCCCCAGTCAGAAATAGAGAGGTACTAATGTCACTCTATAGACCCCAGTCAGAAATAGAGAGGTACTAATGTCACTCTATAGACCCCCAGTCAGAAATAGAGAGGTACTAATGTCACTCTATAGATCCCCAGTCAGAAATAGAGAGGTACTAATGTCACTCTATAGACCCCAGTCAGAAATAGAGAGGTACTAATGTCACTCTATAGACCCCCAGTCAGAAATAGAGAGGTACTAATGTCACTCTATAGACCCCAGTCAGAAATAGAGAGGTACTAATGTCACTCTATAGACCCCAGTCAGAAATAGAGAGGTACTAATGTCACTCTATAGACCCCAGTCAGTAATAGAGAGGTACTAATGTCACTCTATAGACCCCAGTCAGAAATAGAGAGGTACTAATGTCACTCTATAGACCCCAGTCAGGAATAGAGAGGTACTAATGTCACTCTATAGACCCCCAGTAAGGAATAGAGAGGTACTAATGTCACTCTATAGACCCCCAGTCAGGAATAGAGAGGAACTAATGTCACTCTATAGAGTCCCAGTCAGGAATAGAGAGGTACTAATGTCACTCTATAGACCCCCAGTCAGAAATAGAGAGGTACTAATGTCACTCTATAGACCCCCAGTCAGTAATAGAGAGGTACTAATGTCACTCTATAGACCCCAGTCAGAAATAGAGAGGTACTAATGTCACTCTATAGACCCCCAGTCAGAAATAGAGAGGTACTAATGTCACTCTATAGACCCCAGTCAGTAATAGAGAGGTACTAATGTCACTCTATAGACCCCAGTCAGAAATAGAGAGGTACTAATGTCACTCTATAGACCCCCAGTCAGAAATAGAGAGGTACTAATGTCACTCTATAGACCCCAGTCAGAAATAGAGAGGTACTAATGTCACTCTATAGACCCCCTGTCAGACATAGAGAGGTACTAATGTCACTCTATAGACCCCCAGTCAGTAACAGAGAGGAACTAATGTCACTCTATAGACCCCCAGTCAGAAATAGAGAGGTACTAATGTCACTCTATAGACCCCTAGTCAGAAATAGAGAGGTACTAATGTCACTCTATAGACCCCCTGTCAGACATAGAGAGGTACTAATGTCACTCTATAGACCCCCAGTCAGAAATAGAGAGGTACTAATGTCACTCAATAGACCCCCAGTCAGTAATAGAGAGGTACTAATGTCAGTCTATAGACCCCCAGTCAGTAATAGAGAGGTACTAATGTCACTCTATAGACCCTCCAGTCAGTAATAGAGAGGTACTAATGTCACTCTATAGACCCCCAGTCAGTAATAGAGAGGTACTAATGTCACTCTATAGACCCCAGGTACTAATGTCACTCTATAGATCCCCAGTCAGTAATAGAGAGGTACTAATGTCACTCTATAGACCCCAGTCAGAAATAGAGAGGTACTAATGTCACTCTATAGACCCCCAGTCAGAAATAGAGAGGTACTAATGTCACTCTATAGATCCCCAGTCAGATATAGAGAGGTACTAATGTCACTCTATAGACCCCAGTCAGTAATAGAGAGGTACTAATGTCACTCTATAGACCCCAGTCAGTAATAGAGAGGTACTAATGTCACTCTATAGACCCCCAGTCAGAAATAGAGAGGTACTAATGTCACTCTATAGACCCCCAGTCAGATATAGAGAGGTACTAATGTCACTCTATAGACCCCAGTCAGTAATAGAGAGATACTAATGTCACTCTATAGACCCCAGTCAGAAATAGAGAGGTACTAATGTCACTCTATAGACCCCAGTCAGTAATAGAGAGGTACTAATGTCACTCTATAGACCCCCAGTCAGAAATAGAGAGGTACTAATGTCACTCTATAGACCCCCAGTCAGAATAGAGAGGTACTAATGTCACTCTATAGACCCCCAGTCAGATATAGAGAGGTACTAATGTCACTCTATAGACCCCCAGTCAGAATAGAGAGGTACTAATGTCACTCTATAGACCCCAGTCAGAATAGAGAGGTACTAATGTCACTCTATAGACCCCCAGTCAGAAATAGAGAGGTACTAATGTCACTCTATAGACCCCAGTCAGGAATAGAGAGGTACTAATGTCACTCTATAGACCCCCAGTCAGAAATAGAGAGGTACTAATGTCACTCTATAGACCCCCAGTCAGATATAGAGAGGTACTAATGTCACTCTATAGACCCCAGTCAGATATAGAGAGGTACTAATGTCACTCTATAGACTCCCAGTCAGAAATAGAGAGGTACTAATGTCACTCTATAGACCCCCAGTCAGAAATAGAGAGGTACTAATGTCACTCTATAGACCCCCAGTCAGAAATAGAGAGGTACTAATGTCACTCTATAGACTCCCAGTCAGAAATAGAGAGGTACTAATGTCACTCTATAGACCCCCAGTCAGAAATAGAGAGGTACTAATGTCACTCTATAGACTCCCAGTCAGGAATAGAGAGGTACTAATGTCACTCTATAGACCCTCAGTCAGAAATAGAGAGGTACTAATGTCACTCTATAGACCCCAGTCAGAATAGAGAGGTACTAATGTCACTCTATAGACCCCAGTCAGTAATAGAGAGGTACTAATGTCACTCTATAGACCCCAGTCAGAAATAGAGAGGTACTAATGTCACTCTATAGACCTCCAGTCAGAATAGAGAGGTACTAATGTCACTCTATAGACCCCCAGTCAGTAATAGAGAGGTACTAATGTCACTCTATAGACCCCAGTCAGTAATAGAGAGGTACTAATGTCACTCTATAGACCCTCAGTCAGAAATAGAGAGGTACTAATGTCACTCTATAGATCCCCAGTCAGTAATAGAGAGGTACTAATGTCACTCTATAGACCCCCAGTCAGAAATAGAGAGGTACTAATGTCACTCTATAGACCCCCAGTCAGATATAGAGAGGTACTAATGTCACTCTATAGACCCCAGTCAGAAATAGAGAGGTACTAATGTCACTCTATAGACACCAGTCAGAAATAGAGAGGTACTAATGTCACTCTATAGACCCCCAGTCAGTAATAGAGAGGTACTAATGTCACTCTATAGACCCCCAGTCAGAAATAGAGAGGTACTAATGTCACTCTATAGACCCCAGTCAGTAATAGAGAGGTACTAATGTCACTCTATAGACCCCAGTCAGATATAGAGAGGTACTAATGTCACTCTATAGACCCCTAGTCAGAATAGAGAGGTACTAATGTCACTCTATAGACCTCCAGTCAGAAATAGAGAGGTACTAATGTCACTCTATAGACCCCAGTCAGGAATAGAGAGGTACTAATGTCACTCTATAGACCCCAGTCAGAAATAGAGAGGTACTAATGTCACTCTATAGACCCCAGTCAGTAATAGAGAGGTACTAATGTCACTCTATAGACCCCCAGTCAGAAATAGAGAGGTACTAATGTCAGTCTATAGATCCCCAGTCAGATATAGAGAGGTACTAATGTCACTCTATAGACCCCCAGTCAGAAATAGAGAGGTACTAATGTCAGTCTATAGACCACCAGTCAGAAATAGAGAGGTACTAATGTCACTCTATAGACCCCCAGTCAGTAATAGAGAGGTACTAATGTCACTCTATAGACCTCCAGTCAGATATAGAGAGGTACTAATGTCACTCTATAGATCCCAGTCAGAAATAGAGAGGTACTAATGTCACTCTATAGACTCCCAGTCAGTAATAGAGAGGTACTAATGTCACTCTATAGACCCCAGTCAGTAATAGAGAGGTACTAATGTCACTCTATAGATCCCCAGTCAGTAATAGAGAGGTACTAATGTCACTCTATAGACCCCAGTCAGACATAGAGAGGTACTAATGTCACTCTATAGACCCCAGTCAGTAATAGAGAGGTACTAATGTCACTCTATAGACCCCCAGTCAGGAATTGAGAGGTAATAATGTCACTCTATAGAACCCCAGTCAGATATAGAGAGGTACTAATGTCACTCTATAGATCCCAGTCAGTAATAGAGAGGTACTAATGTCACTCTATAGACCCCAGTCAGTAATAGAGAGGTACTAATGTCACTCTATAGACCCCCAGTCAGAAATAGAGAGGTACTAATGTCACTCTATAGATCCCAGTCAGATATAGAGAGGTACTAATGTCACTCTATAGACCCCAGTCAGTAATAGAGAGGTACTAATGTCACTCTATAGACCCCAGTCAGTAATAGAGAGGTACTAATGTCACTCTATAGACCCCCAGTCAGAAATAGAGAGGTACTAATGTCACTCTATAGACCCCCAGTCAGATATAGAGAGGTACTAATGTCACTCTATAGACCCCAGTCAGTAATAGAGAGATACTAATGTCACTCTATAGACCACCAGTCAGGAATAGAGAGGTACTAATGTCACTCTATAGACCCCAGTCAGTAATAGAGAGGTACTAATGTCACTCTATAGACCCCCAGTCAGATATAGAGAGGTACTAATGTCACTCTATAGACCCCCAGTCAGGAATAGAGAGGTACTAATGTCACTCTATAGACCCCCAGTCAGATATAGAGAGGTACTAATGTCACTCTATAGACCCCCAGTCAGGAATAGAGAGGTACTAATGTCACTCTATAGACCCCAGTCAGGAATAGGGAGGTACTAATGTCACTCTATAGACCCCCAGTCAGAAATAGAGAGGTACTAATGTCACTCTGTAGACGCCAGTCAGGAATAGAGAGGTACTAATGTCACTCTATAGACCCCCGGTCAGAAATAGAGATGTACTAATGTCACTCTCTAGACCCCCAGTGAGGAATAGAGAGGTACTAATGTCACTCTATAGACCCCAGTCAGATATAGAGAGGTACTAATGTCACTCTAGAGACTTCCAGTCAGAAATAGAGAGGTACTAATGTCACTCTATAGACCCCCAGTCAGAAATAGAGAGGTACTAATGTCACTCTACACACCCCCAGTCAGAAATAGAGAGGTACTAATGTCACTCTATAGACTCCCAGTCAGAAATAGAGAGGTACTAATGTCACTCTATAGACCCCCAGTCAGAAATAGAGAGGTACTAATGTCACTCTATAGACTCCCAATCAGGAATAGAGAGGTACTAATGTCACTCTATAGGCCCTCAGTCAGAAATAGAGAGGTACTAATGTCACTCTATAGACCCCAGTCAGGAATAGAGAGGTACTAATGTCACTCTATAGACCCCAGTCAGTAATAGAGAGGAACTAATGTCACTCTATAGACACCAGTCAGAAATAGAGAGGTACTAATGTCACTCTATAGACCTGCAGTCAGGAATAGAGAGGTACTAATGTCACTCTATAGACCCCCAGTCAGTAATAGAGAGGTACTAATGTCACTCTATAGACCCCAGTCAGTAATAGAGAGGTACTAATGTCACTCTATAGACCCTCAGTCAGAAATAGAGAGGTACTAATGTCACTCTATAGATCCCCAGTCAGTAATAGAGAGGTACTAATGTCACTCTATAGACCCCCAGTCAGAAATAGAGAGGTACTAATGTCACTCTATAGACCCCCAGTCAGATATAGAGAGGTACTAATGTCACTCTATAGACACCAGTCAGAAATAGAGAGGTACTAATGTCACTCTATAGACACCAGTCAGAAATAGAGAGGTACTAATGTCACTCTATAGACCCCCAGTCAGTAATAGAGAGGTACTAATGTCACTCTATAGACCCCCAGTCAGAAATAGAGAGGTACTAATGTCACTCTATAGACCCCAGTCAGTAATAGAGAGGTACTAATGTCACTCTATAGATCCCAGTCAGATATAGAGAGGTACTAATGTCACTCTATAGACCCCTAGTCAGGAATAGAGAGGTACTAATGTCACTCTATAGACCTCCAGTCAGAAATAGAGAGGTACTAATGTCACTCTATAGACCCAGTCAGGAATAGAGAGGTACTAATGTCAATCTATAGACACCAGTCAGAAATAGAGAGGTACTAATGTCACTCTATAGACCCCAGTCAGTAATAGAGAGGTACTAATGTCACTCTATAGACCCCCAGTCAGAAATAGAAAGGTACTAATGTCACTCTATAGACCCCCAGTCAGAAATAGAGAGGTACTAATGTCAGTCTATAGATCCCCAGTCAGATATAGAGAGGTACTAATGTCACTCTATAGACCCCAGTCAGTAATAGAGAGGTACTAATGTCACTCTATAGACCCCCAGTCAGAAATAGAGAGGTACTAATGTCAGTCTATAGATCCCCAGTCAGATATAGAGAGGTACTAATGTCACTCTATAGACCCCCAGTCAGAAATAGAGAGGTACTAATGTCAGTCTATAGACCACCAGTCAGAAATAGAGAGGTACTAATGTCACTCTATAGATCCCAGTCAGTAATAGAGAGGTACTAATGTCACTCTATAGACCCCCAGTCAGTAATAGAGAGGTACTAATGTCACTCTATAGACCTCCAGTCAGATATAGAAAGGTACTAATGTCACTCTATAGATCCCAGTCAGATATAGAGAGGTACTAATGTCACTCTATAGACCACCAGTCAGAAATAGAGAGGTACTAATGTCACTCTATAGATCCCCAGTCAGATATAGAGAGGTACTAATGTCACTCTATAGACCCCCAGTCAGGAATAGAGAGGTACTAATGTCACTCTATAGACGCCCAGTCAGAAATAGAGAGGTACTAATGTCACTCTATAGACCCTAGTCAGGAATAGAGAGGTACTAATGTCACTCTATAGACCCCAGTCAGAAATAGAGAGGTACTAATGTCACTCTGTAGACGCCAGTCAGGAATAGAGAGGTACTAATGTCACTCTATAGACCCCCAGTCAGAAATAGAGAGGTACTAATGTCACTCTGTAGACGCCAGTCAGGAATAGAGAGGTACTAATGTCACTCTATAGACCCCCAGTCAGAAATAGAGAGGTACTAATGTCACTCTGTAGACGCCAGTCAGGAATAGAGAGGTACTAATGTCACTCTATAGACCCCCGGTCAGAAATAGAGAGGTACTAATGTCACTCTCTAGACCCCCAGTGAGGAATAGAGAGGTACTAATGTCACTCTATAGACCCCAGTCAGATATAGAGAGGTACTAATGTCACTCTAGAGACTTCCAGTCAGAAATAGAGGGGTACTAATGTCACTCTATAGACCCCCAGTCAGAAATAGAGAGTTACTAATGTCACTCTACACACCCCCAGTCAGAAATAGAGAGGTACTAATGTCACTCTATAGACCCCAGTCAGAAATAGAGAGGTACTAATGTCACTCTATAGACCCCAGTCAGAAATAGAGAGGTACTAATGTTACTCTATAGACCCCCAGTCAGAAATAGAGAGGTACTAATGTCACTCTATAGACCCCCAGTCAGAAATAGAGAGGTACTAATGTCACTCTATAGACCTCCAGTCAGATATAGAGAGGTACTAATGTCACTCTCTAGACCCCAGTCAGTAAAAGGGAGGTACTAATGTCACTCTATAGACCCCAGTCAGTAAAAGGGAGGTACTAATGTCACTCTATAGACCCCTAGTCAGAAATAGAGAGGTACTAATGTCACTCTATAGACCCCAGTCAGTAAAAGGGAGGTACTAATGTCACTCTATAGACCCCTAGTCAGATATAGAGAGGTGCTAATGTCACTCTATAGACCCCCAGTCAGAAATAGAGAGGTACTAATGTCACTCTATAAATTCCAGTCAGATATAGATAGGTACTAATGTCACTCTATAGACCCCAGTCAGGTATAGAGAGGTACTAATGTCACTCTATAGACCCCCAGTCAGGTATAGAGAGGTACTAATGTCACTCTATAGACCCCAGTCATTAATAGAGAGGTACTAATGTCACTCTATAGACCCCCAGTCAGTAATAGAGAGGTACTAATGTCACTCTATAGACCCCCAGTCAGTAATAGAGAGGTACTAATGTCACTCTATAGACCCCCAGTCAGTAATAGAGAGGTACTAATGTCACTCTATAGACCCCCAGTCAGTAATAGAGAGATACTAATGTCACTCTATAGACCCCCAGACAGGAATAGAGAGGTACTAATGTCACTCTATAGACTCCCAGTCAGAAATAGAGAGGTACTAATGTCACTCTATAGACCCCCAGTCAGATATAGAGAGGTACTAATGTCACTCTATAGACCCCCAGTCAGTAATAGAGAGTTACTAATGTCACTCTATAGACCCCCAGTCAGAAATAGAGAGGTACTAATGTCACTCTATAGACCCCCAGTCAGAAATAGGGAGGTACTAATGTCACTCTATAGACCCCCAGTCAGTAATAGAGAGGTACTAATGTCACTCTATAGACCCCCAGTCAGAAATAGAGAGGTACTAATGTCACTCCATAGACCCTCTGTCAGTAATAGAGAGGTACTAATGTCACTCTATAGACCTCTAGTCAGGAATAGAGAGGTACTAATGTCACTCTATAGACCACCAGTCAGGAATAGAGAGGTACTAATGTCACTCTATAGACCCCCAGTCAGTAATAGAGAGGTACTAATGTCACTCTATAGACCCCAGTCAGTAATAGAGAGGTACTAATGTCACTCTATAGACCCCCAGTCAGATATAGAGAGGTACTAATGTCACTCTATAGATCCCCTCTCAGTAATAGAGAGAGGTACTAATGTCACTCTATAGACCCCCAGTCAGTAATAGAGAGGTACTAATGTCACTCTATAGACCCCCAGTCAGAAATAGAGAGGTACTAATGTCACTCTATAGACCACCAGTCAGAAATAGAGAGGTACTAATGTCACTCCATAGACCCTCTGTCAGTAATAGAGAGGTACTAATGTCACTCTATAGACCTCTAGTCAGGAATAGAGAGGTACTAATGTCACTCTATAGACCACCAGTCAGGAATAGAGAGGTACTAATGTCACTCTATAGACCCCCAGTCAGTAATAGAGAGGTACTAATGTCACTCTATAGACCCCAGTCAGTAATAGAGAGGTACTAATGTCACTCTATAGACCACCAGTCAGAAATAGAGAGGTACTAATGTCACTCCATAGACCCTCTGTCAGTAATAGAGAGGTACTAATGTCACTCTATAGACCTCTAGTCAGGAATAGAGAGGTACTAATGTCACTCTATAGACCACCAGTCAGGAATAGAGAGGTACTAATGTCACTCTATAGAACCCCAGTCAGTAATAGAGAGGTACTAATGTCACTCTATAGACCCCAGTCAGTAATAGAGAGGTACTAATGTCACTCTATAGACCCCCAGTCAGATATAGAGAGGTACTAATGTCACTCTATAGATCCCCTCTCAGTAATAGAGAGAGGTACTAATGTCACTCTATAGACCCCCAGTCAGTAATAGAGAGGTACTAATGTCACTCTATAGACCCCCAGTCAGAAATAGAGAGGTACTAATGTCACTCTATAGACCACCAGTCAGAAATAGAGAGGTACTAATGTCACTCCATAGACCCTCTGTCAGTAATAGAGAGGTACTAATGTCACTCTATAGACCTCTAGTCAGGAATAGAGAGGTACTAATGTCACTCTATAGACCCCCAGTCAGGAATAGAGAGGTACTAATGTCACTCTATAGACCCCCAGTCAGTAATAGAGAGGTACTAATGTCACTCTATAGACCCCAGTCAGTAATAGAGAGGTACTAATGTCACTCTATAGACCACCAGTCAGAAATAGAGAGGTACTAATGTCACTCCATAGACCCTCTGTCAGTAATAGAGAGGTACTAATGTCACTCTATAGACCTCTAGTCAGGAATAGAGAGGTACTAATGTCACTCTATAGACCACCAGTCAGGAATAGAGAGGTACTAATGTCACTCTATAGAACCCCAGTCAGTAATAGAGAGGTACTAATGTCACTCTATAGACCCCAGTCAGTAATAGAGAGGTACTA
This sequence comes from Discoglossus pictus, assembly GCA_027410445.1. Classification (NCBI taxonomy): domain Eukaryota; kingdom Metazoa; phylum Chordata; class Amphibia; order Anura; family Alytidae; genus Discoglossus; species Discoglossus pictus. The sequence continues at coordinate 32,823,384 of CM050174.1, forward strand.
ATGTCACTCTATAGACCCCCAGTCAGATATAGAGAGGTACTAATGTCACTCTATAGATCCCCTCTCAGTAATAGAGAGAGGTACTAATGTCACTCTATAGACCCCCAGTCAGTAATAGAGAGGTACTAATGTCACTCTATAGACCCCCAGTCAGAAATAGAGAGGTACTAATGTCACTCTATAGACCACCAGTCAGAAATAGAGAGGTACTAATGTCACTCCATAGACCCTCTGTCAGTAATAGAGAGGTACTAATGTCACTCTATAGACCTCTAGTCAGGAATAGAGAGGTACTAATGTCACTCTATAGACCACCAGTCAGGAATAGAGAGGTACTAATGTCACTCTATAGACCCCCAGTCAGTAATAGAGAGGTACTAATGTCACTCTATAGACCCCAGTCAGTAATAGAGAGGTACTAATGTCACTCTATAGACCCCCAGTCAGATATAGAGAGGTACTAATGTCACTCTATATACTCCCAGTCAGATATAGAGAGGTACTAATGTCACTCTATAGACCCCCAGTCAGTAATAGAGAGGTACTAATGTCACTCTATAGACCCCCAGTCAGAAATAGAGAGGTACTAATGTCACTCTATAGACCCCCAGTCAGAAATAGAGAGGTACTAATGTCACTCTATAGACCCCCAGTCAGTAATAGAGAGGTACTAATGTCACTCTATAGACCCCCAGTCAGTAATAGAGAGGTACTAATGTCACTCTATAGACACCAGTCAGAAATAGAGAGGTACTAATGTCACTCTATAAACCCCCAGTCAGTAATAGAGAGAGGTACTAATGTCACTCTATAGACCCTCAGTCAGAAATAGAGAGGTACTAATGTCACTCTATAGACCCACAGTCAGAAATAGAGAGGTACTAATGTCACTCTATAAACCCCCAGTCAGGAATAGAGAGGTACTAATGTCACTCTATAGACCCCCAGTCAGGAATAGAGAGGTACTAATGTCTCTCTATAGCCCCCCAGGCAGAAATAGAGAGGTACTAATGTCACTCTATAGACCCCCAGTCAGAAATAGAGAGGTACTAATGTCACTCTATAGACCCCCAGTCAGAAATAGAGAGGTACTAATGTCACTCTATAGATCCCCAGTCAGTAATAGAGAGGTACTAATGTCACTCTATAGACCCCCAGTCAGGAATAGAGAGGTACTAATGTCTCTCTATAGCCCCCCAGGCAGAAATAGAGAGGTACTAATGTCACTCTATAGACCCCCAGTCAGAAATAGAGAGGTACTAATGTCACTCTATAGACCCCCAGTCAGAAATAGAGAGGTACTAATGTCACTACACTAGGGGCCTATATGTAATCTGTAACGTGACTTGGTCAGGGTCAGGACATCTTACATCTCAGGGCTTCACACACTCTGAACTTTAATGAAAGATTAAATCCTAAAGAGCAGCTGGAAGCCGGACTCTGTATCATGGCCAGGACTGTGGGAGCCGGATAGGACCGCTCTGCCCGCCACACCGCTCCTATCCTGCTGTAAGACCTTGCATTACAGGATCTGTAGCCTCATGTACACCGATAGGAGCCAGCCACTTTAAAGGCAAAGGCCCCAGCTCCAAATGATATAGATATTATGATGTATGTATATATGTATATCCCATTCTAGATCGCTACCTTGTCATGATGAAGGGGCTTGTGAGCTATACCATGATGCAGTCCATAGGGTCACTGAATGTTGGACATGACTGAATGACTAAACAACAGTATATATATATAGTACACTTATGTCCACATTTGAATGTCCAAAACAAGTTAAGAAACTTGTTTCCTGCCCGGAATTCCGAGAAATACAGTTATTACATTGAATTCTAAGAACCTGGGCATTGAGATGCAAATGTGCCCCCAAAGGCTTCGCTCTTGCAATCCATTACCATATCAAACATGGCTTTCTTTAATATGTATATATATATAAATAATGTATACCAAGTATTATAAACTTTAACTTATTATTATGATATAATTAACACATTGTATTAATATGTTAATATTTATATGTATAAAATTATAATCAAATACATTATAAAAATAATAATTTGAGTGTGAGCAGAAGGGGTTAAATTCTCTATGTTCGGTGCTCTGCTACAGTTAACACTGAGTTTGACGTCATATGCTGAGGCTCCGCCCATTGCATTGTCATAGCGCCCAGTCCCGCCCCCGGCTTTCAGACGCCCCGCCCACACGTACATGACCTTGTTAGGGAGCCGGCTTGAAGTTGCCGGGTCATTAGTGAGAAGCCGGGAAAGTGAGCAGATCATGGCCGGACATTGCAGGAGAGGAGCCTCCGTACTGCTGCGGGCACTGCTAGAGGCGGAGAGCCGGCCGGGACTCGCACTGATGGGGAGGGGAACAAGGAAGCAGCCAGGGGTCCGGTGAGTCTGGAGGGGGTCCTAGCAAGGTGTGCTGCGGGGGTCCTAGCAAGGTGTGCTGCGGGGGTCCTAGCAAGGTGTGCTGCGGGGGTCCTAGCAAGGTGTGCTGGGAATCTGGGGGTGTCATAGTGGGGTGTGCTGGGAATCTGGGGGTGTCATAGTGTGGTGTGCTGGGAATCTGGGGGTGTCATAGTGGGGTGTGCTGGGGGTGTCATAGTGGGGTGTGCTGGGGGTGTCATAGTGGGGTGTGCTGGGGGTGTCATAGTGGGGTGTGCTGGGGGTGTCATAGTGGGGTGTGCTGGGGGTGTCATAGTGGGGTGTGCTGGGGGTGTCATAGTGGGGTGTGCTGGGGGTGTCATAGTGGGGTGTGCTGGGGGTGTCATAGTGGGGTGTGCTGGGGGTGTCATAGTGGGGTGTGCTGTGAATCTGGGGTGTCTTAGTAAGGTGTGCTGGGGGGTTCATAGTAAGGTGTGCTGGGGGTGTCATAGTGGGGTGTGCTGTGAATCTGGGGTGTCTTAGTAAGGTGTGCTGGGGGGTTCATAGTAAGGTGTGCTGGGGGTGTCATGGATTGTTGTGCTGAGTAATATTATAGGGACCTTGGGGGTCTCCTGGCTCTTAGGCTGTGCCACCTGATGTGGGGGTCCTGGCACTTGGTGGGGTGGCATCTTCCTTCAGTTGTGATGTTCTCTTCTAGCCTTTACCCTGCTCATCTCCTCCTTTAGTAGTTACTGTGACTCTGAGTTTTTGCCCCCCCCCCCCCTTAGTACATTTGGCCCTTGCCAGATCCTGGTGGGGTGTCTGGGACCCTTATCCTTCTTTTCTATCTTGTTTTATAACTGGACGCCTCTGCTTGTCTGCATTCCTTTTTAACTCCACCCTCCCCTTTCTTCTTTTGACCTGTTTCAGACTTCAAGGGGCCCTAAACATAAATGAAGGGGCTGCTCTTACTATGAGGGGCCCCATACAGGGTCATCCAGCTGCCTGGGAGGGTGGGCACCCTTACTAAAGCCCTATCCAGTTAGTCAGGAGGTGTGTGGCAGCGCATAGGGCCACATGATGGATTTGGCACTCGCGTATAGAAAGACATGTGTGAGGCATATAAGAGCCAAGAAGGTCTATTTAGTCTGCCCATTCTATCTACCTAAATGTTTAAATGTCTTAGCTTTGTTTGATATGTATGCCAGCCTTGCCCAGATATCATGGCTGCCTGGGATAAGCCTAAGTCTTAATTTTACACTTTTTGGTAGATAGAATGGGCAGAACATATGGGCTTTTATTTAAAATCTGTTTCTTTGTGCAAATTCTCTTCCATATTCTGTATTTTGGGGGGGGGGGGGGGGGGGGGTCACAACTTAAAGCATCAGGTGTGTCTTGTCCAGTCTCTGACAGTTGCTGTATCTTGTTTTCTTAATGTAAAAGTGGTTTAGCTATGGCACTCTAGTTACCCCTCCAGCAATGAAAAGGTTACCTTTGTTGGGGTTGAATTTACATATGGCCAGGTAACAAAGTACTGGCCCGCAGCAGAGTAAGCCAGATTGTGTTAATCAGTATGTGGGGAGGGGGCGGGGGGGGATACTTGGAACTGACCCCGCCTGCCTTGCATTTCTTCTTAGTCTTGTGATATGCGCGTGACAGGAGGGGGCACCGTCTTGGGGGCGAAGCAAGACTTTCTGCAGAGCAACTTGGGTCTCGGCAATCTGCAAGGACCCATTAACAGGAATTCTGATGCATCAACCCATAAAAATTTTATATATATATATATATATATATATATATATATATATATATATATATATATATATATATATATATATATATATATATATATATATATATATATATATATATATATATTGTCTTGGACTCCCACTTTTACTATTTTTTAGTTCAGTGTTGAATTAGATTGCAAGCTCTTGTGTATTACTGCGCCTTTCCGGTGCGCTGTCCCTCGTCATCTATAAGAAATGTATTTTCCTTTCCTAGTAAGGGTGTGCGTTCTTGCACAGGATGTAGTGACTCATATAACTGGAAGCCATTGTCTTCTCTTTGCGGAAGTAGCACTTTGTATTTTTCAGGGGACTTTTTTTTTTTTCAAGTTCCTCTAACGTCCTCCGAACTCCATTTCATGCTTTTGTAACTGGGCTGAAAAGCTTACAATCTAAAGTGAAGGTTGGAGGCGTTTGCTGCGTGCGCACTGTCCTGGAATTGATTGCAATTTTATATTTGCGCCGCACATTTGTTGTTTTTGGCTAAGGCTTCTGGGTAGTGCCATGCAAATATACCCTATAGCGTATGTCAATTTAGTTTCTTAAAAAGCCAGTAACTAAAGTGTTTTTTTTCTTCCCACTTATCTCAGTGAGGGGTCTTTCTGCTGGTTATTTGTAGCCGCCTGACGTTGCTTGGGGCCAATCCACTTATTGCATAAACAATGACTATTTAACAAATTAAGGCCGCATTAATTGCTTTTCTTAATGTTTATTTACTGAAACTGCTAGTTTCTGCATTGGTTTTGTACCTTTTCATTTATATTTGATGCCATAATAAAGTGGAAACCACTTAAAATTCAAGGGTCACAACCAAGCTTCTCACTATCATATAATGATTTAAAAAAAAAAAAAAAAAAAGTTTTCTTACTATAAACTTAGTTTTTATTCACCTGTCAATCAGCCTTTCTGATCCACCACCTACCACATTTGATCTATAATCTTTATCTCCTATTACTTTCTGATGTCTGCACATGGCCAGATTCTCTTGTTCAAGGGAGTAATTAGTATTAAAGGCTTGGTGGGCGGATCAGAAAGGTGCATCTCGGCAGGTTAAAACTATAAACTACTGTAAATGTAATTAAACTGAATCTTTTAAAAACATTCAACTGATAAAATACTTTTTTTTTTTTTTTTAATTAAACCATATGTGAAACTCATGTTCTCTTATGGGGTTCAGCAGACTATTTAGGGGGGGGGGGGCGGGCATTTATACCTGAGAGGTGTTGGCCTACAATGGCTCATGTATTGAAGCAATAGTAATTCTACTTTACATAGAGGGTGAATAAGAAGCCGATGACTTGGCAAAAACTTCAAAAATGCTTCAAGACGGATACTGCGCAAGTGTTTAAAAAATATATTCTTATCAGCTGCTACTTCAGTTGGGTTTTTAAGCAGATATGGATTTTGGAGGAATTGTTGAGTCACGCCACCTATCTGCAGAGTCCTTCTGGGCCGGTATAATGTAGAGATCCGATGTGTAGACAATATTTAGTTTTATAAAATGCAATTAGAAGGAATTCTAGTTTTTCCTCCTAAATCTTGTGGAACAATAACTTGGTTGACCTGTCTGTTAGTGCTCATTGGCTGAAAGGGACAAGCCCTGATATTGTGCATAAATACAGCTATAATGGTCATGGGGTAATGGACAGCTCTTACATGAGTTGTGCCCTGGCCGCCATGTGGAAATACATGTTGTGAACCAATTATAATGTGAGTCTGTCGGTCTGTTTCAGCCATCTGAGCTCCTGTGGGATTCTGGCCACCCAGTGCCAAAAAAGACTACCTCCAGCCCCAAGCCAGGGGCAGACGCGGACCTTCCTGAACATCGCTGTGCCATTCCTGGGGAGCAAACGCATCGAGTACTCTGAATCCAGACTCATGAAGTAAGTAGACTATCCCCATCGGAGCAATGGGCGTCAAATTGATGCAAGACATTGGGTATCCTTATCCAAATGGAAGATTGCAGTAAGGGTAGTGGATCCCAGTAGGGTTGATGGGAAAAAATAAGCCTCAAATTCTAACAATTTTGGGATATATGGAGCGATTTTGACCGGTATTTCTCATAAATAAGGGTTATATGGTGTATTTCGTAACTGGCAAGAAAAGGAGAATATGGAGTCCAATAACCCCTTTTGGTTGGGCACTACAGTGACTGTTTAAATCATTGTATGAGATTAGTTGGCCAATCTTTTCTGGTCCTTGTGTATAAACCTGGATACTAACCCCGTCCGATCTTCTGCAGTTATTCCATAGACCAGATGTTTGATGTTGTGGCTAAAGTTGGAGACTACAAGATCTTCGTGCCGTGGTGCAATAAATCCAACGTCCTCTCATGCCATAAAGGGGTAATCCGGGCCGAACTGGAGGTGGGCTTCCCACCCCTCGTGGAGCGCTACGTGTCTGAAATCACCATCCTCCCACAACATAAGATTAGGGTGAGTAGCTTGGGATAGCAGGGGACAAAATATGCTAAAATAAGAGATCTTAAAAAAGAAATACACGGATAAAAGTTATATTGAATTATGTTGTGAAACCATTTTGGCTTCCGAGATCCACTTTTTTAAGTATGAGGGCGAAAAGTACATCAAACTTTTCAGGTAGATAGTACAGGCAGTTCTCTACAACCTATGCAAGCTGTCGGCAATACAATTGGCTGTCTGTGCTCATGGCACTTGGCCACTAGGGACAATATGGGGGGGGCCTGATGTTGGTGACGCACGGAGAGGTTACTTGTAACTGGCTCTGGGGCTCTCCGCCCCTTTACAGTTACAAAGGCCACGTTCTGCAAACTGCACCCTGCCCATGTCATACATACGCAATCACCTTCAGGTTTTACCAGCTATACAGTGGAGATTGGAACTACAATCTTCAGCTTAAATATGGTAATTCTTAGTACTTAATGTCTTGTCTGACTCTCTAGAACACCAGGCACATCTTATCTTGTCTCTGGTTGTGCTCATTCATAAGGTTGTCTTGGCAAAGATACTGGAGTGGGTTGCCAGTTCCTCCTTCAGTTGACCACTATTTGTCTGATATCTATGACCTTCCCACCTTGGGCGACCCTACATGGTATTGCTCACCTCTTCATTGAGGTACTCAAGCCTCTTCACCACTACATGGTAGTGATCCAAGAGGGGAATTTTTAGTATAATTGCTTTCAATACACAGTTAAAGACGTGGGATGCCATTTCCATTAAGAGTCTGCTCAGTTAAGCAGCATGACCCAGATAGACTGCTACAAGAGTTACTGCATGCGTTTAAGAAAGTAAAGTTTGCATCTTAAAAATTCCATACAAAAATTGTTGTCACAGTCGAACTTTTTTTTTTGTGTGTAAATGCTGATTTTATTTATATGCAGTACTAATGTCTGTCCCTTTAATTACAGGCTGTCTGTAACGATGGAAGGCTCTTCAGCCACCTAGAAACAATATGGCGGTTTAACTCCGGCTTGCCGGGAAAACCAGACACTTGCACACTGGACTTTTTTGTAAGTATCTGCCCCCAAAAAGATCTGTATAATAAAGTGAACATGTATTTCGCACCTAGCGGTGGATACACTGAATAGGGTGGTGGCATGTATTGGTGCAAGAAAATGTTTAAATGAATCCAAATATGGTGGCGAACTTACATTTGCCTGCAGTCAGTGTGAGCATGTGCAAAAAAACCAAAATAGCATGCACCCTTTGTTCGAATAACCAGTTTCCATGACTTGCCATACAATACTGGAATCCATATTGCCTCTTCATAGTGGCTGAAAATGTTGACCATTATTTGATTTCCTTCTAACGCTCTCTTTTCGCTCCTTATAGGTCTCTTTTGAGTTCAAATCCCTCCTCCATTCTCAGCTTGCTACCGTTTTCTTTGACGAGGTAGTGAAACAAATGGTCACTGCCTTTGAAAACCAGGCAGCAAGGACTTATGGCCAGCAAACTGTCCCCCTGCGCGCCAAGAAAGTGCGAGCTGTGCAATAGTCAAAGGGGCAACTTGATTTCCCCACCCCCATGAACTTAACAACCCTACAGGATACAGGATCTTTTGTCCTATTGCGCCGATCCCACCATGAGCTCTTAGCACCTCAACCGACATGGGTGCCTCCATCCTATTGCACCAACTTACCATGGCCTCTTACACACCCAACAAGATGTGAGATTTACCATCCATTGGTGCCAATCCCATGTCTTCATGAGCTCATGGCACCTTAAGGGGTCAGCAACGCAGTGGATAACCCCTATGAACTCCTGGTAACCGTACAAGGTGGGTGATCTTCTAGATCTGAGATCACCCCATTGGGAATACGGACACTTAATCCGCTGGAGTTTGGGATATCCCACTATGGACCAACCACAGTCACTTTGCGCACTAACCATCCCTTTATTTATGTTTATTTAAACTAAAGTGTCACCTTTTTTGAGAGTTGTTTAAATTATTTTTTTAAAGATCTAGTCTATTTAATATTCTAGTTGTTCTAGAAAAAACAAAGTTATATTGTAAAAAAGATGGGACCTTTATTTTGTATACTGTATTGGATCATTTTTGACTGCCTTCTCAAAACACAATTAGAATATGTTAAATTCTAATTTTATTGGCAAAAAAATAAAAATATATTTGGATGTAGATGAATTCACTTATTACAGCATTAGTGGTACAAAATGTGTGCTATAAAATGGGTGGTTGAAATGTGACTTAAAGAGCTACTGCAATTCATTAAAGTATAAGTATAAACTTTTTTTGGGGGGATGTGAAATTTCAAAGACTGTTCATGAGGAAAGGAATCCATTTTGTGTTGCATCACATTCTGAGAGCTGGATCACGAGGGTGTGTTTAGAATTAAAATGTATTTTCTGCTTTCATTATGTTCTTCGTTGGGCTCAAAGATTTCGAACACATTGTTTTTTGTTTTTTTTTGCTTTGTTTTTCTCTCTTTACAGAAATGGGTTCCCCCCCCCCCCCCATCAATCAAGGTGACAGGTTAGAGCCAGAGAATTATTTCTTTGGAAAAAATTGTAACTGTTTACAAAGTTAACAAATACAGCCTTTAATTAACAATATGAAAGATCTAGCCTATGTACAACAAACTAAGTAATTATGCTCAATGCCAGGCAGCAGCTGCAAAGGCAAGTAAGATATTGGCACGTATTAAGGGTATAGAAGGAAGGGAAGCAAATTGTGGCAGAATTATATCTAATTAGTAAAACATAATTTGGAGTACAAGATTGGACCCAATTTGGGGGAAAAAAATATATATTGTAGAGATAAAGTTAGCAAGGGGAAATGGAGCAATTTAAGCTGGGAAGTGAGGACAAGTAAATTAGTTCTATTTTTACTGCCTAAAACCAAACACATTGTCTGTGGGTCTGCAGCTCAGTCACAGACTCTAGGGCTGGATGTGAGTGTAGTGTCCTAGCCTATTAGGCACCTCATCTCAGCAGCACATTGTTGAGAGTTGGTCCCAAAAACACTTGTTCTGTAGTACTTTGCCGTACGGTCTCATCCTAGCCAGTCGGTGACCAACTCTCCAACATGCAGGTGAGATGTGGCCACCTGATAGGCTAGGACACTACACTCCTATCCAACCTTACAGAGTCTGATTTTGTGAACTACAGAGGCTAGACCCATACAAGGACAATTTGTTTGATTGTAGGCTGTAAAAATAGAGCTAATAAGCACATTTTTAACATACACAAGTATATTCTATACCTAGCAAAATCCAGGAACCTGCCATATCCCTATAAATCTCATGGCTTATGTGTTTTTTTTATTTTTCTTCCTCCTCTGCACACTTAATAGGTAACTGTCGTGTTTTTCTTTCTTTCTCTTTTTTTTTTTTTTTTTTTTTTTTTATTCCGAAAAGGATCAGTCATCTGGGAAGGCACCTTGAATGCAGACAAAGTGGTCTAATATGGGGTTCCTTATACAAAAGCAGTCTGCTAACATTAAAGTTTTCTTTAAGAATTCTATATGCTCCATGGCTTACAGCTGCTAATGTTCCTCTGCTACATGCTTAACATTAGATACATTTTTCTCTGGCTATGGTGGCCATTTTAATCCAGTCAGCGTGGAGTTTCCCAGCGGGTAACAAAAAGGACAGACTGTCTGCGCCAAGCAGCAGAGGAAGATTCTGCCAGTTGTAGAGCCGACTCCTGGAGAGGCTCCCAGAAGGATTTGTTCTGGCCTGTCATCTGAATCCCGGGAATGTTCTGATCTGAAGTCTGAGGCACGTGAATGAGCTTCTAGCGTCCGGCTGGGACATTGTGTAGTCAGGAGGAGCGCGCTGGAGGCTGCAGCCTGGCATAGCCTTGGATATACAGATAAAGATTGATTTAAAAAAACAAAACCTTTTGAGCCCTAGTAAAGGCTTGGACAAAACTCAATATAATGGTAAATAAAGCCTTTCATATAGGCTTCACTGAGGCCTTGTACAGGCAGACAAAACAATGCAAATAGGAGGATAGAAAAGGCTTCACTGCCAGGCTGAGGCCTAGTAAAGCCTAGGAGGCAGATGAAACTAGATCGGAACAGTGAATAGGAGCAGAGTTAGGCCTCACTGATAGGCTGAGCACTAGTAAAGATGTGGATAGGCAGATAACGCAAGATATAAACAGGAAAGACCTCATTGAGGCCTATTAAATTTGATTTGGAAAGGCGGACAAAATGTTTTAAATATGAGAATAGACGTGTGGCTAGAGCAACATTATATAGTGCCCTATGCCAGCCATAAGTGCGCCATTCAGCAGGAACAGCAAAATAGGGAGGGATCACCTTATGGTCAAGTGGCCTAATTAAGCAATGCAGGCAGGGACCCTAACAGATGAGAGTGTACTGAATAATGTGTATACATGGTTTGTGGCAAATGTTCCCAATAAATGCGATTAGACACGGGTAACCAGGGGAAAACATTGCCACCTTTGGCCGATAGCCACAAGACAGGGAGGAGGTACTGCCCATCCACCTGCCATGGCAATCTGGCACACGGAAACATTTAGGCAAAGGTGTACAGACACCAAAAAGTGTTCTATGCCACATATAGATAAGGAATGCAACTAACCTACTGAACAAACTCCTATAGGCAGTACCGGATCTAACTTTTTGGAGCCTCTAGGCACTGAAGTGGAGGAGTCCCTGCCAGTGTGTGAAGGAAACATTAATTAAACTTACTGCCCTTTCACTACACTCCGCAAGAAACACATTGTATGAAGGAGTGAGGGAACAGCGAGTACTCAATCCTCTATTTCCAGGCTATCTGTAAACTGCAGTATTTTGTTTTTAAGCAACAAAAATAAATTTTTAAGGGTTTTTCAAGCTAACAAACGGGCTCCCCTTTACAGGGTAGCGCCCCTAGGCGGCTGCCTAGTTGCCTAATGGGTAGTCCGGCAATGCCAAGATGCATCTGAGAACCTTCTCTTAATTACAACCACGGCCCCAAAGTATACCCCATTATAATTTTCACTACATAGTGTTGCATATGCCAACAGAGAAGTAGAACTGTTCTTGATCATGAGAGCAAAAATCAAGCCAGTGACAAAATTAGTTACCAAGAGCCACCAGACCCATATCATGACAAGAAGAGTCCGAGTAAAGCCTAGGATAGGCAGAAAAAAATAGATAATAAAAGCTTATGAGATACACCTCACTGCTAGTCGGAGTGCTAGTAAATCATTGGATAGGCAATTAATACAATGTATATAGAATAATGCACATATGTGCTCAAAAGTTTGCATACCCTGGCAGAATTTGTGACATTTTGGCATTTATTTTAAAAATATGACTGATCATGCAAAAAAATATATATATATTTTATTGAAGGACAGTTTACATACCCTTGAATGTTTGGCCTTGTTACAGACACACAAGGTGACACACACTGGTTAAAATGGCAATTAAATGTCAATTTCCCACACCTGTAGCTTTTTAAATTGCAATTAGTGTCTGTGTATAAATAGTCAATGAGTTTGTTAGCTCTCACATGGATACACTGAGCAGGCTAGATACTGAGCCATGGGTAATAGAAAAGAACTGTCAAAAGACCTGTGTAACAAGGTAATATAACCCCATAGTAAGCAATTGCATATAAAAGTAAAAAATGTAGAGGCTGTTGTTTTTCTTTTAAAGAAAACAGTTTAGCCATTAGCAAAAAAATCATATAGAGCTGACCACAATGACCATTTATTATAGTTCATTTTTCATGAAAAAAAGCTTTTGTAGCATATAAAATATTCTCTTTGAAATATATTATAGTTACAGCCATTAATTCATTTTACTCTGTGGTGTATTACTTTAGTAAAAGGCTTGCAGTGTAATATAGCATGTGCATCTATAGTCTGTTCTGCAGGATAAGACACGTGTTCATACACTTTTCTGTGCCAACCCGGGCACCCTGGGGCACTGACAGTTATCTAACAAGAGACTCTTACACAGTGCTGGAATAAGATCGGTTTCATCATGTGCCAAAATCTGTAATCCAATACGGGGTCACTAACGAGCAGAGTGGGGCTTGAGGATGGAGGGTCAGAATGTGATGATCCTATAAATGGCATATACCGTCTGTGACAAATGAGGGGCATGATCGTAAGATGACTGGTAATTAAAGGTCTGCTGTAATCATGAATTTCATTTATACTCATTTCAAGAACGGCGCTGGTTGTAAAACACAATAATACGACGCAAACTATTATCTTTTATATGCAGTTATGCTGCAGTGATAACATAGATAAGAGGCTCCTCTAGTTTACCCATTCTATCTACCTATATGTTTAGATTAATTAAGTCTCAGGATATGCTAATCCTAGGAATGCTTAAATTCCCAAAACGGACACTGGCACTTAACAGGGAGTTCAGCAATTAAAACTGGCTATACGTTGTACTAGCAGTTTTTTTCTCCACAGTAAACTATTCATGAGATATATAGAATTGATTTTAAAGCTCCTATATGCTATGTGATATGTGTGGGTCAGTATGTTAATGTGTGGCTCAGTGAGATAATGTGTGGCTCAGTATAGTAATGTGCGGCTCAGTATGATAATGTGCGGCTCAATACGTTAATGTGCGGCTCAATACGTTAATGTGCGGCTCAGTATGATAATGTGCGGCTCAGTATAGTAATGTGCGGCTCAGTATGACAATGTGTGGCTCAATATGTCAATGTGCGGCTCAGTATGATAATGTGCGGCTCAGTATGATAATGTGCGGCTCAATACGTTAATGTGCGGCTCAGTATGATAATGTGCGGCTCAGTATAGTAATGTGCGGCTCAGTATGACAATGTGTGGCTCAATATGTCAATGTGCGGCTCAGTATGATAATGTGCGGCTCAGTATAGTAATGTGTGGCTCAGTATGTTAATGTGCGGCTCAGTATGATAACGTGCAGATCAGTATGATAATGTGCAGATCAGTGTGGTAATGTGAGGCTTAGTATGATAATGTGCAGCTCAGTATGCTAATGTGGGGCTCAGTATGCTAATGTGCAGCTCAGTATGATAATGTGGGGCTCAGTATGCTAATGTGCAGCTCAGTGTGGTAATGTGGGGCTCAGTATGCTAATGTGGGGCTCAGTATGATAATGTGGGGCTCAGTATGCTAATGTGCAGCTCAGTATGATAATGTGGGGCTCAGTATGATAATGTGCGGGCTCAGTATGCTAATGTGCAGCTCAGTATGATAATATGTGGGTCAGTATGTTAATGTGCGGCTCAGTATAATAATGTGCGGCTCAGTATGATAATGTGAGGCTCAGTATGATAATGTGCGGATCAGTATGATAATGTGCAGCTCAGTATGATAATGTGAGGCTCAGTATGATAATGTGCGGATCAGTATGATAATGTGCGGATCAGTATGATAATGTGCAGATCAGTATGATAATGTGCGGCTCAGTATGATAATGTGAGGCTCAGTATGTTAATGTGGGGCTCAGTATGATAATGTGCGGCTCAGTATGATAATGTGCAGGTCAGTATGATAATGTGCAGATCAGTATGATAATGTGAGTCTCAGTATGATAATGTGCGGCTCAGTATGATAATGTGCAGATCAGTATGATAATGTGCGGATCAGTATGTTAATGTGCGGCTCAGTATGATAATGTGGGGCTCAGTATGTTAATGTGCGGCTCAGTATGATAATGTGAGGCTCAGTATGATAACGTGCAGATCAGTATGCTAATGTGTGGTTCCTGTATGGTAACATGCAGCTCAGTATGCTATTTTGTGGCTCCTGTATGCTAATGTGCTGCTCAGTATGCTAATGTGCAACTCAGTATGATAATGTGCGGGTCAGTATGATAACGTGCGGCTCAGTATGATAATGTGCGGATCAGTATGATAATGTGAGGCTCAGTATGATAATGTGCAGCTCAGTATGATAACGTGCGGCTCAGTATGATAATGTGCAGATCAGTATGGTAACCTGTGACTCAGTATGATAACGTGCAGATCAGTATGATAATGTGCAGATCAGTATGATAATGTGCGGCTCAGTATGATAATGTGCGGTTTAGTATGATAACTTGAGGCTCAGTATGATAATGTGCAGATCAGTATGATAATATGCAGCTCAGTATGATAATGTGCGGCTCATTATGATAACTTGAGGCTCAGTATGATAATGTGCGGCTCAGTATGATAACTTGAGGCTCAGTATGATAATGTGCGGCTCAGTATGATAATGTGCGGCTCAGTATGATAATGTGAGGCTCAGTATGATAATGTGCGTCTCAGTATAGTAATGTGCGGCTCAGTATGATAATGTGCGGCTCAGTATGATAATGTGCGGTTTAGTATGATAACTTGAGGCTCAGTATGATAATGTGCGGCTGAGTGTGATAAAGTGCAGCTCAGTATGATAACGTGCGGCTCAGTATGATAATGTGCAGATCAGTATGATAATGTGCAGATCAGTATGATAATGTGCGTCTCAGTATAGTAATGTGCGGCTCAGTATGATAATGTGCAGGTCAGTATGATAATGTGCGGCTCAGTATGATAATGTGCAGCTCAGTATGATAATGTGCGGCTCAGTATGATAATGTGCAGCTCAGTGTGATAATGTGCAGATCAGTATGATAATGTGCGGATCAGTATGTTAATGTGAGGCTCAGTATGATAATGTGCGGCTCAGTATGATAATGTGCGGCTCAGTATGATAATGTGAGGCTCAGTATGATAATGTGCAGCTCAGTGTGATAATGTGCGGCTCAGTATGATAATGTGCATAATGTGAGGATCAGTATGATAATGTGCAGCTCAGTGTGATAATGTGTGGCTCAGTATAGTAATGTGCGGCTCAGTATGTTAATGTGCGGCTCAGTATAGTAATGTGCGGCTCAGTATGTTAATGTGTGGCTCAGTATGATAATGTGCGGCTCAGTATAGTAATGTGCGGCTCAGTATAGTAATGTGCGGCTCAGTATGTTAATGTGCGGCTCAGTATGATAATGTGCAGATCAGTATGATAATGTGCAGATCAGTGTGGTAATGTGAGGCTCAGTATGCTAATGTGCAGCTCAGTATGATAATGTTGGGCTCAGTATGCTAATGTGCAGATCAGTATGATAATGTGCAGCTCAGTATGCTAATGTGGGGCTCAGTATGCTAATGTGCAGCTCAGTGTGGTAATGTGGGGCTCAGTATGCTAATGTGCAGCTCAGTATGATAATGTGGGGCTCAGTATGATAATGTGCGGCTCAGTATGATAATGTGCAGGTCAGTATGATAATGTGCAGCTCAGTATAATAATGTGCGGCTCAGTATGATAATGTGCTGCTCAGTATGTTCATGTGCAGCTCAGTATGATAATGTGAGGCTCAGTATGATATTGTGCAGATCAGTATGATAATGTGCAACTCAGTATGATAATGTGCGGGCTCAGTATGTTCATGTGCTGCTCAGTATGTTCATGTGCAGCTCAGTATGATAATGTGAGGCTCACAATGATAACGTGCAGATCAGTATGATAATGTGCAACTCAGTATGATAACGTGCAGCTCAGTATGATAACGTGCGGCTCAGTATGATAATGTGCGGCTCAGTATGATAATGTGCGGCTCAGTATGATAATGTGGGGCTCAGTATGTTAATGTGCGGCTCAGTATGATAATGTGCGGCTCAGTATGATAATGTGGGGCTCAGTATGTTAATGTGCGGCTCAGTATGATAATGTGAGGCTCAGTATGATAATGTGCAGATCAGTATGATAATGTGCAGCTCAGTATGATAATGTGCAGCTCAGTATGATAACGTGCGGCTCAGTATGATAATGTGCGGATCAGTATGATAATGTGAGGCTCAGTATGATAACGTGCAGCTCAGTATGATAACGTGCGGCTCAGTATGATAATGTGCAGATCAGTATGGTAACCTGTGACTCAGTATGATAACGTGCAGATCAGTATGATAATGTGCGGCTCAGTATGATAATGTGCGGTTTAGTATGATAACTTGAGGCTCAGTATGATAATGTGCAGATCAGTATGATAATGTGCGGCTGAGTGTGATAACGTGCAGATCAGTATGATAATATGCAGCTCAGTATGATAATGTGTGTCTCAGTATGATAATGTGCATCTCAGTATGATAATGTGGGGCTCAGTATGATAATGTGCGGCTCAGTATGATAATGTGCGGCTCAGTATAATAATGTGCGGCTCAGTATGATAATGTGTGTCTCAGTATGATAATGTGCAGATCAGTATGATAATGTGAGGATCAGTATGATAATGTGAGGCTCAGTATGATAATGTGCGGCTCAGTATGATAATGTGAGGCTCAGTATGATAATGTGCAGGTCAGTATGATAATGTGCGACTCAGTATGATAATGTGTGGCTCAGTATGATAATGTGCGGCTCAGTATGATAATGTGCAGCTCAGTATGATAATGTGCGACTCAGTATGATAATGTGAGGCTCAGTATGATAATGTGTGGCTCAGTATGATAATGTGAGGCTCAGTATGATAATGTCCGGCTCAGTATGATAATGTGCAGATCAGTATGATAATGTGAGGATCAGTATAATAATGTGCAGGTCAGTATGATAATGTGCAGCTCAGTATAATAATGTGAGGATCAGTATGATAATGTGCAGATCAGTATGATAATGTGCGGCTCAGTATGATAATGTGCGGCTCAGTATGATACTCTGCGGCTCAGTATGATAATGTGAGGATCAGTATAATAATGTGCAGCTCAGTATGATAATGTGCGGCTCAGTATGATACTCTGCGGCTCAGTATGATAATGTGCGGCTCAGTATGATAATGTGCAGGTCAGTATGATAATGTGCAGCTCAGTATAATAATGTGAGGATCAGTATGATAATGTGAGGCTCAGTATGATAATGTGCGGCTCAGTATGATAATGTGAGGCTCAGTATGATAATGTGCAGGTCAGTATGATAATGTGCAGCTCAGTATAATAATGTGAGGATCAGTATGATAATGTGCAGCTCAGTGTGATAATGTGTGGCTCAGTATAGTAATGTGCGGCTCAGTATGTTAATGTGCGGCTCAGTATAGTAATGTGCGGCTCAGTATGTTAATGTGTGGCTCAGTATGATAATGTGCGGCTCAGTATAGTAATGTGCGGCTCAGTATAGTAATGTGCGGCTCAGTATGTTAATGTGCGGCTCAGTATGATAATGTGCAGATCAGTATGATAATGTGCAGATCAGTGTGGTAATGTGAGGCTCAGTATGCTAATGTGCAGCTCAGTATGATAATGTGGGGCTCAGTATGCTAATGTGCAGATCAGTATGATAATGTGCAGCTCAGTATGCTAATGTGGGGCTCAGTATGCTAATGTGCAGCTCAGTGTGGTAATGTGGGGCTCAGTATGCTAATGTGCAGCTCAGTATGATAATGTGGGGCTCAGTATGCTAATGTGCAGCTCAGTATAATAATGTGCGGCTCAGTATGATAATGTGCTGCTCAGTATGTTCATGTGCAGCTCAGTATGATAATGTGAGGCTCAGTATGATATTGTGCAGATCAGTATGATAATGTGCAACTCAGTATGATAATGTGCGGGCTCAGTATGTTCATGTGCTGCTCAGTATGTTCATGTGCAGCTCAGTATGATAATGTGAGGCTCAGTATGATATTGTGCAGATCAGTATGATAATGTGAGGCTCACAATGATAACGTGCAGATCAGTATGATAATGTGCAACTCAGTATGATAACGTGCAGCTCAGTATGATAACGTGCGGCTCAGTATGATAATGTGCGGCTCAGTATGATAATGTGCGGCTCAGTATGATAATGTGGGGCTCAGTATGTTAATGTGCGGCTCAGTATGATAATGTGCGGCTCAGTATGATAATGTGGGGCTCAGTATGTTAATGTGCGGCTCAGTATGATAATGTGAGGCTCAGTATGATAATGTGCAGATCAGTATGATAATGTGCAGCTCAGTATGATAATGTGCAGCTCAGTATGATAACGTGCGGCTCAGTATGATAATGTGCGGATCAGTATGATAATGTGAGGCTCAGTATGATAACGTGCAGCTCAGTATGATAACGTGCGGCTCAGTATGATAATGTGCAGATCAGTATGGTAACCTGTGACTCAGTATGATAACGTGCAGATCAGTATGATAATGTGCGGCTCAGTATGATAATGTGCGGTTTAGTATGATAACTTGAGGCTCAGTATGATAATGTGCAGATCAGTATGATAATGTGCGGCTGAGTGTGATAACGTGCAGATCAGTATGATAATATGCAGCTCAGTATGATAATGTGCGGCTCAGTATGATAACTTGAGGCTCAGTATGATAATGTGCGGCTCAGTATGATAACTTGAGGCTCAGTATGATAATGTGCGGCTCAGTATGATAATGTGCAGCTCAGTATGATAATGTGCAGATCAGTATGATAATGTGCGGCTCAGTATGATAATGTGCGGCTCAGTATGATAATGTGCAGCTCAGTATGATAATGTGCAGCTCAGTATGATAACGTGCGGCTCAGTATGATAATGTGCAGATCAGTATGATAACCTGTGACTCAGTATGTCAATGTGTGGCTCAGTATAGTAATGTGCGGCTCAGTATGATAATGTGAGGCTCAGTATGATAATGTGCGGCTCAGTATGATAATGTGCGGCTCAGTATGATAATGTGCAGATCAGTATGATAATGTGCAGATCAGTATGATAATGTGCGGCTGAGTGTGATAACGTGCAGATCAGTATGATAATATGCAGCTCAGTATGATAATGTGCGGCTCAGTATGATAACTTGAGGCTCAGTATGATAATGTGCGGCTCAGTATGATAACTTGAGGCTCAGTATGATAATGTGCGGCTCAGTATGATAATGTGCAGCTCAGTATGATAATGTGCAGATCAGTATGATAATGTGCGGCTCAGTATGATAATGTGCGGCTCAGTATGATAATGTGCAGCTCAGTATGATAATGTGCAGCTCAGTATGATAACGTGCGGCTCAGTATGATAATGTGCAGATCAGTATGATAACCTGTGACTCAGTATGTCAATGTGTGGCTCAGTATAGTAATGTGCGGCTCAGTATGATAATGTGAGGCTCAGTATGATAATGTGCGGCTCAGTATGATAATGTGCGGCTCAGTATGATAATGTGAGGCTCAGTATGATAATGTGCGTCTCAGTATAGTAATGTGCGTCTCAGTATGATAATGAGCGGCTCAGTATGATAACGTGCAGATCAGTATGATAATGTGCGGCTCAGTATGATAATGTGCGGTTTAGTATGATAACTTGAGGCTCAGTATGATAATGTGCGGCTGAGTGTGATAAAGTGCAGCTCAGTATGATAACGTGCGGCTCAGTATGATAATGTGCAGATCAGTATGATAATGTGCGTCTCAGTATAGTAATGTGCGGCTCAGTATGATAATGTGCAGGTCAGTATGATAATGTGCGGCTCAGTATGATAATGTGCAGCTCAGTATGATAATGTGCGGCTCAGTATGATAATGTGCAGCTCAGTGTGATAATGTGCGGCTCAGTATGATAATGTGCGTCTCAGTATGATAATGTGCAGATCAGTATGATAATGTGCGGCTGAGTGTGATAACGTGCAGATCAGTATGATAATATGCAGCTCAGTATGATAATGTGCGGCTCAGTATGATAACTTGAGGCTCAGTATGATAATGTGCGGCTCAGTATGATAACTTGAGGCTCAGTATGATAATGTGCGGCTCAGTATGATAATGTGCGGCTCAGTATGATAATGTGCAGCTCAGTATGATAATGTGCAGCTCAGTATGATAACGTGCGGCTCAGTATGATAATGTGCAGATCAGTATGATAACCTGTGACTCAGTATGACAATGTGCAGATCAGTATGATAATGTGCAGATCAGTATGATAATGTGCGTCTCAGTATAGTAATGTGCGGCTCAGTATGATAATGTGCGGCTCAGTATGATAATGTGCAGGTCAGTATGATAATGTGAGGATCAGTATGATAATGTGCAGCTCAGTGTGATAATGTGTGGATCAGTATGATAATGTGCGGCCCAGTATGATAATGTGCAGCTCAGTATGATAATGTGAGGATCAGTATGATAATGTGCAGCTCAGTGTGATAATGTGTGGATCAGTATGATAATGTGCGGCCCAGTATGATAATGTGCAGCTCAGTATGATAATGTGAGGATCAGTATGATAATGTGCAGATCAGTATGATAATGTGCAGCTCAGTATGATAATGTGTGGATCAGTATGATAATGTGCAGCTCAGTATGATAATGTGCAGCTCAGTGTGATAATGTGTGGGTCAGTATGATAATGTGCAGGTCAGTATGATAATGTGCGGGCTCAGTACGATAATGTGCGGGCTCAGTACGATAATGTGCAGGTCAGTATGATAATGTGCGGGCTCAGTACGATAATGTGCATCTCAGTATAATAATGTGAGGATCAGTATGATAATGTGCGGCTGAATATGTTAATGTGCGGCACTGGGGGCCCCTGGAGCCTGTTAGAGGACACTGTGGGCTTTAAGGGGCCCCATGGGGACACTAGGAGCCACAGTGACCCCATGGGGGCCACATCAGACCCGCAGGGCCACAGAGGACCTGCGGAGCCCACAGGGGACCTGTGTGGGGGACATAAGATCTGCGGGGGCCACAGGGAGTCCGCTGGCAGCACAGAAGGCCACAGGGGGGGGGGGGGGGGGGGGGGCTAGGGGGCTCCTGGGCCACAAGGGACTCGCGGGGGCCCCTCAAAGGTCAGGGGCCTTGGTGCCTTGCACCGGCTGCACCTGCAGTAGCTCCGCCTCTGCATACCATCACCATCTTTTCAAGTCAGAGCAAATCTTGATGCACATGTAGTGTCAGATGAAGTATCTGATCCCCAGACCAACCTGGGCTCTTATCACATCTATTACTTATTTATATATATATTCCAAGCAATCTTTTTCCATTCATCACAAGTTTTCTTCCCCCTTTCCAGTGCTGGGTTAACCATTAAGCAAAATAAGCGAGTGCTTAGGGTATCGAGGGAAGGGGGCAGCGCAGAAATTTTCCATTGCAGAATTTACCATGGACCATATGGTGCGGCTGAACCAGGCTCCACTAAAAGGGGCTCCCATGATAATTACAACAATGACATACAAGTATATATATAATAATACAATAGTAATGGTAGAGTTTCAGAGACACAGACAGATGTGCCTGGTATGCTGCGGCCATATGGCCAGCGAGAGTCAGACACGACTGAAGGACTGAGCAGTAACAATAATAGAGGCTAATGATATACATTGTAATTATTTATTATGCTTTATATTTTGAATTAGAAATATATGAAAGAACCAAAATATTTTATCTTCTTCTACGTCCGATCCCTGACACTCTCTTCTTCTATGTACTGTCTCTGACACTCTCTTCTATAGCCTATTTCTAACTCTACCCTCGATGTACTGTCTCTGACACACTGTACAGTCTAATGTCCTCTCTCCTATGTACTGTCTCTGACACTCTCTTCTATAGCCTATTTCTAACGCTACCTTCTATGTACTGTCTCTGGCACACAATACAGTCTCTTTTCCTCTCTACCACTGTGTACTGTCTCTGACACATTGTACAGTCTCTTTTCCTCTCACCTTCTATGTACTGTCTCTGACTGTCTAGTAGTTCCTGAAGTGTCTCCTTTCTGAGAGCCTATTTTCCATATGGAAGAGCCCCCAGCTCATGTCCGCTTATCACAGGCCTACTATAAATCCAGTCCCTGGTGCATTTCCTGCTCTCGGGGCCTTGTTACTGGAATCAGGTCTGAATCTATCAAAAATCCAACTAGGCCGGAGCTGGTGCAGGTGTGGGAGTGTGTGTGTGTGCATTAAATAACGTTTACCCCATTCTCTGCCCCTTCACCTCAGTTCAGAGTGATTGTAAAGTCCCACATTTACAGGACTATTTATTTAATGGCAGTAGACATTGTTTTTCGTTTTTCCGTACATGTGATGAACCTTAGCTTCACATAAGATCTCTATTCAGTTCTGTTTGCATGACTGAAATTATGAATAGACAGTTGACAACGTGATTGAAAAATTACCAGTAGACTAACCCTCCATTTTAGGCTGCAGACAAATTAGTAGTTAAAGATGGAAAGAAGCAGATTAAGACTCCTATCAGGACAGTCTCCTGGGAAGATCCTTTACCATCCCCGGGACATCTGATAGGATTGGAGAGGAGCAGATATGCTGAAGTTTGAAACAATAATGCTTTAAAAACTATCCTCATGGATGTCTGCCCGTCAACTCAAACTCAACATGCCTAAGACAGAGCTCCTTATCTTTCCACCCTCTTCCTCAGCTCCCACTCCTCACTTATCTCTCAGTGTTGACAATGCCTTCATCACCCCTCCACCTCCCAGGCCCGCTGTCTTGGGGTCCTACTGGACCCTTCCCTCTCTTTCATTCCTCACATTCAATCACTCACAAAATCTTGTCACTTTCACCTAAAAAACATATCCAAAATACGCCACTACCTCACACAAGACACAACTAAAATTCTTATCCACGCTCTCATCATATCCCACCTCGAGTACTGCAACTCTCTCCTTGCTGGCCTTCCTATCAGCCGTCTGTCTCCACTCCAACGCATCCATTAGACTTATCTACCATACTAAACGATCAGTGTCTGCAGCACCTCTCTGTCAGGCACTCCACTGGCTTCCCATAACCGCTAAAATATAATTCAAAATCCTGACCCTAACATATAAAACCCTCCACAAAAGTGCACCCTCCTACATCTCTGCTCTCATCCCAAAATACACTCCCATCGCCCTCTTCGCTCGGCTAATGACCTTTTTCTCTCCTACTCTCTCATCACCTCCTCTCACTCCAGTCTTCGAGACTTTTCTTGTGCTGCCCCTATTCTTTGGAACTCCTTACCTCGCTCCACCAGACTATCTTCCTGCCTCAAATCCTTAAAAATCTCTTTAAAAATGAATGTATTCAAAAAAAGCCTATCATCTTTAGCCTCTTCATTCACTATGCATCTTTCACTCTCCTGTACCTCACCCACACCCTTTAGAATGTAAGTTTGTGAGTTTTCAATCTTGTGAGGTGCTGTAGGGGAAGGACAGTGTATATCTGATTGAAAGCTCAACAATAGGGTCTTCCATTATTTTCATTGTGGGGAAATTGTTTATACTTGTACCTAACCCCTGTATTGCGCTGCGGAATATGTTGGAGCATTACAAATAAAGGATAATAATAATAGCCTGTATTTGTGTTCTTCAGACATTGATTTAATTGCTAATCCATTGCTAATTAAACATGAAACTCTATTGAATGAGTACTAGACTGGCCCTTTAATAAGTGTTATTTCTGTGTAGAAAGTCTCAAGACTCCTTGCAAGGAGTACGACTGCTTAGAGCCAGATATGACCAGAACTCACACTAATCCTAATCTTGATGGCAATCCAGTCTGGTGTGATCCGCTCTGACACTTTGGCTGGTTCCCTGCAGTATGAACTCGTGATTTGTACAAAGGGGCGTTAAATGTTACATAATATAAATATATATATGTACAGGTTTATTAAGGATGCAGTGTATATTTCTACAAATATATATATATTTAGTGTTTTGTGTACATATATACAAAATATATATATATATATACTAGCAACTTGCCCGTCAACATGACGGCAATAAAATGTGAATCCTGGCAATGCTGTATGCCACACAATGGGAGGCTCTCCCCGTAGTTTACTGGCCTTGCGATGAGCACCTTTGGCGCTCATCACGGGCCACGGGTCTCATTTCCCCCTCCTCTCCCTCCCTTGTGCCTCCTTCCCCACCTGTGTTTTTATCCCATCTCCCCCCTGTGTCTTTCCCCCCTGCCCCCCTGTGTCCCTATCCCCACCTCTCCCTTCCCTGTGTCTCTTGCCCCCCTCTCCCTCCCCTGTGCCTCTTGCCCCCCTCTCCCTCTCCTGTGTCTCTTTACCCCATGTCTCTTCCCCCCTCCATCGTGTCTGTTCCCCCCCATTTCCCTCCCCTGTGTCTCTTCCCCCTCCTCTCCCTCCTCTGTGTCTCTCCCCCCTCCTCTCCTTCCCCTGTGTATCTACCCCCTCCTCTCCCACCCCTGTGTGTCTCCCCCCTCCCCTTTGTCTCTTTCCCCCTCCTCTCCCCCGTGTCTCTTCCCTCTCCTCCTCTGTGTCTCTTCCCCCGCCTCTCACTCCTTTTTGTCTCCCCCCCTCTCAATCCCCTGTGTCTCTCCACCCTCCTCTCACTCCCCTGTGTCTCCCCCTCCTCTGTGTCTCCCCCACCTCTCATTCCCCTGTGTCTCTCCCCCTCCTCTTCCTCCCCTACTTTTCTACCCCCTCCTCTCCTACCCCTGTATCTCCCCCATCCCCTGTGTCTCTTCCCCTCTCCTCTCCATTTCCTGTCTCTCCCCCCTCTCACTCCTTTGTGTCTCCCCCCTCCTCTCACTCCGCTGTGTCTTTCCCCCTCCTCTCACGCCCCTGTGTCTCTTCCCCTCCTCCTTTCACTCCCCTGTGTCTCTCCCCCCTCTCCTCTGTGTCTCTCCGCCCTTATTCCCCCTCCTCTCTCCCCCTTATTAATCTGTATATATAGATTGCAGTATATTATGATACACTCTATATTGGACAAAAGCCTTATTTATATTTAAGAGCTTTTGGGAGGTCTGACCTCTATTTATTAAACCTGATACAATACTAACATTAGATGGAACCCTCAGTTTGAATGTAAACAGCAGATGCAGAGAGAGTGGAGACAGCATCTGACATCATCAGGTAATTACATAAAGGGGGAATCAGCAAAACATAGTATAGGAAATATATATATACACCAATATATACATGATAAAACAGAGCACTGTAGTCCAAAGTGATATTCACCTTGTTGGACAAACACCTCATTAAGAGTGACAAGTCTCTTATAGTAAAATAACAATAAATCACAAGAAATTGTCCATATTAAGTCCTGTATTTTTAGTGTTGAAGAATGTGAATATCTTTATTTCAAATGCTTTTCTCTCTTTTTTCTCTGTTTTTAAATTTCCCTCTGAGTATTTAGATTTTTAGGTTTTGGATGGAGTGATCATTCTGGCTAAAATGGTGTCCCACTGGGCTACAATAACTGTCTTCCATCCACCAAACCTAAAATAAAAAACTTGTCAGCAGAAGATTGGGCAATGAACAACTGAATAGAAAAAATGGAACTATACCTTGTAACAAAAGTGTATGTAAGTTATATCAACACATTTGTAATGATGATACAGCCACACATAACAACAAGACCTATAACATCAAAGGATTATATAGATACACATACTCCAATGTGGTCTATATAATACAATGTACTTTATGTGAAACAGGCTGTTACATTGGGGAAACCAGTCACAAACAACACTGAATGAACGAATGAATTTACACAGACATTCAATAAGAAAGCCCAATGAGGACAATTATTGTACCCCAGTTGGACACCATTTTAGCCAACATGATCACTTTGACCAAAATCTAAACATCAAAATACTCAGAGGAAAATTTAAAATCATCCAAGAGAGAAAAGCATTTGAAATAAAAATAATCACATTCTTCAACACTATTTTACTTTACTTTGTCACTGACCCCGTTTCTAGTTCATGGATCTTAGCCCATTGAGCCACCATAAAGGACAGACTGCTTGGCTCCAGCCAATGTATTATGTACATAAACACCTCCATTGTATTGTAATCTGTTTTGTCCCATTATTTGCTAGATAAAGTTAATGTACTTTATTTGAGGTCTTGATCACTAGACATGGTGACAGCATTATGTGTATTTGGCGGTTGGCCTATTGTTCACAGGTGTCAGACAAGATGCCAGGATGCCAGACTATTAGACCTCATGTGGAGTCAATTTCCTGTGTTTGTTTGCCACTCCCTGTCATCGTTGTGTTGTTTACACCCCCCTCTGTATCTAACCCCTATAAATATTGTTGACTGTCCTCCTGGTGGCTGCGATACTGATCCTATCTCCATCCTGCAAGTCACTACCACAAGAAGGTTACTGAGACTCCTGGAAGTGCTGATTCCTGATGAAGAGACCCTGACTGGTACAGAAGCCAGATATTAGGGTGCTGGTGCCAAGATTTCCAATAACCTAACGGTCCTTGTGGGTAGTTAACTTTTAGTCTATAGATATATATATACACACGTCGAGTCACATTTTTATGTCCACCAGATAATATCCAGATTACCCGACATGTGCAGCACGGACAACAGCTAGACGGCGTAGTCAATATAATGCTGGAAGGTTGGCAAGGATATCTAGAGCCATGCAGACTGCAGTGCATCTAACAGCTGCTGGCGAGTGCGTGGTAGAGGATCCATACAGTAAACGAGGTGGTCCCACAGGTGCTCAATGGGGTTCAATCCACTCCAGGGAAGACAGGCAACATATATGGGTGTCCTTGATCTGCGAGGATGGATAGATAACCCAATCAGTTGAGAGTGCATTCTAGAGGTATGAGTGGACCCAGACAATGCAAAGAAAACATTCTCCAGACCATAACGCTGCCGCCACCAGCTTGAGTTCTTACAACAATGGTTGCAGAGTGTTTGTTCTTCAAGGTTTCTTGCCTGGCACGCCAACGTCCGTTCAGCTGAGGGATTAGAAAACGTGACTGATCAAAGAAGCCAACCCTTTACCATTCAGAAGAGGTCCAATTTGGGTACTGTCATGCAAACTAAAGCCGTTTCTGACAATAAACCCTTGTCAGCATGGGTGCAGTGACCAGCCGTTTGCTTCGGAGCCCTGTATCTCTTCCCCCTCCCTGTGTCTCTTTCATCATGTCTCTTTTGCCCACATCCCCTGTGTCTCTTCCCCCCCTCCCTCCCGTGTCTTCGCCCCCTCCCCTGTGTCTCTTTTCCCCTTCCTCCCTCCCCTGTGTCTCCTCCCCCCACTCTGTCCCCTGTATCTCTTGCCCCCTCCCCGTGTCTATTTCCCCCATGTATTTTCACCCCATCTCCCATTTGTCTCCCCCCCTCCTTCCCCTGTGTTTTGTCCCCCTCCCCTGTGTCTCTATCCCCCCTCCCTCCCCTGTGTCTCCCCCCTCCCCTGTATCTCATCCCCCCTCCCCTGTGTCTCTTTCCCCCATATCTCTTCCCCCCTCTCCTGTGTGTCTCCGCCCTTATCTCTGCCCCCTCCTATGTGTCTCTTCCCGCTTCCCTGTGTATTTTTCCTCCCCTGTGTCTTCCCCCCTCCCCTGTGTCTCTTTTTCCCCTCCTCCTCCCTCCCATGTGTCTTGCCCCCTCACCTGTGTCTCTTTCCCTCCTCCTCCCTTGCCTGTGGCTTTCCCCCTCCCCTGTGTCTCTTCTCCATCCTCCTCCTCCCTCCTCCTCCTCCTCCTCCTCCCATCTCTCCCTAAAAACATAAGTAGAAGTTTGTCTAGTTTTGTATAGGACTGCACATGCGCATGCGACTACATAGAACTTTGCACAGTTTTGCATAGGACTGTGCATGAGCGGCATTGCTGCGCGTTCGCATTAGCTACATGTTCACGCGCGAATACATAGCATTTTGGATAGTTTCTAAAGTGTGCATGCTCCGTGTATGGAATGTAACATACATTAGTGATGGGCTTCCTGTTGAGAAGCTTGGACCTTGCGAATTAGCTGGCAGTAAGAGCCGCGGAAACATTCTAGATTGATCTTAGATGGCGAAGAATAACCTTGAGGTCTCAGGCTCCACTCCCCCTCTCCCACCCGTTCGCATTCCTCCTCCCCTTTGTTTTGTTTTTCTTGGTTGTTGTGGTTTTGATATTTTAGACAATACTAACTGGCGACCCATTTTGTTATCTTTTCCAAGAAAACCTTATAAATAAGCATAACCAGAGAAATAACAATTGTGCCTGGCATGCTGCAGTCACGGAGAGTCCGACACAACAATATAAGTATATATATATATATATATATATATATATATATATATATAAATATGCCCCCCCCCCCCCGTGTCACAGCTTTCAAGCACAGCATAGGATGGATTACACTGTGAGTGTGTGTGTATATATATATATATACACACACACACACACACTGATACACAGACAAAACCTCATTACCACTGTACTTTGCTGCTGTTGTGCTCATTATTCTGTATTATTAGAAATCTATTTCCATAAATACCTTATCTCTGCTTGTTCTTATCTCTGCTCTCCGGGACAGGTCACGGCAAACACAACTTCCCAGCTCAGTTCCCAAAACAATTTGTTCTCTCGACATAAAAATAAATAAAAACACCACACAATTGGCCTTAGTGCTCTTATAAACAGGCAGTGGGGGCTTATAGTTGCACAAATCCTACATATAGTTCACAGTGCAAGAAAATAGATTTTCCATGTCTTTTCTGGGTCTTTGAGGCATCCATGATGCTTTGATGAAGATTGTGTGTGTGAGGGGTATTTACATTTCTGGAAGAGCAGGACTTGCAGTTATTGTTGCAATATGTCTCCTTTTTGGACATGTACAGCGGAAGATAATAGGTGTCAAATTCAGTATGTAGATAACAAATCCCCTCATCTGATAGATATAAAACACACCCTCAAGATCAGGAAGTGCGCCCAGACAAGACAGAATTTTTTACTGATCAAAAATGTTTCTCTAAAATTATTTTATTAGTTATTTTTCAGGCGGCTCAGCCAGAATAGCCAATCAGAAATGAGCACGGTTCAACAAACCAATCTAGGGTTGATCACTGATGTAAAGTCCCGCCCACTAATTTCCTTTTTTTGTGCATAACCAGAAATTGTGAATTTGTGGGTGGAGCTTGATGCCAACAGGTTGCTAAGCCATCCTAGAATATTTTTAAAGATTTCTCATTTTAACAATAAAGTTAAATATTAAAATAAAATCTAAAATGAATTTAGTATTTAAACAAAAAATGTAACAGATCCCTATAACATGACGTGTGTTGTTATATTATTGGATGAATTTGTTTTTGATGCCTACCCCCTTTCCCCACACTCACAAGTTTAACTGAAAGTCCTGCTACTTCAGAAATATACAGTAAACACAACCCTAACCAAATGTCATGGATGTCCTAAACACAACCCCAACCAATGTCATGGGTGCCCTAAAAACCACCCTAACCAAATGCCACGGATGCCCTAAACACAACCCCAACCAAATGTCATGGGTGCCCTAAACACCACCCTAACCAAATGTCATGGGTGCCCTAAACACCACCCTAACCAAATGTCATGGGTGCCCTAAACACAACCCTAACCAAATGTCATGGGTGCCCTAAACACCACCATAACCAAATGTCATGGATGCCCTAAACACAACCCCAACCAAATGTCATGGGTGCCCTAAACACCACCATAAGCAAATGCCAGGGATGCCCTAAACACAACCCCAACCAAATGTCATGGGTGCCCTAAAAACCACCATAACCAAATGTCATGGATGCCCTAAACACAACCCCAACCAAATGACATGGATGCCCTAAACACAAACCCAACCAAATGTCATGGGTGCCCTAAACACCATCCTAGCCAAATGCCATGGATGCCCTAAACGCAACCCTAACCAGATGTCATGGTTGCCCTAAAGACTACCGTAACCAAATGCCACGGATGCCCTAAAAACAACCCCACCCAAATGTCATGGATGCCCTAAACACAACCCCAACCAAATGTCATGGATGCCCTAAACACAAACTAACCAAATGTCATAAATGCCCTAAACACAACCCTATCCAAATGTCATGGGGGACCTAAACACCATCCTAACGAAATTCCACAAATGCCCTAAACACAACCCTAACCAAATGCCACGGATGCCCTAAACACAACCCCAACCAAATGCCATGGGTTCCCTAAACACCACCCTAACCAAATGCCACGAATGCCCTAAACACAACCCTAACCAAATGCCATGGATGCCCTAAACACAACCCCAACCAAATGCCATGGGTTCCCTAAACACCACCCTAACCAAATGCCACAGATGCCCTAAACACAACCCTAACCAAATGTCATGGGTGCCCTAAACACCACCCTAACAAAATGCCATGGATGCCCTAAACACAACCCTAACCAAGTGCAAAGGGTGCCCTAAACACCACCCTAACCAAATGCCATGAATGCCCTAAACACAACTCTAACCAAATGCAACGGATGCCCTAAACACAACCTAACCAAATGTCACGGATACCCTAAACACAACCCTAACCAAATGCCATGGATGCCCTAAACACAACCCAAACCAAATGCCACGGATGCCCTTAACACAACCCCAACCAAATGTTGTCATGGGTGCCCTAAACACCACCCTAACCAAATGCCACGGATGCACTAAACACAACCATAACCAAATGTCATGGATGCTCTAAACATCACCCTAAGCAAATGTTATGGATGCCCTAAACACAACCCTAACCATATGCCATGGGTACCCTAAACACCAAATGTCATGGATGCCCTAAACCCAACCCTAGCCAAATGCCATGGATTCCCTAAACCCAACCCTAACCAAATGTCATAGATGCTCTAAACACAACCCTACCCAAATGCCATGAATGCCCTAAACACAACTCTAACCAAAATGTCATGGATGCTCTAAACACCACCCTAACCAAATGCCACGGATGTTCTAAACAGAACCCTAACCAAATGCCATCGATGCTCTAAACACCACCCTAACCAAATGCCATGGATGCCCCAAACACAACCCTAACCAAATGCCATGGATGCCCTAAACATAACCCTAACCAAATGCCACGGATGCACTAAACACAACCATAACCAAATGTCATGGATGCTCTAAACATCACCCTAAGCAAATGTTATGGATGCCCTAAACACAACCCTAACCATATGCCATGGGTGCCCTAAACACCAAATGTCATGGATGCCCTAAACCCAACCCTAGCCAAATGCCATGGATTCCCTAAACCCAACCCTAACCAAATGTCATAGATGCTCTAAATACAACCCTACCCAAATGCCATGAATGCCCTAAACACAACTCTAACCAAAATGTCATGGATGCTCTAAACACCACCCTAACCAAATGCCACAGATGTTCTAAACAGAACCCTAACCAAATGCCATCGATGCTCTAAACACCACCCTAACCAAATGCTATGGATGCCCTAAATACAACCGTAACCAAATACCATGGATGCCCCAAACACAACCCTAACCAAATGCCATGGATGCCCTAAACATAACCCTAACCAAATGCCACGGATGCACTAAGCACAACCATAACCAAGTGTCATGGATGCTCTAAACACCACCCTAAGCAAATGC
Organism: Discoglossus pictus; assembly: GCA_027410445.1. Classification (NCBI taxonomy): domain Eukaryota; kingdom Metazoa; phylum Chordata; class Amphibia; order Anura; family Alytidae; genus Discoglossus; species Discoglossus pictus. The sequence continues at coordinate 32,855,301 of CM050174.1, forward strand.
TATGGATGCCCTAAACACAACCCTAACTAAATGCCATGGATGCCCTAAACACCAAATGTCATGGATGCCCTAAACCCAACCCTAACCAAATGTCATAGATGCTCTAAACACAACCCTACCCAAATGCCATGAATGCCCTAAACACAACTCTAACCAAAATGTCATGGATGCTCTAAACACAACCCTAACCAAATGCCATGGATACTCTAAACACAACCCTAACCAAATGTCATGGATACTCTAAACACAACCCTAACCAAATGCCATGAATGCCCTAAACACAACCCTAACCAAATGCCACGGATGCCCTAAACACAACACCCAACCAAATGCCATGGGTGCCCTAAACACTACCCTAACCAAATGCCACGGATGCTTTAAACACAACCCCAACCAAATGTCATGGGTGCCCTAAACACAACCTAACCAAATGTCACGGATGCCCTAAACACAACCCTAACCAAATGCCATGGATGCCCTAAACACAACCCTAACCAAATGCCACGGATGCCCTAAACACAACCCAAACCAAATGTTGTCATGGGTGCCCTAAACACCACCCTAGCCAAATGTCACGGATGCCCTAAACACAACCCTAACCAAATGCCATGGATGCCCTAAACACAACCCTAACCAAATGCCACGGATGCCCTAAACACAACCCAAACCAAATGTTGTCATGGGTGCCCTAAACACCACCCTAACCAAATGCCACGGATGTTCTAAACAGAACCCTAACCAAATGCCATCGATGCTCTAAACACCACCCTAACCAAATGCTATGGATGCCCTAAATACAACCGTAACCAAATACCATGGATGCCACAAACACAACCCTAACCAAATGCCATGGATGCCCTAAACATAACCCTAACCAAATACCACGGATGCACTAAACACAACCATAACCAAATGTCATGGATGCTCTAAACACCACCCTAAGCAAATGCTATGGATGCCCTAAACACAACCCTAACTAAATGCCATGGATGCCCTAAACACCAAATGTCATGGATGCCCTAAACCCAACCCTAGCCAAATGTCATGGATTCCCTAAACCCAACCCTAACCAAATGTCATAGATGCTCTAAACACAACCCTACCCAAATGCCATGAATGCCCTAAACACAACCCTAACCAAAATGTCATGGATGCTCTAAACACAACCCTAACCAAATGCCATGGATACACTAAACACAACCCTAACCAAATGTCATGGATACTCTAAACACAACCCTAACCAAATGTCATGGATACTCTAAACACAACCCCAACCAAATGTCATGGGTGCCCTAAACACCACCCTAGCCAAATGCCACGGATGCCCTAAACACAACCCCACCCAAATGCCATGGATGCACTAAACACAACCCTAACCAAATGTCATGGGTGCCCTAAACACCACCCTAACCAAATGCCATGAATGCCCCAAACACAACCCTAACCAAATGCCATGGATGCCCTAAACATAACCCTAACCAAATGCCACGGATGCACTAAACACAACCATAACCAAATGTCATGGATGCTCTAAACACCACCCTAAGCAAATGCTATGGATGCCCTAAACACAACCCTAACTAAATGCCATGGATGCCCTAAACACCAAATGTCATGGATTCCCTAAACCCAACCCTAACCAAATGTCATAGATGCTCTAAACACAACCCTACCCAAATGCCATGAATGCCCTAAACACAACCCTAACCAAAATGTCATGGATGCTCTAAACACAACCCTAACCAAATGCCATGGATACACTAAACACAACCCTAACCAAATGTCATGGATACTCTAAACACAACCCTAACCAAATGTCATGGATACTCTAAACACAACCCCAACCAAATGTCATGGGTGCCCTAAACACCACCTTAGCCAAATGCCACGGATGCCCTAAACACAACCCCACCCAAATGCCATGGATGCACTAAACACAACCCTAACCAAATGTCATGGGTGCCCTAAACACCACCCTAACCAAATGCCGTGAATGCCCTAAACACAACCCTAACCAAAATGTCATGGATGCTCTAAACACAACCCTAACCAAATGCCATGGATACTCTAAACACAACACTAAATAATGTCATGGATGCCCTAAACACAACCCCAACCAAATGCCACAGATGCCCTAAACACAACACCAACCAAATACCATGAGTTCCCTAAACACCACCCTAACCAAATGCCACAGATGCCCTAAACACAACCCTAACCAAATGTCATGGATGCCCTAAACACAACCCTAACCAAGTGCAAAGGGTGCCCTAAACACCACCCTAACCAAATGCCATGAATGCCCTAAACACAACCCTAACCAAATGCCACGGATGCCCTAAACACAACCCCAACCAAATGTCATGGGTGCCCTAAACACCACCCTAACCAAATGCCACGGATGCCTTAAACACAACCCTAACCAAATGCCATGGATGCTCTAAACACCACCCTAACCAAATGCTATGGATGCCCTAAATACAACCCTAACCAAATGCCATGGATGCCCTAAACATAACCCTAACCAAATGCCACGGATGCACTAAACACCACCCTAACCAAATACTATGGATGCCCTAAACACAACCCAAACCAAATGCCATGGATGCCCTAAACACAACCCCAACCAAATACCATGGGTTCCCAAAACATCACCCTAACCAAATGCCATGAATGCCCTAAACACAACCCTAACAAAATGCCATGGATGCCCTAAACATAACCCTAACCAAATGCCACGGATGCACTAAACACCACCCTAACCAAATGCTATGGATGCCCTAAACACAACCCAAACCAAATGCCATGGATGCCCTAAATCCAACCCTAGCCAAATGCCATGGATTCCCTAAACCCAACCCTAACCAAACGTCATAGATGCTCTAAACACAACCCTACCCAAATGCCATGAATGCCCTAAACACAACCCTAAGCAAAATGTCATGGATGCTCTAAACACAAAACTAACCAAATGCCATGGATACTCTAAACACAACCCTAACCAAATGTCATGGATACTCTAAACACAACCCTAACCAAAGTTTATGGATGCCCTAAACACAACACTAACTAAATGTCATGGATGCCCTAAACACAACCCCAACCAAATACCATGGGTTCCCAAAACATCATCCTAACCAAATGCCACGGATGCCCTAAACACAACCCCAACCAAATGCCATGGATGCCCTACACACAACCCTAACCAAACGTCATGGGTGCCCTAAACACCACCCTAACCAAATGCCATGAATGCCCTAAACACAACCCTAACCAAATGCCACAGATGCCCTAAACACAACCCTAACCAAATGTCATGGGTTCCCTAAACACCACCCTAACCATATGCCATGGATGCCCTAAACCCAACCCTAACCAAGTGCAAAGGGTGCCCTAAACACCACCCTAACCAAATGCCATGAATGCCCTAAACAAAACCTAACCAAATGTCATAGATGCCCTAAACACAACCCTAACCAAATGCCATGGATGCCCTAAACACAACCCCAACCAAATGTCATGGGTGCCCTAAACACAACCCTAACCAAATGTCATGAATGCCCTAAACACAACTCTAACCAAATGCCACGGATGCCCTAAACACAACCTAACCAAATTTCATAGATGCCCTAAACACAACCCTAACCAAATGCCACGGATGCCCTAAACACAACCCCAACCAAATGTCATGGGTGCCCTAAACACCACCCTAACCAAATGCCACGGATGCCTTAAACACAACCCTAACCAAATGCAATGGATGCTCTAAACACCACCCTAACCAAATGCTATGGATGCCCTAAATACAACCCTAACCAAATGCCATGGCTGCCCTAAACATAACCCTAACCAAATGCCATGGCTGCCCTAAACATAACCCTAACCAAATGCCACGGATGCACTAAACACCACCCTAACCAAATGCTATGGATGCCCTAAATACAACCCTAACCAAATGCCATGGATGCCCTAAACACAACCCCAAACAAATACCATGGGTTCCCAAAACATCACCCTAACCAAATGCCATGAATGCCCTAAACACAACCCTAACCAAATGCCATGGATGCCCTAAACATAACCCTAACCAAATGCCACGGATGCACTAAACACCACCCTAACCAAATGCTATGGATGCCCTAAACACAACCCAAACCAAATGCCATGGATGCCCTAAACCCAACCCTAGCCAAATGCCATGGATGCACTAAACCCAACCCTAGCCAAATGCCATGGATTCCCTAAACCCAAACCTAACCAAACGTCATAGATGCTCTAAACACAACCTTACCCAAATGCCATGAATGCCCTAAACACAACCCTAACTAAATGTCATGGATACTCTAAACACAACCCTAACCAAAGGTCATGGATGCCCTAAACACAACACTAACTAAATGTCATGGATGCCCTAAACACAACCCCAACCAAATACCATGGGTTCCCAAAACATCACCCTAACCAAATGCCATGAATGCCCTAAACACAACCCTAACCAAATGCCACGGATGCCCTAAACACAACCCCAACCAAATGCCATGGATGCCCTAAACACAACCCTAACCAAATGTCATGGGTGCCCTAAACACCACCCTAACCAAATGCCATGAATGCCCTAAACACAACCCTAACCAGATGCCCTAAACACAACCCTAACCAAATGTCATGGTTTCCATAAACACCACCATAACCAAATGCCACGGATGCCCTAAACACAACCCTAACCAAGTGCAAAGGGTGCCCTAAACACCACCCTAACCAAATGCCATGAATGCCCTAAACACAGCCTAACCAAATGTCATAGATGCCCTAAACGCAACCCTAACCAAATGCCACGGATGCCCTAAATACAACCCCAACCAAATGTCATGGGTGCCCTAAACACCACCCTAGCCAAATGCCATGGATGCCCTAAACACAACCCTAACCAAATGTCATGGGTGTCCTAAACACCACCCTAACCAAATGCCATGGATGCCCTAAACACAACCCTAACCAAGTGCAAAGGGTGCCCTAAACACTACCCTAACCAAATGCCATGAATGCCCTAAACACAACTCTAACCAGATGCCACGGATGCCCTAAACACAACACCAACCAAATACCATGGGTTCCCTAAACATCACCCTAACGAAATGCCATGAATGCCCTAAACACAACCCTAACCAAATGCCATGGGTGCCCTAAACACCACCCTAACCAAATGCCATGAATGCCCTACACACAACCCTAACCAAATGCCACGGATGCCCTAAAAACAACCCCAACCAAATGCCATGGGTTCCCTAAACACCACCCTAACCAAATGCCACAGATGCCCTAAACACAACCCTAACCAAATGACATGGATGCCCTAAACACAACCCTAACCAAGTGCAAAGGGTGCCCTAAACACCACCCTAACCAAATGCCATGAATGCCCTAAACACAACTCTAACCACATGCCACAGATGCCCTAAACACACCCCAACCAAATGTCATGGGTGCCCTAAACACCACCCTAACCAAATGCCACGGATGCCTTAAACACAACCCTAACCAAATGCCATGGATGCTCTAAACACCACCCTAACCAAATGCCATGGATGCCCTAAACATAACCCTAACCAAATGCAACGGATGCACTAAACACCACCCTAACCAAATGCTATGGATGCCCTACACACAACCCAAACCAAATGCCATGGACGCCCTAAACACAACCCTAACCAAATGTCATAGATGCTCTAAACACAACCCTACCCAAATGCCATGAATGCCCTAAACACAACCCTAACCAAAATGTCATGGATGCTCTAAACACAAAACTAACCAAATGCCATGGATACTCTAAACACAACCCTAACCAAATGTCATGGATACTCTAAACACAACCCTAACCAAAGGTCATGGATGCCCTAAACACAACACTAACTAAATGTCATGGATGCCCTAAACACAACCCCAACCAAATACCATGGGTTCCCAAAACATCACCCTAACCAAATGCCATGAATGCCCTAAACACAACCCTAACCAAATGCCACGAATGCCCTAAACACAACCCCAACCAAATGCCATGGATGCCCTAAACACAACCCTAACCAAGTGCAAAGGGTGCCCTAAACACCACCCTAACCAAATGCCATGAATGCACTAAACACCACCCTAACCAAATGTCATAGATGCCCTAAACACAACCCTAACCAAATGTCATGGGTGCCCTAAACACCACCCTAACCAAATGCCACGGATGCCCTAAACACAACCCTAACCAAATGCCATGGATGCTCTAAACACCACCCTAACCAAATGCTATGGATGCCCTAAATACAACCGTAACCAAATACCATGGATGCCCCAAACACAACCCTAACCAAATGCCATGGATGCCCTAAACATAACCCTAACCAAATGCCACGGATGCACTAAACACAACCATAACCAAATGTCATAGATGCTCTAAACACAACCCTACCCAAATGCCATGAATGCCCTAAACACAACCCTAACCAAAATGCCATGGATACTCTAAACACAACCCTAACCAAAGGTCATGGATGCCCTAAACACAACACTAACTAAATGTCATGGATGCCCTAAACACAACCATAACCAAATACCATGGGTTCCCAAAACATCACCCTAACCAAATGCCATGAATACCCTAAACACAACCCTAACCAAATGCCCCGGATGCCCTAAACACAACCCCAACCAAATGCCATGGATGCCCTAAACACAACCCTAACCAAATGTCATGGGTGCCCTAAACACCACCCTAACCAAATGCCATGGATGCCCTAAACACAACCCTAACCAAATGCCACGGATGCCCTAAACACAACCCCAACCAAATGCCATGGGTTCCCTAAACACCACCCTAACCAAATGCCACAGATGCCCTAAACACAACCCTAACCAAATGTCATGGGTTCCCTAAACACCACCCTAACCAAATGCCATGTATGCCCTAAACACAACCCTAACCAAGTGCAAAGGGTGCCCTAAACACCACCCTAACCAAATGCCATGAATGCCCTAAACACAACTCTAACCAGATGCCACGGATGCCCTAAACACAACCTAACCAAATGTCATAGATGCCCTAAACACAACCCTAACCAAATGCCACGGATGCCCTAAACACAACCCCAACCAAATTTCATGGGTGCTCTAAACACCACCCTAACCAAATGCCACGGATGCCCTAAACACAACCCTAATCAAATGTCATGGATGCTCTAAACACCACCCTAACCAAATGCTATGGATGCCCTAAATACAACCCTAACCAAATGCCATGGATGCCCTAAACATAACCCTAACCAAATGCCACGGATGCACTAAACACCACACTAACTAAATGTCATGGATGCCCTAAACACAACGCCAACCAAATGCAATGGATGCCCTAACCACAACACTAACCAAATGTCATGGGTGCCCTAAACACCACCCTAACCAAATGCCATGGATGCCCTAAACACAACCCTAACCAAATGTCATGGGTGCCCTAAACACCACCCTAACCAAATGCCATGAATGCCCTAAACACAACCCTAACCAAATGCTATGGATGCCCTAAACACCACCCTAACCAAATGCCACTGATGCCCTAAACACAACCCTAACCAAATGCCATGGATGCCCTAAACACCACCCTAACCCAATGCTATGGATGCCCTAAACACAACCCTAACCAAATGCCATGGATGCCCTAAACACAACCCTAACCAAATGTCATGGGTGCCCTAAACACCACCCTAACCAAATGCCATGAATGCCCTAAACACAACCCTAACCAAATGCTATGGATGCCCTAAACACCACCCTAACCAAATGCCACTGATGCCCTAAACACAACCCTAACCAAATGCCATGGATGCCCTAAACACCACCCTAACCCAATGCTATGGATGCCCTAAACACCACCCTAACCAAATGCCACTGATGCCCTAAACACAACCCTAACCAAATGTCATGGGTGCCCTAAACACCACCCTAACCAAATGCCATGGATGCCCTAAACACAACCCTAACCAAATACCATGGGTTCCCAAAACATCACCCTAACCAAATGCCATGAATGCCCTAAACACAACCCTAACCAAATGCCACGGATGCCCTAAACACAACGCCAACCAAATGCAATGGATGCCCTAACCACAACACTAACCAAATGTCATGGGTGCCCTAAACACCACCCTAACCAAATGCCATGGATGCCCTAAACACAACCCTAACCAAATGTCATGGGTGCCCTAAACACCACCCTAACCAAATGCCATGAATGCCCTAAACACAACCCTAACCAAATGCTATGGATGCCCTAAACACCACCCTAACCAAATGCCACTGATGCCCTAAACACAACCCTAACCAAATGCCATGGATGCCCTAAACACCACCCTAACCCAATGCTATGGATGCCCTAAACACAACCCTAACCAAATGCCATGGGTGCCCTAAACACCACCCTAACCCAATGCTATGGATGCCCTAAACACCAACCCTAACTAAATGCCATGGATGCCCCTAGGTCCCAACAGAGCAATCAAATCTTTGTTTGTTTTCTAATTCTTTTTCTTTAGCTTTTTGTATTTTCTGTGCCTTATTATGCTCTTAGTCAGTTTCAGATTTCGTATTCTAATTTAGTTACTGAATATTATAATTTTTTCTTGGACTATCAATCTATTTTTGGCATAATCTAGGGATTTACACCTCAGCACTGGATGGGTTTGATTTAATTGGATATTTAGGCCCGAGCCTTTTTAAATCAGTTTAAGTATCTGCATTACAAGAGGTCAGGATAGACACCGGGTGCCAAGCTATGACAAGATCTGACGGTTTGTGCTAAAAATAAACATACAGATTAACGCATTCATAGCGCCTTATTGGGGTATACATTAAATAATTCCAGAATATTTCATGGTAATAAATATATGGCTTTGCTAAAATAAGATCAATCTTATAACCATTGCAGTCATATATTTATATAATTACACTTGAAAGACAACATTTTTAGAATGTAAAATAGTCCAGCCTTTAATTTCTATATATATATATATATTTTTTATTTTTTTATTTATTTATAGGATATATATATATATATATATATATATATATATATATATATATATATATATATATATATATATATATATATATATATACACCGCTATATATACTTGCTTCCTGTCTTTCAGGAAGTGGAATAAAGTTTTGTTCTGTAGCGCCTACAAGAGCAGGTTGTGCAATAGCCCAAGAGCAGTCTGTGTCTACAAGAGCCTAAGAGCAGCCTGTGCCTATAATTGCCAATGTGTAGCCTGTGTCTACAAGAACCAAAGTATAGCCTGTGTCTACAAGAACCAAATTTCCAAGCAATAACCTTTCTCCTCCTTCTCCTCTACATTGTCATCATCCCAATGGGCCCTCAAGTCCTCTCAGTATAGTTAAAGTGAAGTTAAATTCTATGTTATTTGATGTAATTATTGTTTTTTTTAAATTTATGTTTGTTTCATTTTAAGGTTTTGTATAAATAAACAAGACCATCAGTTCAAACTAAAATGTGAAAAATCTGGAGTTTGGTATGGATTATTACAATTTACATTGATTACTTTGAGAAATGCTTGTTTGCAACTCATCCTCCCGTCGGGAACGGATTAAGGACTGTCTGTCTATCTACATATAATGTTGAGGTCCTTTAATGATACAGAGTAAAATAAAGTGATTGAGCCCCTTTACAAATAGCTAAATAGTGCCCTCGAGTGGTGCATTATGATATTACCAGGCCAATGACAATTTGCTTGCCCTATTTCTGCAGGGTTGGGGTCACCCAGTATAACAGGATAATCTCAGCCACCTATTCTCGAAATAATATGGTGCATATATTTAATATGTTGATATATCATTGAACACCACTAAAGTAAAATATATAAATACACTCTATTGAAGAACTACACTTGAAAACATGCAAAATATTTGTAGATTGTATAAAAATATAACATGGTCTTTAATTTATTACCTTTTATGTGTAATTTTGCTGTAATCGAATGTGCCAATTTGTTTTTTGCAGATCAACTTCCTGAGGTGGGAAGAGATGTTAAATGTATAGGAGCTGCTATAGGCACAATGGGAGTGTGACAACTAAAACTGCTGATAGAGGTAATGTAAAGCGTGTTAGTTTATAAGGCGATACCCTCCTGTGATAGTAGCAGATCGAAATGGCTAAGAAAAAAATGGTCCAAGACAGTAATGTACAATTTTTTCCCAATTTCATCGCTATCCACTTCTCTCCAATACATAATTTTCGGCATCCCCTCTAATCCACTTTGTGGCCCTATCCATATGTAGCTTTTCACCAGACTATCCATACGGGCCAACCAAATCTCTACGGGCCAACTAAAGATACAAAACCGGCCTTAGAACTCCATTGGTTTTAGCACAGCCCAAATATTATGAGCTCTAAATAATTTAAGTTACACAATATCGATATTCTATTAGACCCGGAGCGCTAGCTCGCAAATAAAGTTTGACTTGCAACTGAAAAAGTATCATGTTTCTGTAAAAAAATATTATGAGTCCTGTCACTGACCCCTTTTCCAGTTCCTGGATCTTAGCCCAATGAGCCACCATAAAGGACAGACTGCTTGGCATCAACCACTGGTCTAAGTGCATAAACACCTTCATTGTATTCTAATCTGTTTTGCCCCATTGTTTGCCAGATAAAGTTAATGTACTCTATTTGAGGTCTGGATCACTAGACATGGAGACAGCATTATGTGTATTTGGAGGTTGGCCTATTGCTCACAGGTGCCAGACAAGATGCCAGGATGCCAGACTGTTAGACCTAATGTGGAGTCAATCTCGGTCATTGTTATGTTGTATACACTCCCCCTCTGTATCTAACGCCTATAAATATTGTTGACTTTCCAAAAATAAAACAGTTCACTGCTAAGACATATTAAAATTGTATTTTTTCTTATTTGTTCCAGGTGGCTGTGATACTGATCCTATCTCCACTCTGTAAGTAACCTGTCCTGGTCACTACCACAGGAGGGTTACTAGGACCTGATGGAGAGACCCTGACTGAAACAGAAGCCAGATATCAGGGTGCTGGTGCCGAGATTTCCAAGAACTCAAGGGTCCTTGTGGGTAGTTAACCTGTAGTCTATAGCACGTGGGCCTGGGCAGTAATAGCCCATGCCTCTGAATCGCCACTACTGATGGCAGTGGTGGGATCATGGTGCTGTAACCAGCAGCTGAAGGATGGCGGCTTGGTGGGGGTGAAGAAACCTATCAGTGATTTATCCAGACCTACAAGCCTAAGGGAGACTGTTACTGGCTTGATGACATGTTTGGCCACACGGATAACTGCAGGTTGGAGGTGATCCAGCAGAGTCTGGTCACCAGTATGAGGAAGCGGTGATAGCAATGGTTTGCCACAGAATGCAATCAGGGAACAGCTTTTCTGAATTAGCGGATGGCTTCCCTGGAGCTTCAGCGGGGTGAGGAGCTAGCAGAGTGGCTTAGGACCTTCTGTGGATGGAGCTTGACTTGCAAGGTCAGTATGAGAATGGGATGTTTCCAGCTACTGTTTCACAATGGCCCTCCTTGGACTGGTGGAAGGGTTTGGACTGGATGTGCTGCAGGGAGATCCAACGTGTGGCCTTGGAACTGTACTGGGAAATCCTATTGCCATGACACCAAAAGAATGTGGAAATAGACCCAGGAACAGAAGAAGAAAGATTGCTCAAACTGTTGGTCCATAAAGAAGTTGATTTGGGAAAAGAGTATGAGGAACTGGTTAAGGAGGTAGGCCCAGGTGAGTTACCCCATGCTTCCCCAGCTGAGCTAGCAGAGGATACACTGCAAGAGGAAATGGACTGTCTAAACCCACATAAGGTGGAGGAAGGAATCCAGAAGGTACCTGGGGATCTGACTGCTACAGAACAGGCAAGATCAGAGGGACTGCTGGGAACTCGCCAGGATAAGGGGGCTGGGAGAGCAGTCCTGACCCTGGTAGATGGAAGACCGGGGAGCAGTGTTAACCAGCACCAGCCACTGGGAGATGGCCAACAACCAGAGAATTTCCAGACGCTAATCAAGGGCATGGAGATGGAGACTGAACAGTTGGCAGAGGAGGGTGCAAGCCCTGAGAGTCTGCCAAACTACCCATGGACTGTTACCTGTCCTGAAACACAAACCACTGATGTTCATGAGGCTATCAGGAGAGGGGGCATTCCCTGAGACCCTGAAGCTCTTCCCCAGCATGGATCAGGTGGATCCAGATAAGATCAGGTGAGGGCACTGGCTCTGAGACCCTGAGGAAGGAGCAAGTTGAGGCTCCACTTCCAAGCCCTGCAGAGTTGCCAGCTGGGCTGATGGGGATGACTTCAGTCCTGACAGTCCAAGAGGTAAAGCATATGGGCAAGCTGCCCATGGTACCAGAGAACCTGACACAGCGTACCCTAGCTGCAGAGGTGATCTCAACCTTACCGTCCATGGAGGATACTCACCCTAAGGAACTACCGACCTCAGCAAAGTCTGCTACCCCGGGTGAGCATCAGCCAGGAAAGGGTCTCCATTCAGAGACCATAATCCTGAGTCCTGCTCTCTTTTTCCCCATCCCTGACTTGACAACTGACCCTAAGGAGATTGTGCTGGAGGGAAAGTGCTTTTTACCCCCGCCTGAGCTGCTCTCTAGATGGGATGCCCCAGAGCCACTACCTGTCTGTGGCCAAGGGGGTAGAAGTATGCTCGTGGATGAGACCCTAGATGTGTCCTCAAAAATTATGCCTGCAATTTGGGGTGGGTTTTTGAAATAAAGGAGCTGGGGTTGGGCTGTGTGTCCCAGATTTTGTGAAGAAAATCCAACCTCCTACACCCTCCAGGAGGACATGCAATGGGACTTTTGAAGTGGCCACTTGGGTCAACATTTTTTCTCTTCTGGATGGGGACTTGGACTATGGGCTGCAGTTCCAGACTATCATCCATTAAGGATCATAGTCCCAGAACTGCTGTCTGGAAGGGGGGAGTAACGTCATGGACCCCTTAGGCCATTGAGCCCCAAAAAAGGACAGACTGCTTGGCTCCAGCCACTGGACTATATGCATAAATACCTCCATTGTATTGCAATTTCTGTTTTGACCCATTCTTTGCTAGATAAAGTTAATGTACTCTATTTGAGGTCTGGATCACTAGACATGGAGACAACAACATTAGGTGTATCTGGAGGTTGGTCTATTGTTCACAGGTACCAGACAAGATGCCAGGATGCCAGACTATTAGACCCCATGTGGAGTGAATATCCTGTGTTTATCTGCCACTCCCTGTCATTGTTGTGTTGCAAAAAAATAACCTTGTATCAAACCCCTATTAAAAGTGTTGCCTATCCAAAAATAAATCAGATAAATCAATTCACTGCTGAGACATATAGAAATGGTGTGTTCTTTTATTTGCTCCTGGTGGCTCTGATACTGATCCTATCTCCCTTCTGTAAATAACCTGTCCTGGTCACTACCACAGGAAGGTTACTGGGACTGGAAATGCTGATTCCTGATGGAGAGACTCTGACTCATAAAGTAGCCAGATATCAGGGTGCTGGTGCCGAGATTTACAGGAACCCAAATGGTCCTTATGGGTTGTTAACTTGTAGTCTATAGCAGGTGACCCTGGGCAGTAATAGCCCCTACCCCTGGATCGTCACAAGTAATAAATAGGACTCGCAAGGGCTTTTTTAAAACACTTATTAGAGCTGTAACAGCAATTAAACACACACTACTGTACTTTAAAAGCACGGGGAGGCATGGAAAGACATTAGAATTAATTGCACAACAGTCTCAACCCACAAATATGCAATAAAAAAAAAATATATCATTTATTTCTGAGTAATATCGATCTTTGGACTCAAGGGCTTAATACATATAATAAAACCCACATGGACTAGAACTGATGATCTAATGCATTTTATAGATTGCTCGATTTTGAGCCCAATCGGCAAATATTACTTATTGGCACAAATTAATTCTTAGCCTCCGATTGCAGATTATGTGTAACTTCCATGTTTTACTGACTGTCTCATTTACTATTGCCTATGTCTAAGAAGTAAATTAAGGGTTTGCTTAAATATTGTCAGATCATATGATGATGCCTTTTGAAATCAGACTTAGAAAGGCAGGGTTTACAAGTTTAGGCTTAAAGCGGTAAATTGCTGGCTTGAGTCAATAGAAGACATCTAAACATTTAGGGAAAGAAAACACCTGCAGTCAAATTTATGAGTTTGAGGTATTTGAGAGCAGTTAATAGAATAGGACTCTTTGACTGGGATAAATGCAACAAAGGAGGGGGCAGGAGAGTATGTTGCTGCGTGTGGTGATCATTCTCCTGCTGGCCCCCAGGTGGCACTTGACTCCAGTCCTTTTGAGCAGCATCTAAGGGTGCAGTTCTGAATGTGCCCAGGTTTCTCTGGTAGGCACTGCCTTCTGTTCTGGAACCAGTTACATCATTGGCAAATGGGAATATGTGAACCAACCCTAGCGTCGCCTAGACCTTCTCTTTTATTCTCCAGAATCAGAAAGGGATTTTACAAAGTTAAAGTAACTGGACAGCAGTGCTCAGTTGTTTTGCACTATTGCTGCAACTTGGCTATTCTTCCATTACTTGTGTGAATTTACCTGTTGCTGATCTTGGACTTTTTTGGATTATCCTGACTTCTAACTTCTCTGACCATTGCCTCTCTTCTCTGGACACCCATTTCATCTGCACCCCCAACCTCCTGCTGGTCTCCATTCAGAACCACCCCTGTTTGTCTTTGGCCCTTTTCTGCTGAGATAATTTGGAATTTTGTTCTACCTGGCTTCTCAGTTGCCCTGGTTTACACTGTGTTCAGATTGTACCTCTTAAAAAATATCTGTTTATCCAATGCAGTATGAAACTCAGGTAAGATTACAAAAAAATCATACGGTTTCACATAGTAGGTGAATATCCAGCACTTAAAATGTTACTGATGAAAAACCAATAGAAAATGAGAACGTTATAATTATTATATGATTAAGAACAAGGGCCATAACTGCAGCAAGAAACCATTATATTTATATATAAAAATATATATCATATTTTAATTATTTATATTATTTAAAATTAAATAGATGTGACAATTGTATTTATAGCTTCAATATATAAAATGTGTTTATTTTTTGTTTATATATGACTATATACAGTGCCTTGTAAAAGTATTCACCCAATTGGCATATTTTATGTTTTGTTGCCTTACAACCTGGAATTAACATGGATTGTTTGAGGATTTACATGTTTCCCCTTAAACCCCTCAAGTGTTGCTTTAGCAGTGTGTTTGGGGTCATTGTCCTGCTGGAAGGTGAACCTCCGTCCTAGCCTCAAATTACGGACAGAGTGGTACAGGTTTTGCTCAAGAATATCCCTGTATTTAGCACCATCCATCTTTCCCTCAACTCTGACCAGTTTCCCAGTCCCGGCTGCTGAAAAACATCCCCACAGCATGATGCTGCCACCGCCATGTTTCACTGATGGTGTTCTTTGGGTGATGTGATGTGTTGGGTTTACACCAGACATAGAGTTTTCATTGATGGCTGAAAAGTTAAATTTTAGTCGCATCAGACCAGAGCACCTTCCTCCATACATTTTGGGAGTCTCCCACATGCCTTTTCACAAACGTGCCATTTTGTTTTTTTGCTGAAAGTAATGGCTTTCTTCTGGCCACTCTGCCATAAAGCCCAACTCTATGGGGCGTACGGCTTATTGTCGTCCTATGTACAGATACTCCAGTCTCTGCTGTGGATCTCTGCAGCTCCTCCAGGGTTACCTTAGGTCTCTGTGCTGCCTCTCTGATTAATGCCCTCCTTGCCCGGTCCTGTGAGTTTTGGTGGGCGGCCGTCTCTTAGCAGGTTTGCTGTTGTGCCATGTTCTTTCCATTTGGTTATGATAGATTTGATGGTGCTCCTGGGGATCATCAAAGATTTGGATATCTTTTTATAACCTAACCCTGACTTGTACTTCTCAACAACATTGTCCCTTACTTGTTTGGAGAGTTCCTTGGTCTTCATGTCAGTGTTTGGCTAGTGGTGCCTCTTGCTTAGGTGTTGCAGCCTCTGGGGCCTTTCAAAAAAGGTGTGTAGAACTAATGACAGATCATGTTACACTTAGATTGCACACAGGTGGACATCATTTCACTAATTATTTGACTTCTGAAGGTAATTGGTTGCACCAGAGCCCATGGTTTATATTAACCCCTTGAGTACTGGGTTATGTGTTACCCTGGATGTTGTTTAATGAAACTGACATAATAAAACAATATTATATTTTTGGATTGCACATATGTTGATAATGGACTGTTATGTGTCAAATAATGATGAACTTTCATAATATGCAATTTTTTTGGTGCTATACTGTGTTTAACTGCTGCTGCGGCACTCAACACTGGTTTTAAAACCATTTGCCAGTGGACTTTGGTACACATAATATTTCCTTCAGTTTTTGGTAGTTATGGCAGTACCCTGATTTATGAGTGATCTGTAAAGTCTTATTAGGATAGGGTTTGGGTGTAAAAGTCTAATGGGGTAACTAGTAATCTTTTTTCAGTGCAAAAATCAATGGAGATTTGTGTTGTGCGTTTTGGCTTTGTCGTGTTGCAGTCACTCGTAGTAGTTCTCCCGCAGTGTTTCCAGGATGGGTGATTAACATAGCTAACGGGATTTACTTAGTTTATACTGTGACATTTGGGGATTTACATAGAGCCCTATATCTTTAACTTATTTAATTATTTGATTATTCAAATACCTCCTTGCAAAATGTAGCTTGCAACCTTTACTTGTTTTGTCTTAAAAGCTTCAAGATTCCATCAGTCACATTTGCTGTGTTTGTGTACTCAAAGTTACATTCCTTTCGGCCCAATATAAGCAGGCCTCTGGGCTCCCACAGCTGTCTCTCGTACCTCCATGCCGTTTGTATAACCTCCTTCGAAAGGTCATACAGCCACTCCGGATCTCCAATCCCCTGCGTTGCCCTCACTCCCCTGTTCATGTTTCTATCCAGATGCAACTGACCAGTCCATACCACTGCACTGCAACATGCAGACTCTCAGAGGAAGATATCAAGACAAGATGAATAAGGTGGGGGCTTCTTAGGGGAAAACCTTTCCACATTTTCAGTAAATTCTTTGCTCTTCTGAGTATGGAGTCTCCAGCATCGGTTGGTGGTTCCCACGCTAGTCAGCTCCACTAGCTGGTTCCTGGGCTGGGCATGACCCCACCATGTAATGCTTTGTTGAAAATCATATGTTCTGAAGACTGATTATAAAATGTTCCATCTTGTCTTGATTTAACATTTACTAGCTTGGAGTCGTGGATGTGTGGTTCTCTTATCTATTAGGGGAGGCAGAGATAAAGGGGAAAGGGAGAGGCTTGGATAATTTGTTGTTATTATTATTGGAGCTTTTACTACCCCTTACTCTGGAAATATAGGATAGTGGGAAGAGATGGGTGGGGTGTAAGAGATGGGGGAAAGTGTGGAAAGATAGAAAAGTGGGAAGAGATGGGTGGATGTAAGAGACGGGAGAAAGTGTGGAAAGATAGGGCAGCTGGGAAGAGATGGGGTGGGACGTAAGAGATGGGGAAAGTGTGGAAAGATATGGCAGCTGGGAAGAGATGGGGTGGGGTGTAAGAGATGGGAGAAAGTGTGGAAAGATAGGGCAGCTGGGAAGAGATGGGGTGGGACGTAAGAGATGGGGGAAAGAGTGGAAAGATAGGACAGTGGGAAGAGATGGGGTGTAAGAGATGGGGGAAAGTGTGGAAAGATAGAAAAGTGGGAAGAGATGGGTGGATGTAAGAGATGGGGGAAAGAGTGGAAAGATAGGACAGTGGGAAGAGATGGTGGGGTGTAAGAGATGGGAGAAAGTGTGGAAAGATAGGACAGCTGGGAAGAGATGGGGTGGGACGTAAGAGATGGGGGAAAGTGTGGAAAGATATGGCAGCTGGGAAGAGATGGGGTGGGGTGTAAGAGATGGGAGAAAGTGTGGAAAGATAGGGCAGCTGGGAAGAGATGGGGTGGGACGTAAGAGATGGGGGAAAGAGTGGAAAGATAGGACAGTGGGAAGAGATGGTGGGGTGTAAGAAATTATGGGAAATGTGAAAAAATAGGGCAGCTGGGAAGAGATGGGATGGGGTGTAAGAGATGGGGGAAAGTGTGGAAAGATAGAACAGTGGGAAGAAATGGGTGGGGTGTAGGAGATGGGGAAAATGTGGAAAGATAGGGCAGTGGGAAGAGGTGGGGTGTAAGAGATGGGGGAAAGTGTGGAAAGATAAGACAGCTGTGAAGAGATGGGGTGTAAGAGATGGGGGGAAAGTGTGGAAAGATAAGACAGCTGGGAAGAGATGGGGTGGGGCGTAAGAGATGGGGGAAAGTGTGGAAAGATAGGACAGCTGGGAAGAGATGGGGTGTAAGAGAAGGGGAAAGTGTGGAAAGATAGGACAGCTGGGAAGAGATGGGGTGTAAGAGAAGGGGAAAGTATGTAAAGACGGGACAGCAGGGAAAAGATTTGGGTGGGGCGTAAGAGATGGGGAATTTGAAGAGAGAGTTTGGGTACTAAGATAAAAACATGAGACAGGTTGAAAGATAGGACAAAAGAGAAGAGATGGGACAAGGGGGAATATAGGGCAAAGGTAGAAATGTGGGAGAAAAGGGAAGACATATTGGTTGTGTGTGTTAAGATGGGGAAGAAGGAACAAGGATGGGCAACTTGGAAAGATGGAGCAAAGAGAGAAAGATAGGGTAATAAGGAAAAGACAGATCAATGGTGGAAATATAGGACAAGAGGGAAGTAGATAATGGAGGAGAGATGGGGCAAGATAATAAAAAAGGGGAAGAGAGGGTGATGGAATATGTGATAAGAATGAGATAGAGTAATGTCTAAATATGAGGAAGACAAAGATGGTGAAAAGATGTGAAGAGATTGGTCAAAAAGGGAAACATAGGAAGAAGAGAGGTGAGGGTGAAACATGGGGTAAAAGGATAGGGATGGCACAAAGGGTAGAAAAGGAGAGAAAGCAATGTTAGAAACATGGGGCAATATGGGAAATATGGCGCAATGGTGGGGATATAAAAGAAGGGACTGGATAATGGTGGAGTGATGAGGTTAGAGGGAAAGGATTGGATAATGGAAGAGAGATAAGGCAAGAAGAATATTCCTGCTAGTTCCTCGTATGATATTAGACACAGACAGGGCAGTATAGAAAGTGTTTTGAGAGTGGGCTGTAAGTTACAGTCGTGCAGAATGTCTTCAAGCCTCAGACAACATTTATACCCTGTCTTTGTATGAAACCATTGGTTTACCCATAGTTATAAAATAAAATATGCACAAAAACACTACTATAATTAAATATATTTGAATTACTCCTATTTACACAATAATAAAATATCAAAACGTTGCAAGGAAGCCCGATCACGCTTATTCCTTTTCTTCATAATATTTTTCTTGGCTAATTTTTTTCAGTTGATTTAACCTAGATTGTACTTTGGACTGTACTGTTGACTTTTTCTCTATCCTGATCAACAGTACTGGAGCACTCCGCACCGGTGTAAGTCATATACTATTTATTAATACATTACTTTAGCGGTTTACAATATTGCCATTTTATTTTTCTTAATTTTCCAGCTAACCTCTAGATCCTCACAGATTCCATGTCTGGATTTTTCTTCATCACCAGTTGAGTATATTTTATTATTTGTTTGTTCAGTGCTTCTAAAGATTCTAGATTATTATTCTAGATAATTTATTCTAGATTATTATTCTACTAGCGATTTGCCCGTCAAAAATGACAGTATAAATTGTGCCCCCCCTCCTGTGTCTCTTCCCCCTCCTCTCCCCTCTGTTTTTCTCCCCTCCCTAGTGTCTCTTCCCCCTCCCTCCAGTTTCTCTCCCCCCTCTCCCTCCACTGTGTTTCTCCCACCTCCACTGTGTTTCTCCCACCTCTCCCCTGTGTCTTTCCCCCTCTCCTTTTCCCCCCTCTCCCTCCCGTTTCTCTTTCCCCCTCTCCCTCCCCTGTGTCTCTCCCCCCTCTCACGTGTGTCCCCCCGTCTCCCTCCCTTGTGTCTCTTCCCCCTTCCCTGTGTCTATTCCCCCCCTTTCCCTCCCGTGTGCCTCTTCCCCCCTCTCCCTCCCCTACTTCTCTCCCCCCTGTTTTTCTCCCCTCCCTAGTGTCTCTTCCCCCTCCCCCCCAGTTTCTCTACCCCCTCTCCCTCCACTGTGTTTCTCCCCCCTCCCCTGTGTCTCTCCCCCTCATGTCTCCTTCCCCCCTCCCCTGTGTCTCATTTCCCTCTCCTTTTCCCCCCTCTCCCTCCCTTTTCTCTTTCCCCCTCTCACGTGTGTCCCCCCCTGTCTCCCTCCCTTGTGTCTCTTCCCCCTCCCCTGTGTCTATTCCCCCCTCTCCCTCCCCTGTGTCTTTTCCCCCTCCCCTGTGCCTCTTCCCCTCTCCTACTTCTCTCCCCCCTCCCCTGTGTCTCCTTCACCCCTCTCATGTGTCTCCTCCCCCTCCCCTGTGTCTCTTTTGCCCTCTCCCTCTCCTGTGCCTCCTTTTCCCCTCTCCCTCCCCTGTGTCTCCTCCTCTCCCTCTTCGTGTCTCTTCCCTCACCTGTGACTATCCCCCCTCTCCACCCCATGTCTCTCCCTCCCTTGTTTCTCTCCCCCTGTCCTTCCCTTTTTTCTCTTCACCCCATCCCTCCCCTGTGTCTCTTCCCCTCTCCCCTGTGTCTCTTCACCCCATCCCTCCCCTGTGTCTCTTTTCACCCATTTCCCTCCCCTGTGTCTGTTTCCCCCCTCTCCCTCCCACGTGTCTCTTACCCCCTCTTCCTTCCCCTGTGACTTTTATCCCCCCCCCAGCGACATAGGCGTGTCTCGTCACGCGTTGCACATGCGTGACCTCACAACCCCAGGCACTTTGTGCATGCGCATCTTGCAGAGCAATACGCGGCTCAGGCCACATTCGCACATGTGCGAACCTGGCAGCCCCATGCGCATGCACGGCTGATGACGCTCATTACTCAACCGCAACGCTCTCGTATTTGCAAGTTGTCGGTCACGCTAGCACGTAATAAAAAAAAAAAAAGCGTGACGACAACTCGCAATTCTGAAAACTATTATATATGATATTTTATAGCAACTCATCGCTACTAATTAATCCCTGGGGTCTGCCTACATTGTTTTGTATCTAAAGATATATATGTATGCCTCCAAGCATTTCAAATAGCTAAAGAAGTTGAAAAATAAAGCATTATTAAAGGGCCAGTGTAAGTGCCAGATAAAAGGTTATAGTTGACTATATGTTAGTTCAATATATGTGTGGTTATAAAATCATCAATAATGCCATCTGTAATTAAAATGGATTTGAAATAAATGTTATTTGCCTGAGATGCTAGATCTTTCTCCACCTTCTTCTCATCACATAACACTGTTTGTCTGGAAGCCACTTAAGTTAGCTGTTTAATTATTCAGGAGTTGTGATTTATATTCCCCTACCCCTTTGCTGCGTGACATCAAGCTTCTTTGTCGGGTGATTTTCCAAACAATGGTTAATTGACCATCCTACCACATGATAGCAACACCTAAGTCACAACCCCTGAATAATTAAATAGCTGCTAGCTGACTTGGAATGCTTCCAGACAAACAATGTAAATTTTGTGACAGGAGGGAGGTGGAGACAGACCCAGTGCTTAAGGCAGATTAACATTCATTGAAAATCAACTTTATTTGCTGTTGTTGTCCAGTTTCTCAGTTGTGTCCCACTCTTGGCGACTCTGTGCTTATCCATAAGGTTTTCATGGCAAAAATACTGGAGTGGGCTGCCAGTTCCTTCTCCAGTGGACCGTGATTTATCTGACCTCTCTGCTAAGACACAGACTCTGTTGTACTTGCTGAGCAAACTGCAGATCCAGTCCTACAGAGTCTGTGTCTGCATATGCTACAGTGGCTAACATGATATACCATAAGTATGGATTACAAATCTCTAAACCCCTAGATAGCAAAGCCACACCTTTTGGTTTTTTTTGCCCACATTATTTTTTATAAAACGTAACTTTTATTATTGTACTTAAAAATATTTATCTTTAGCCAAAAAAATGAAATTATTGTATGAGCTTATTATGTACTTTCTCATATTTTTTTATAATATTTCTTTAGTGCTTTGCATTTTCTTCTGACTTGGTCTCTGTTCTTCATTTTAACTTTGTAAAATAAGATGAATTTATGTGCAATAGTTTCAAGTTGCTAACATTTGTAATCTTTGTTGCTCTTTAACAGAGTAGTTCAAGTTTTTGACATTTTTCTATAAGAGATTATGGATCTTTCCTGTTAACTGCCCCCCCGCGTGCCATTTGCCGCCTGCTACACGTGCAACTCTTTTACTATAGAACCTGTTATCTGCCACTACCCTAACCCCTAAGAAGAAAGTCAACAAAATCAGACGTGCGAGACGGCTTGGCGCAAAAGTGCGCAGCAGCGTTTCTGACAGATAACAGGAAAGGTCTGAGATCATAGTAATGAAATATCTTGCAGCTGTAGCTGTTACTAAATTTCTATTATGGCTTTACATTCAGATACTTCCGTGTTAAGCTTTGTCTAGACATTCTTTACTTATTGGTCAAGAAATCTTTCTATTTAAAGGGCCAATTAATTCATTACAACTTGGAGTAATACCATAATACCATGTGGAAATGCTTTTTGAAATACTTTCTTTTTTCACAGAGAAATTTATAAATGAAATGTCTGTTTACATGAGACTCTGACATTCCCCCAGACAGACCCACAGAAACAGCTCCGTGCAGAGAGCATAAGCATAAAGAGAGTTAACCCTTCTCAAATGTATTTGTGCAGGGAAAGTACTTCTGGATTCAGCTAAAAATAACAGTTGGGGGCTAAAATCTCCTGCTACATTCCTGAAGTTTAGAGAAAAAACATAAATCTTTAAATCTTCGTGCTCATAAAGTCATCAACGCTGGGTGTTGGCATATGTTGTTAATCATGGAACAGTCAGGAGTGTGTTTGTAAACAGACCTAAGACCTTAGATTTGTAGCTGTTATTTGTGTAATTCAAATATTTTAACACAGAATCAATTTCACATCATGAAGAGCACTTATAATGGGGTAGATAGCTACCTTGATTTCTAGGACTGAATAAAGAATAGTGAATGTTACTTACAACGCCTTTACTGTATTAACAATAATTAACCAATATTGCATATTCTCCTATGTACTAGTATCAATTATGTTAACTTTCCTAATATGCTTAACTCATATCAAAGCGTTCTAACAGGCTGTACTGACTTATACCTCATAGGATTTATATAGCAAAGCGAGGGGCCGCATTTGCGGAGGTGGAGGCTCCAATGTCGGCTACATTGCAGGCCGCAAACGCAGACCATCGCAAAGCGAGGGGCCGCATTGGCGGGGGTGGAGGCTCGACGCTGCCTCACTCCCGGGACAAATAAACCCCAGAAAAGCACGACAACAAAACACGCCGCGGGACTTAGAAAAAAAATAAAATACGACCCATGGGACTTAGAAAAAAAACACTCATGCGTAAAGAGGAAATAGGGACTTACACAAAAGAAAATACGAGGCGAGGTCCCCAAAAATATACGAACTTAACGCGTAAAACAAAAAAACTATGAAAATAAAAAAAATAAAAAATACAAAAACATCACACACAGCACGGGGGGGGGAGGGGGTCAGCCAGGACCTCTGGGGGTAAGGTTGCACTAGAATTAAAGTCGATTTTAGCCAGTTTCGTCACTTCAAAATCGGCTAAGCGAGAAAAAAAAATGGCTGCGAAAAATAATGAAAACGAGGCTCAACGCCAAAGCTCATAAAATACTGACAAGGATGTACGACTTTAAATTACGACCCACAGAACTTATAATATGAGGTCGCAAAAATACGAGGTTAACGGACGAAATGCGTATGTAACGGATCTACTGGCACCCCGACCGGGTACCTCCGTTGATGGACGCGTCCTAGCTTGCGTCGAGGCCTACAAGCACTGCACCGGACACCAAAACCACCACAGACTCCAAGGATAGTACGACAGGAACAAGCGTTCAGTAGTTACAGCTCAAGGGAGTATGCAAAAGCATAGCAATCCCCAGTATGATATAGCGATCCCTTCAATAACGAGACAAGGCTACGTTTTGAAGGGTCAAGTAGAACTATATTTTAATGACAGGGAATCTCCTTTTATGCAATGGTGCCCTCTGAAGGGCTACACCCACATAATTATCACAACAGCCAATTATCTACATGATTCAACCCCCACGTCTCCTCCCCTCAGATAACAGGTAACACAATTAAAACAGACACAATTTTAACCACATTCTGGATGTACGCCAAATACAGGGGGTACACCTTTAAGTCCAGCACCGTTCAATAGCTCTCACCCAGGGGAACAACATATACAAAAATGGCATGAATCAGACCAGGGGTTCAAAAGTTAGTAAAAGTATGTTTTTACACATAACACACAGACATTGCACATATCCCCCACACAATACACATATAGGACAATAGGTGAGTCACACCTCCCTGGCAACTTGGATACAATCAGACATTAATTAGATCATTCTTCTTTGTTCTTATCAGAGAATGAAAACACTTTGGAAAATGCAAGGATCCTTTACAACTTTCTTATCTCTTGAATCTCTGTAACAGGATTATCTATTAGCCTAGGTCTGCAAAAGTCTGGCTAATATTCTGAGCTAATATATTCTGTAGAACATCAACCAACATACATATAGTAGGATCATATTTTAACCATAATAATCATAAAACAGTTTAAAACAGTGATGGGTTCCGCTACAGCGTATATTCAAATACAACACAAAACAATACAAAATACAACAAAAAAATATAAAAAAAACACACAGAGCATGGGAAGTCAGCAAGGACATCTACCAGTAAGGTTGCACGCTAATTAAAGTACAATTTAATGAGTTTACACAATTTTAAATCGCCTAAACGAGGAAAAAAATGGAGGACAAAAAAATGAAAACAAGGCTACACGACCACGAAATGTGCAAAACACCGCCAGACACGTACGACTTTTGCCAGGGACGTACGAGGTACTAAAATACACAATTAGCCAGCACGGAAAATGGTCCACACCCGCATAGCACATAGGCAAACAACGACATTTTACAACACTAACATTACGAATCTCAAATGGAGATTTACACAACTAAAGCAGTTTGCCCTCGAGCACCCACCATATTTCTAATCCACACCTGGGACATTGATGCCACTTTCTCCTCACAGGCCAAATGTACATTGTATGCTGCAGGAAAATAGAAATAGATACTTAGCTCTTCAGGCTATTGCTGCATATATCAATTAGAAATAGGTAAAAAATATTATTTTATTAATTAAATAATTAATTAATAATTATACAAAAAAAATGTACAAATATATCTGGGTTTGTCAGGAAAGCACAAGGTGCTCATAGGAAAAAAAGTAAATCAGACGAGCGCTCAGTGTGTGGCTCGCAATGAACGCCGAAGGTCCTCAGAGTAGAAAGAGCTTTACATTGTGTGTACATTGCCATGTCTTACAATTGTATTGCCCCGTCATTTTTGACGGGCAAGTCGCTAGTCACATATAATAGTTGTCATAGTTGCGAGTTGTCGTTGGTGGGGGATGCACATGCGCATTGCGCTGGGAGCTGTGCATGCGCTATGTGCAGCTTGAGCCGCGCATAGCGAATGGAGCTGCGATGTTGGCGCATGTGCAATGAGCGAAAGAGGGGGGCAAGGAGACACAGGGGAGGGTGGGGAAGAGTCACAGGGAAGGGAGAGGGGGGGAAGAGACACAAGAGAGGGGAAGAGACACAAGAGAGGGAGAGGAGGGGGAAGAGACACAAGGGAGGGAGAGGAGTGGGAAAAGACACAATGGAGGGAGAGGAGGGGGAAAAGACACAGGGGAGGGAGAGGAGGGGGAAGAGACACAGGGGAGGGAAAGGAGGGGGAAAGACACAGGGGAGGGAGAGGATGGGGGAGAGATACAGGGGAAGGAGAGGGGGAAGAGACACAGGGGAGGGAGAGGGTGGATAGAGACACAGGGAGGGAGAGGAGGAAAAGGAGTGGGGAAAAGGATGCACAGGAGAGGGTTAGGGGGAAAGGAGACACGGGAGGGAAGAGGGGGGAGAGACACAGGGGAGGGAGAGGGGGAAGAGACACGGGAGGGAGAGGGGGAAAAGACACAGGGGAGGGAGAGGGGGAAGAGAAACAGGGGAGGGAGAGGGAGGGAAAGAGTGGGGGAAAGGAGACACAGGAGAGGGATGGGGAAAGGAGACACAGGGGAGGGATGGGGGGAACAGACACACAGGAGGATGAGGGGGGTAAGAGAAACAGGGGATGGAGTTGAGGGAAAGAGACCCCGGTGGAGGGAGTGGGGAGAAAAGGAGAGGAGAGGGGAAAGGAGGCATAGGAGAGGGAGAGGGGGGGAGGAGACACAGGGTAAGGGTGATAGGAGGGAAAGACACAGGGAGGGAGAGGGGCAATAGACACAGGGGAACGAAGGTCCTCAGAGTAGAAAAAGCTTTACATTGCCATGCCTTATAATTTAATTGGCACGTCGTTTTTAACGGGCAAGTCGCTAGTCACATATAATAGTTGTCTTAGTTGCGAGTTGTCGTCGGTGGGAGATGCACATGCGCATTGCGCTGGGAGCTGTGCATGCGCTATGTGCAGCTTGAGCTGCGCATATCACATGGAGGTGCGGGGGTCGCGCATGTTCAATGAGCAAAAGAGGGGGGAAATTAGACACAGGGGGGAGAGTCACAGGAAGGGAGAGGAGGGAAGAGACACAAGGGAGGGAGAGGAGGGGAAGGAGACACAAGGGAGGGAGAGGAGAGGGAAGAGACACAGGGGAGGGAGAGGAGGGGGAAGAGACACAGGGGAGGGAGAGGGGAAAAGACACAGGGGGGAAAGAGACACGGGGAGGGAGAGAAGGAAAAGGAGTGGGGGAAAGGAGGCATAGGAGAGGGTTAGGGGGAAAGGAGACACAGGGATGGGAGGGGAAATGAGACAAGGATGGGAGGGGGAAAGGAGACACAAGGGAGGGAAGAGACAGAAGAGACACAAGGGAGGGAGAGGGGGAAGACACAGGAGAGGGAGAGGGGGAAAGAGTGGGGGAAAGGAGACACAGGAGAGGGATAGGGGAAAGGAGACACTGGGGAGGGATAGGCAGAACAGACACACGGGAGGATGAGGGGGGGGTAAGAGAAACAGGGGATGGAGTTGGGGGAAAGAGACACAGGGGAGGGAGAGGGAAGAAAAGGATAGGGGAAAGGAGCCATAGAAGAGGGGGAGGAGACACAGGGGGAGGTAGATAGGAGGGAAAGACACATGGAGGGAGATGGGTGAAAGAAAAACAGAGGGGAGGGAGAGGGGTGAAGAGACACAGGGGAGGGGGGAGAGACACTAGGGAGGGGGAGAGACACTGGGGAGGGGAGAGAGACACAATTTATAAAACTCTATCATGCCATCATTCAGTTGCTAGTATTAAAGAAAATGCATGTTCATGCCGTAATCTATAATTAAACGTTGTAATTTTGATCTGTCAATCCGCCTTTCAGTTCCACCTACAAAACAAGATTATTATTTTACTGATAGTTCATTGAAATTAATTACGGATAACCCCCTGAGGCATTGAGTTAATTGTTTGTAGTCACACACTGAGTGTGTCTAGCCTCTTTCTGCATTGTCCGTTGCAGTCAAGACAACAAATCCAATGCCTTATCAGTAATTAATGGCAATTATCTCATCAATAAAGATGATAATTTGGTTTTGTTTGTAGATTGGATAGGCTGACTGACGGCTCATAATGGTAAACTTCAATGCTAATTTAAGAAAACTCATTTTTTAAATATCGTTCAGTTAAAAAAAGTACTCGTAACTACTTTTAGATTTTATACTTAAATTGTACCCATTTGGACATTTTTGGGAACTATCCGATTTTATGTGCGACGCTGGTCAAGCGCGCTGCCGCAGTACCGCAAAAGAACTATTCTCTCCTCTGAAGTGGCGCAACTCGGCGGGTGAGCGTGTGCACGTGGCGGCTTGCAAACAGCGGCGCACATAAAACAGGATAGGAACCATTTTTCTAGGGACTTTTGGGAAGCGAAGAGGGAGAGGGAGCACCCCTGAAAAAGGGGGTCTGTTTCTCCTAAAGCGAGACAGGAGACATGTTTCTGACTTTGAGAAGATTGAGCATGTGCAAAACCAGGGAGTAATTACCGCTTTGAGCAATCATACTGATAACAGCCCATGCTTGGTGTGTGTTAGTACTAATGAATAAAAAGTTACAATATTTGGTGAAACATAAGGCATTTTAAATGGCAATAAACTAGTTATTGGCATTAAATCATAGCTATTTGGAGCGTCTGTTTTATCTTTAAATATACATAACTACATTTAATTTATATATGTACATTTTACTGAGAAAATATGTAAAATATGTTTTATGTAGAATATATTTGTATAGATGCTATATCATTATCCAGCCACACAGAGTGATCTCACAGCCTGCGGCCTCCTGTTCCTCCCTAGGCCTCTCCTCCTCGGTCTCTCCTGCCCGGTGTCCCCGCCAGAGGGCGCTCCCCGGCCGGTTCACTCTCAGGCCCTCTCCCGCTGTCCAGGATGTCAGAGGCCGGAGCTGCTGCTTCTCCCGAGGATTCCTGGAGCAGGGTAAGCACTGCCCGGTAATAAACACAGGGGCGGGTGGCCCGGGGCCGCGTAGCGAGACAGAACAGACCGGGGATTGGGGAAGAGAGCAGGCCGAGGTAGGCCTGAGAGGAACAGGACGCCTTCCTGTTTATTTATATCCACACATACATACATGTTGTATTTATAGCCATGTTTATTAATGTATCTATTATTACACCCAGTCACTAATATCGCCGTGTTTATTTCCTGCCATTTGTTCACCCCACTCTATATCATTTACCGGGTTTTCACCATTATCCCATAAATATAGCCTCATATCATAGACCTCTTCCCCAATATGTAGTCCTCAAAGCCTATTTACATTAACTGACCATTTACATCGCCATTTTAGCCCCTCTGTACAGAGTATATATGCTTTAAGACCCCCAAGCACTCAAGCTATATATATATATATATATATATATATATATATATATATATATATATATATATATATATATATATATATATATATATATACATACATACATACATACATACTCTTACAGTTTGATTTGTGGCTTTTAAATATGTTTCCAATGTATAATGTATGTCCAGGGGATGAACAAACATAATTTAGCACCCAGGCATATTTTATAGGAGCCAGACAGGCACTTGAGCTTTATACATTAGATATGTTATCTTTGGAAATAGATTTAGGAGCCAGAAGTAGACATTTCCATATATGAGCCTTCCTTCTAGGAGCAGCCTGTCCCGATTCTATGTCATCTGTCTGGCTCATAAGTGTTAGAAACCTTTGTCCACCCTTTATTATATATATATATATATATATATATATATATATATATATATATATATATATTACTGTAAGCTCTTATGAGCAGGGACTTCTCTTGCACCCAATTCTTTGTTGCCTTTTTTGTATTGTATCTGTATACATATCTAAATTTGTGGTTGTTCAGTCCTTCAATCATGTCCGACTCTCGGTGACCATATGGACCCTCAGCACCCAGGAACACCTGTCTGTTTTTCTGGTTGTGCTAATCCATATGGTTTTCTCGGCAAAGATACTGGAGTGGGTTGTCAGTTCCTTTGCCACGATTTGTCTGACATCTCTGCTATGACCTGCTTGTCTCAGATGTCCTTGCATGTTATAGCTCACAGCTTCATTGAAGCCCCTTCACCAGGTAGCGATCTAGAAGGGGATATACAATACAAAAATGCAACAAGGAATTGGGTGCAAGAGAGTTGAGGTCCCTGCTCTGAAGAGCTTACAGTCTAGAGGTTATCATATCACTGTTGCCCTGTTTTCATTGCTCAATAGGTATTTCCCTATTTTACCCTGTTTTAATAACCCAGCATATATATTCCCATGTTATTCTCTCTCTCTCTCTCTATATATATAGCCTGGATATATATACCTATAGTTAATATATGTATTTCCCTCTTTTAACATATTACCCATTATATTATATTACCCTCATTTAATTACCCAGTGTGTATATTTCCATAGAGTCCTGCTTTAATTAGGAATTAAATTCCCATTTTTCTAACCAATAGACATATGTATATTGGTTCAATGTCCCATTATTAGAGTTTATTATTGGCTCATACACAACTCTTTTGTATTAGCCTATTTTAATTACACATTATGAACATTTCCCTGTAATGTCATTTTAATTACCCAATATGTGTATTCCCCCATTGCGTCTTTTAGTAGGTATATTTGTCTATATCACCTTCTTAATTACCCCCTTGTATACTTCCTTGTTACCCTGATATAATGGTAACCCATATCCTATTATATACCCCAGTCCATCCCTCCGTTTTATAGATATATTGTTGAAAATGACCAGTATTATAATGTTTTTTAATTATGGTTAAATATTTTTTAATGGTAGTCATGGCGTGTTGAACGTACTGGGCAGGAGACATCCTGAAATCCTGGATTTTGCACTCTTTTATTTTTACACCTCCATTACGTAACCCCTGATGCACAACCTCCTTAATATTTTCTATTTTTCACCTAAACTACCAAAATTACTTTACAGAATCTCTGCCTCAAGCAAAATGGTTATATATAAAATATCTACATTAAATTTCCTCTGACCTGATCTATACTAATACTTAAGTGTTATTGTCATCTCTATAAATGGAAATAAAAAAGAGAAGTTTAGTTTTGTTGTGTTTCTGTCTGAATTAATATTTTCCATTTCTTCTATGTTTCCGCTTGACATGGCACAGCAGTCTGAGACCCCATACAGTGATAATGCTGGCGAAACCGGTAAGGCCTTATCTACTTTTTATGAGCATAAGTCCCTTAAATCTATATTAAAATAAATCTTTCATCTCTACTATCTTTACTATTAATGCTCAAATCAATCAGATAATTTATTTATATTTTTCTTGTTTTTCCTGCTATGTATCCCCTTCTGTTCATATATATATATTTATATTTTATGTTTATATATATATATATATATATATATATATATATCATTTTTTTATGTAGTTATTTGTATATTTATATTTTATGTAAAATTTTACATTTATATATTTATATTTTATATCTATATAAATGTGTATATGTTTATTTTATGTAAAGTTATACATGCACATATTTATATTTTATGTATGTTTAGTTATGTGTATTTATCAAGAATTAGCAATTATTTTTATATTTTATCTTTGCCATTAAAGGGACACTGTCACCTCTACTAGCCATTTTTCTCCACAGTAAATCACTCCTGAAATATTCAGCAGTGAATGTGCGGCTCAATATGCTAATTTCCCATTCATAGTGCTTGAGAAGGGGGTGATCTAACTCCATGATAACATTAGATCAACATTGTTTACCCCCATATAAGTAGACAAGCAATCCTAAAAAGCAGCTAATTAGTATTCACTAGCCTCTGATTTACGTAAGAATGCAGCACAAGAAAAACTGATTATGTTAGGAATGACTCTCTTTAAAATCAAATGGCTAGCACAATGTGAAGCTAGAATTTTATACTCTTTAAAAATACAGCTTGATTTTAAGGTTGGCAGTCCTTTTGTTGCATCTGGAGGCCAACGAGCAGTCATACTTATCTGTCAGGCTTATCTGCTAATAAAATCTATAGCCGTACATGAGTATTTCCTGTTAGTGTCAATGGAGTTTAAACAGGTTTTACTTCATATTTCTGTAATGGAAAACACAACTTTGGTGATGTTTATAGCTGCTCCTTTTAGATGAAAAAATAATATAGTGTTTCTTATTGGTAACCACGACCAGCGACATAAGTGTACTTGGCATGCTGAGGCCCATATGGTCATGGAGAGTCGGACACGACTGAACGATTGAACAACAACAAACATATAATATAGGATTCCTTGTCATCTCAATAGAAAAGAGGAAGAAGTGATTAAACAGATAATACCATGCAGGCACTCTACCCCAGGCTTCGGGCCTGTATTATAACAATATAAAAGGCTTTAAATATGGAGTAACTGCATTCACATCCGTTTTTATTACAAAAAAAGACCATTACATATCACTTTAAGGCTTCATCGTTACAATTTTAATACCTAATCATTTTTTTTGTCTGTTTTAAAGGGACCCAATAGGAAGTTGGCATTAAAACTGGCTATACATTGTGCTAGCAGTTTTTCTCTACAGTAAATGATTTCTGAAATATTTAGAATAGATTTTGTGGCACAGCAAGGTAATGTGTGGCTCGTTATGCTAATGTGAGACTCTGTGTAATGTGATTCATAAGGGTGGGAGAGGGGTCTGACTGCCAGATAACATTGGGGGGACTTTATTTTGGCCACCACAGAGACAGACAAGCAGACTGTAATACTAATTATCAAAGCAGCTATGATATGAGGTCGGAGGCGACTTTAAACGCAGAGAGTTTCTTTTTGTGGTATCTACAGTTGTCATTAGAATTAATACAAAGTTCATTAGTTTACAAGGGTAAAGGAGGTGTTTTAGTAAACTAATGAGATTAGTCTCATGGGAAGCAGTGGCAGATTTGGCTAGCACATTCCCATTGTACAGGTAGAAGCTTCCGATCTCAGTAAGTTGATTAGCAGGAACCTATCTAATTGTTTTCTCTCTCGTTGCAGCTCACGTCATGGAGCGGAAGGGAAGTATAGTATCCAGGGCCAACAGCATAGGATCAACCAGCGCATCATCAGTCCCCAATACAGGTAACTCGCTTCTGTTTCCCAATATTTGCGGCCAACCCCATCTGCCATTTTTATACCCAATTCATACCCTCAATCTGCTAGTTTCTCTATAGCATTACTTAATTATATAGTACTCATTACTCATTCTGCAGTGCAGTATATTCTCCCTTTTACCTCAAGGTAAGCTCTCTTGTTCTAGTACATCTTCTCTCCGTCACACCAACGTGAAGTTGATTTCATTTAAAAAAGCATTAAAAACTGGTTTTACATAGTACTAGCAGTTTTTCTCTACAGTAAATAATTTCTGAAATATTTAGAATTTAATTTGCAGCTCAGTATGTGTGGCTCAGAGTATTGGAGAGGGGTGTAACTACTAGATAACACTGGGGGGGGGTTATTTTGATCACTATAGAGACAGACAAGCAGACTATAATTCAAATTAGCACATCAAAGAAGCTAATTAATATGCATGCGCTGCTCATTTGCATACAAATACAGCAAAGACGACACTGATTTTCCCAGGATTTACCCACTTAAGAAAAAAATGGCTAACATAGTAATATTTCTTATATCCCCTCTCTCTTTGCATATATATATATATATATATATATATATATATATATATACTGTATATATATATATATATACTGTATATATATATATTAGACAAAGAGAGAGATAGAGCTATACACAGAGTATGTCTGCATGTTCCTGTTAATGGTCATTTGTGGACTGGGATATGCTTCCCTATAATGCTGGGTGTGGTTGCCATGTTCAAGCAAGATCATACTATAGCGCCTTGTTTATTGGGCATGACGGTGGCATCCATGTGTGTCCCCTCGCCATATAGCCCGCTGCATGATCGACAATACTTGTTCCCCAACCTCAGATGATGAAGACAGTGATTATCGCCAGGAGTGCATTAAAGATGCCTACAAGGACAGACGCAGGCGGGCGCACACACAGGCTGAGCAGAAGAGGCGGGATGCCATTAAGGTAAGGAGGGAATACTAGTGGATGATTCCTCTTTGTTGCCGCCATGTTGTTTTGGAATCTACCTTGGTCCCTCTTCCCCTGATGTTCCAAAATCTATTACAATTTTATTGATAACCAACAATTGATAATCTACCTTTAACACAAATGTTCCCATTGGCCCCTGGCCGGCAGGGCCTGGCGACCTCCCTGGCCCGGCAGGGCCTGGCGACCTCCCTGGCCCGGCAGGGCCTGGCGACCTCCCGGGGCGGGAGCGACTGTTTTTCCTGGCATAAATCAAACAAATAGTCCCTATATGAATCTGTCCTCTGCCGCTCATGAAAACACAGACTCTGTAGGGCTTGCTGTGCTGTGTCTCATACTAACAAATCAGTGCTGCTGATACACTGATAAGACAATACACTGCACAGTCTGTGTCTGCATATACTGCAGTGGGCAGACCCATACAGGAACTATTTGTTTGATTGTAGACCGTAAAAACAGAGCTTATAAGCACTTCTTAATAAAATAAAGTACAGAAAAGTGAATAGATACACAGGTATATTATATACATAGTAACATCCAGGTACCTTTCACATCCCTTTAAGACTAACTGCAGGTTAAAGGTCACTTAATTCTGCACAACTTGGAGCAGACCACTGTAAAGTTCTCCTAAAACCATGTTGAAATAATTTTTGCATTTTTGAAATCCATGCATTTTTCACATAAATTGGTTTACAAGCCCCCAGACAGACTCACAGCAACAGCTCTGTGCAGAGAGCATAAGCAAAAAGAGAGTTAACCCATCACATATTCATGTGTGCAGAGAAAGGAATGCCTGAAACACCTAAATAGGACAGTTGTGGGATAACATCTCCTGCTGCATTCCAGAGTTCAGGGAAAAACTATCAATTATTCTCTTCACTGCATGGTGTCGCCATGGTATTAATCATGGAACAGTCATCAAGCAGGACCTAACCCTTTAGATTTTTTTAGGTGTTATTGGTGTAAAATATATGGTGTCCTATATAACAAGATTGGGGGTCACTGGTTCATTGTGATCTGTTGTAATAATTGTACTCTTATCCTCTCCTGTAGAAAGGTTATGACGACTTACAGAGTATCGTACCCACTTGCCAGCAGCAAGACTGTTCTGTAGGAAACCAGAAGCTCAGCAAGGCTGTGGTGTTGCAGAAGAGTAAGTGCCCTTCTCTTTATACTATAGTGGTTAGCGCTTATTGACACTTGTTGGCTCTTTCATCTAATTTTCAATGGCCCGTGTGTGCAAAAAAAAAATCACCTTTTATCCCAGTGGCAAAAACGTGGGCGCAGGAAGCCAAATAAAAACCAATATGACGAAAAGGGGACAGGAGAGCAGATGATCACCAGGGTCATCCAAGAGTTACTGTGAATAAACTATTGGTAACTGGGAGTGATGATGCGAAACCGGTAAAGTGTAAATTAATACCTCTTCTGGATCGTTACCTTGCCGTGGTGTAGGGTCACCCAAGATGGGCAGGACATAGCAGAGAGGTCAGACTGGAGACAGAACTGGCAACCTACGCCATTATCTTTGCCAAGAAAACCTTATGAATAAGCACAACCAGACACAAGATGTGCCTAGTGTGCTGTGGTCCATGGGTTCTTGGAGAGTTGGACACGACTTAATGACTAAACATATATAAGAAAAACCCACTTATGTCAACCAGTTTCATCTTATACGCCCAGTTGTTGTTGTTCAGTTGCTCAGTCGTGTCGGACTCTCCAAGACTGTAAGGACCGCACAGTTACATCTGTATGTCTCTGTGCTTATCCATAAGGTTTTCTGGAGTGGGTTGCCAGTTCCTTCTTCATTGGACTGCGATTTGTCTGATCTCTCTGTTATGACCGGCCCATCTTGGGTGACCGTACATAGTGTAGCTCAAAGCTTCATTCCACTGGACCACCAGGGAACACCCGGTTACCAAAAGTGTATTCAGAGTAATCTGTTGGATGACTGTGAATATTTATCCTCTGTTTTACCATCTTAAGTGTTGCACCAAGGACAAAAGGTTTTACCAATACACTAGTGGTGACCATTAAGGGTATACGTTGACATTCCAGTATCAGAACCAGTACCAGTAAATCCAGTGTTACATATTATGATAACAACCACAAAGATTAAAATATAAAAACAAAGCCTAGGTGCTGGAGAGGCTGGAAATGTATGGTTTTAAATCATGGGAAATGTCCTTTGATTTGTTAGTCACAGTATAAATTACAATTATAAACCTAATTATTTCCCACAACGCCACATTGAAGGGACTACTAGAAAGATGTATATCCGAGGATGCCAAAAAACATGGCAGCAAATAGAAATCGAATGTAGAGACAATAAAACAATATAAAAAATACCAAATATAATAAAATAGACTCAATGGGAAAAGGACATACGCCAAATCTATGAGTAGGCCACAGAAAAGGGAGGGCAGCAAATGTATTTCATTGGTACAGCAACCAGCTTCCTCAGGGACTTCAAAAATTGCTCTGAGGAAGCGGGCAGCCCCATGGGGGAAAAAAAAGAGGTTGAATGGGGGATAAAGAAAGGAGTGGAAGATAACCAGAGAACAAGTGTTCCCTCGAGCGACCATGAGCCGTGTGGGATTTATTTTATTTTTTTGCTGATTTCATAACATTGGCTGTGCCCGTCATTGCCGTATCTCTGTCCCACAGCTATAGATTATATCCAATTTCTACACAAAGAGAAAAAGAAACAAGAGGAGGAGGTGTCGACGCTGCGCAAGGAAGTCATGGCGCTGAAGATCATGAAAACGTAAGTGCGCTATAAAGATCTATACCAGGATAGTGAGCCTCTGTCTTGAAGTGCTTACCGTCTTCATGTTTCTCAGTTGTGTATTCACTATGTATATCTCATAAGCTAAAAGAGACACCTTCATCCCAACAAGAAGTTGGTATACATTGCACAAGCTATTATTCTCTTCAATAAATCATTCCAGAGATATTCAGCTTTCTTTGTGTGATAATCTGCAGTTCACACTGCTTGATAAGGTAGGGTAGGAGATCTTCCCCTTCTGGATCGTTACCTTGTTGTGATGAAGGGGCTTGTGTACTTGAGTGAAGCTGTGAGCTATACCATGTAGGGTCACTCAAGATGGGCAGGTCATAGCAGAGAGGTCAGACTGGAGAAGGCACTAGATGTACTAGCCACTCACAGGCAACCCACTCCAGTATCTTTGCCAAGAAAACTGTATGGATAAGCACAATAACGATAGATGTGCCTGGTGTGCTGCCGTCCATATGGTCACGGAGAGTCGGATATGAGTGAGCAACTAAAAACAACAACAGATCTAAGTGCATGATATCATTTTTTTTTATTTTTTCCGTCATTTCTGACTCTCATAAAGGTGTGCCTGGTGCGTTATAGTCCATGTCCATGCTGATCCACTTGGTATTTATGGCAGAGATACTGGAGTGGGCTGCCAGTTCCTTCTCCAGTGGGCCACAGCATTCAGCTCCTGGTATTCCTATGTGGTCTCCCATCCAAGTACTGACCAGGCCCAACCCTGCTCGGCTTCAGGGTGATGACTTATTGGTTCTCTGACTGGAATCAAACCCAGGTCACGGCAGTGAAAGCACCGAATCCTAACCACTGGACAACTAGGGAACGCAGGGGGTATTATTATTATTGTTTATTTGTAACGCTCCAATATATTCTGTAGCGCTACACATGGGTTACGATCAATGCAAAACAATATTAACGCATTACAAAGATGGAGGGCCATGTCTTTGAGCTTAGAATCTGGTGTCCATAGCGCTTTCCCCAAAGCAACGTACAAGATTGAAAACTCACAGACTTACAATCTAAAGGATTATGGGGGTTGTTTTTCTGACACCACAAAGACGGACCAGCAGACTGTGACCCTAATTAGCGCATCCAATCCGCACATTTGCATAGGAATACACCAGAGGCAATGCTGAATTTCTCAGGAATTATTCACTTTATACATTCTATTAGTGATTTTCTTTTCTAGACCGTTTTTCGCACCCTTTAAAAATAACTTCAACATCAAAATTTGATTTTGGGGTGCCAGAAAAAGATTATGGAAGTTGAATAACGCCTCCATGTTTGAGGAGAGAGGGAGCAATAAAAGTTGTAGTCATATATTTGAATATCTAGAAATGAGCTCATTGTGTTTAGATGAGACTCCACCTTTTAAAGTATATTGAAAAGTTGTTTATCATAATCTATTGGAGAACTACAGTGATCCATTAATCCTTAAAGACTTATTGTATTCAGTTTTGATTAATGGCAACAGGCATTTGCTTTTGTTATTAAAAGAACATGACACCTGTGAGAAAAGGAACCTGGGATTCCTGTAAGATCTCTATTCAGTTCTGTTGAGATTGCCACTATGAATAATTACTTGACAACAGAACTTAATAGAAGTCTAAACTCAGTAGGGCGAGCCTACATCTCAAGCTACAAGAAGGCAAAGTCAGTTTAATTTAAGTTTTTCTCTAAAATGCTTACACAGCTGCTGATTTTGTTGGTTCATACATGTGAAGTTTTTCCCAAACAACAGTTTAATTTGACATTGTGTCCATCTTTTGTAGAAACTATGAACAGATTGTGAGAGCTCATCAGAATAACCCCCACGAGGGTACAGACCAAGTGCCTGACCAGGTCAAGTTCAGCGTCTTCCAAGGCATCATGGACTCGCTGTTCCAGACTTTCAACGCCTCCATCTCTGTGAACAGCTTCCAGGAGCTGTCTGCCTGCGTCTTCAGCTGGATAGAGGAGCACTGCAAGCCTCAGGTACACCGTCTCCCCTTACGCACGGCTCCTTATAATGCTCAGGTTTTAAATAAACTACCTAAGTAACTTGCCCGTCATTAATGACATCTTGAATGATCTGTGCTCTCTTCCTCTGTGTGCTCTCTCTCTCTCTATAGGCCCTCTGTCCTGTGCACTCTCTGCACATGCACTCTCCCTCTCTCTGTAAGTGCGCTCTCGCTCTGTACCCCTCCTTCTCTTCGCTGTCTGTCTCTCTCCCTGCTGTCTCTGAACTGCATAATGGCTGCCGGCTTCTGTTAATGCTGGCTTTTAGGCCTCGTCCCTGATGACGTCCGTATTCATCACAATGTCAACAATTAAAAGCTGTTTTTACTCACTGAAACCGTCCAAATAGTCAACAACAAAGCCTCGCCCCCAGCAGCTCACACACACACAGTGTTTTCATTGGTACTAGATGTAATAGCCAATCAAAAGCTGTCTTTCAACAGCAAGTTTTGAAATACTTCTGAGAGACAGCCTGTCATTGGCTAGTACATATAGTACTACAGAGACACTGTGTGTGTGTGTGAGATACAGAGGCTGGACCTTGTTAGGCACTGTTTGGACCATTTCAGTGAGTAAAAACAGAGGTTTTAAGCCATTGTTTAGATGCAAACACACATTTATGTAGTTTATATTAATATTAAAGCCAAGAAACCTTCCATATTCCTTTAATATCTATTCATCATCTTTGTGTAACATAACAGAGCAATAATTGTATTATTAGAGCATTTTAAGCTTAAAGGACCTAACCAGAACAAAATGTTTTAATTATGCACTGATTATTAAAACATTTCATATTTAATCATTTGAAAAAGCAATACTAAGTATTAAAAGTACTTTTAAACAACAGATTCAGCTGGCTACTATATGGTCAGTAGGGAAGAGCAAGCTTTGTGTAGCAGGTGGTGCTAAATTTTCAGACACAAGGTAATATCAACACTTTGGCTGTAGTGATTTCCTTTAGTAACGAATGTCTGCTATGGGGGCAACCAGTCAGATTTATATACCGGTCTCTCGGTCAAATCTCCCCTCGACAACATTATCCAAGTAAAGACAATCATCTCCACTGGTGGCTATCATGCATTTAAGGAATCATGGTATGTTTCTTGAGAATGTGTGGTCCATAGTGTAGATAAATACTAATATCGCAGTTTGCAATTTTCTTGTTTTCTGGCAAATTTATTTTGAGAATGAATGGTGCTGAAATCCTAGCAAAATTAGCATAAAATTCATTGTGGTCAATCGGAGGCAGCTACATCATTGCTACAATGTCTTGGGATTCAGTCTCTGCAACAAAGCATCATGGGATGAGTAGTCTTTTGTTAAGCTGCACAGGCAGTGCTGCTCTGGATTTTTGCACCATGCTCCTGTTGGCTTGAAGGTTAGAATAGGGTAAAAAAAAAAAAAAAAAAAACACGTACTTGAATGCTAATTTTCTATTGGTTAGTACAGGGTGCAGCTCTGGGGGTGTGGAAACCATTTTTTTTTTATAGAATGACTCCATATAATGTGTGTGTCTGATATAAGCAGCAAGTGTTAGATTAAAGGAAGCGGAAACTCCTTCTACCTTTAAAGATGGAACTAGCAGAATGTCAAGTAATATCGCTGTATAGACCAGATGATTCTTGACAGAGCCTTCAGCTAAAGTCTAAGATAAGTCTGCATATTTTTTCTGTAAATTTTGGAATAAAATGACTTGGGGCCTGTCAGTCTTTATATATCTGATGCATCTTGTTGCTTTCTTCACAGACACTTCGTGATATTGTAATCACCATTCTACACCAGCTAAAAAATCCACTGTACTGAGCGAGACTTCTTTTGCACCTTCAACGGCACAAGATTTTGTTCCAGTCGCTAAAGATGGATCTGAATCTCAGCAATGCAGAGGTTAATAAACAAAACAAGCAAAACGGGCACTGCCGCCATCGTGCTAAACTGGCCAGTAAGAGCCCAGTGTGACGGGCGAGTGGTGCATTACCCACTTCAATGGCCGGCGCTTTCCTTTCACAAGTTAAAACTAATGCAGAAGAAGGGTTAAAAACATTTCTACCACATCCCTTCTTCCAACTGGTAGAGAAGATAAGTTTCCTGCATTTCTTGAGGAGGTGGGGGCTGCTTACATGTCCCAATGTTAGCATCAGTCTTCACTTGAGTGAATAATGGTGGGGCTATTTGTATGTTTTATCTGTGTTGTCTTAGTACACGGAGCACCAGATAAACAGTCTCTAGTGGTGTGGGCAAGTTCAGTCCTGGATTTGAGGATATCCCTGCTGCGCCCAGGTGAGCCAATCATTTCTTCAGTTATCCTGATAGACTCACTTGTGCACAGAAAGGATATCATCAAATCCCAGGCCTGTGTATAGCTCTCCAGGACCGAACTTGCCCACCCCTGGGTTATACCGATTGTGGAATCTAGTCTATTTCAACACCGCATCCGGTCAGAACACTGGGGTGTGCGGCTGCGCCACAGCACCACCTGGTGGTGCAAAAAAATTACTGCAGGCAAAGAACTACTCCATCCTTTGACATGGCACAACTCGAATGGCGCCGAGTCGACAGCGAGGCCTTCGCTATGTTCGGCGTGGGCACTCAGCCTCTTGGCACCTCTCATAGCTCAAGGGCTTTTCTGTCGGCGCGCCTTATGAGCCAGATCGGAGGATGGAATAGTTAATTCCGTGCAGTAAATTATTTACACGACCAGGTGGTGCTGTGGCGCAGCCGCACACCCCAGTGTTCTGACGGGATGCGGCATCGAAATAGAAAAGGACGCGATTGTATATACCAGGGGTGTCCAAGTTCAGTGCTGCTGGGCCGCACATAGGCCTGGATTTGAGGATATCCAAGTTGCACCCACTTTCAGTCATCCTGATTGACTGACTCACCTGTGCACAGAAAGGAAATCCTCAAATCCAGGCCTGTTTGCAGCCCAGCAGGACCAAACGTGGACACCCCTGGTGTACACACAGTGTATAACACTCTGCAGGCTGTGGAGCTCAGAGGTACTTTGCAGGGTAAGGTTAACTCATTTTATTGCTAATTTTGCATTATGATTTACCATACTATACCTTTGTCACCCCAAAATCAAGTGTTTTTTTTTTTTTTATTCTGAAAGAGCACGAAAAACTGGTTAGATGTTGTGTTAGCCATTTCTTTCTAAAGCGAATCCGTCCTTTGTAAGTCCATATTGCTGTATTTTTATTGTGAGTGGCTCATTAATTAGCCGCTATGTGCTAATTAGGATTACAATCTGCTTGTTTGTCGCTGTAGTGGCCAAAACAAAGACCCCCAATGTTATCTGACACTTAGCCATCTCACCCACCCTCGTCAAGTACTCTGAGCCACACGTTACTATTCAGGAGCAGCAAATCACGTCTAAATATTTCAGAAAAGATTTGCAGTAGAGAAAAATTGCTAGTACAATGTATAGCCAGTTTTGTAAGATCTTGAAAATAAAATCAACTTTCTGCTGGGGTGACAGAGTCCTTTTTAAAGTGTTTTTTTTAAGATGTTATAAATCAGATAAATAAAGTTATTTTAAATTGACAGATACCAGCAGTTGCTATATTAGTGGAAAAAGCAAAGCTGGACAAGTTCAATGTCATATAAATGTACTGAAACGATCTTGTATTTTCTCTTATCTATCTTCAAGGTACCAAGACAGAGTAGAACTTTATAATGGAACTGTTACCAATTAGGCGTTTATTTGGGGAGGGGGGCAGAGAGTGCTACTGAATAGGTCGCTGTAGTGGTAAAACAAGGATGCAATAAGGTAGACTGGGTTGGATTATACACAAGCTAGGAATCCCATCCACGTAAAGCCGTTTCAAGGT
Source organism: Discoglossus pictus (assembly GCA_027410445.1). Lineage (NCBI taxonomy): Eukaryota > Metazoa > Chordata > Amphibia > Anura > Alytidae > Discoglossus > Discoglossus pictus. Next base: position 32,897,835 of record CM050174.1, read on the forward strand.
TAATGCCTATCATCAGCGTGCGGCCAGTTCCTCAGCTTGTGTAGTGGATATTTTGAGTACAATCATTTAATATATGGTGGGCAAAAGAGCGATAGAAGCCTCCACCGTACAGTAAATAAATAGTATGTCTAAAACAAGTTAAAAAACCTGCTTCCAGCTCAGAATTCCAAGAAAAACAGTTATTACACTGCATTCTGGGAACCTTGGCATGGACATGCAAATGTGCCCTCAAAATATATATATAAAATTGAGTTTGACAGAATATATTTAGACATGGAAAAATCATTAAGAGCAGAGCTAACATTTCCAGATGTGAGTTGGCTGGTTCTGGGTGTTCATGTCAGTTACATCCAATTATCTAACAAATACATTTGACATCTCCGTTTTCTCTTCCCTTCACTAAAATAAAAGAAATCAAACCCCTTGTGGTTGAGATAACAGGAAGTGATGTAACTAAAACAAAATAAACTCTGCTTTTGAATAGAGGATTCCAACATTGATTGTCTCTCTTTGGCTTGTTGTTTAGTCGGGCCCAGCGCTCTGTGACCCTATGGACTGCAGCACGCCATGCACATCTATGATTGTGCTTTTTCATAAGGTTTTCTTGCCAGATACTGAAGTGCGTTGCCATTTCCTTCTTCTTGAATTCCAGTAGTCATTTACATTTTTAAAGGGCCATGACTTGTTTTACCACTCCAGTTACAAGGCACCCTCAATATGACAAAGTCAATAAATTCCTATTAGTTGCTTAAGATTTGATGTACCCACCTCTGAATATAGCTTTGTTATATCTTCTCAAAGATTATTTTAAGAAGGATTATCTTGGATTTGTTTTTTTATTTATATTTGCTGTAAAGTATTACATTTTTGGGAAACTTTTATAGTAGTCTTTATTTTGATTAAAAATACTAATAACCCTCATGTTACTAATTATATATATATATATATAATATTTTATGTTTCGGAAAGCTGGATAAACGATGATACATGGACTCTTATATTAACCCTTTAAATATCAGGAGTTTCTTCCTACTGAACGTCTCTGAGCCCATCTTCCTTATCAGCTGTCAATCAGAACCCAATCTCTAAGTAGCTTATTCAAAGAATTATCTTTTTTTGTATAATGAAAAAGAAAAATAGCATTTTTTCAATTTTTTTTTGTTCAAACACTGTATAAAAAAAAACTGCTTAATAAAGATAAATATTCTAACAGATTGCAACGTGTTTTATTCCAAATGCTCACAATGGAGGATATTTTAAGTTATTACAGTAATACTTGCATCTTAAATCAGGGCTATTTACAACACATAGTAGTACTCATACACCGGGGTATCATTTGTTTAGTAACAGAGTAGTATTAGGATCTGTATATAAAAAAAAGTTTCAAAATGTACATTTGATCTGGCAGCCTCTAGCAACCTGCTTGCCTCCACCCCTACTAGGTGTCCAGTTTGGGAAAGGATCTTCTTAGTGGGCAGTAATAATAGTAGTAGTAGTCTTATCTCCCTCTTTCCCTGAAGTGGCAGATCCAGGCAGAGATATCTCTCGGAATTCATAGGGCAGCCTCATGGGCAGATCCTCTAATAGGGGGTGGAGAGAAGCAAAACTGCTCAAATTAAAAGTTCACATGTCAGTTTTAAAAGGTTATCTTGAAATATTATATACGTTTTACAAATTGCAAGTCATTAAATAAAATAGTTTCGGAATACATTTTTTAAATTTACTACATTATAGCTGTCACTCAGCCAAACAGATCCTCCCACCAGCCTGGGCTTGTTATCTGTACCTATTTCCCTCATTGGTGATTTGCGGATTTCCTTTATTAACATCTCAAATCAGACTAGAGTATGTCTTTTGTTTCTAAATCTTAATGCAAACAATCTTCAGATGCATAATAGCAAATTTCTAAGAGTAAGGTGTTTTTTAGGACAAGGAATATACAATATATTTTAGAATTATTATAATGAACCACATAATGGATAATAGTTGGGGTTATAGTGTAGTGAAGCTTAGTGATGCCAAAGGACCGTTATAGGACCACACACAAAACAAAATTAAGAGACCATTTTGGTATTGCGCAAAATAAAGGGATATTGTAGTACGATATTTGTATTATGTTCTTAATAATGGGCAAAAATAAATAAAATCAACCTTTAAATATGATATTTCTGCAATTGTATGGTGTCCCGGATATCTCCATTGTTACCTTCTATTTGTGAATATATATAAATAATATCTTTGTAAGACAACAATGCAGACAGCTAAGACTAGATAAAATAAAACATTACATTTATAGGTATATGGAAGTTTTCTGTATTTTATTAGGTATATAATATCCCTGGGTATCTATTTACTTTTATGTACATTATTATTTTTATTAAGGAGTATTTAGATCCTCTACTTAAAATTAAACAAATAGTTCCTGTATGGGTCTGCAGCACTAGTCAGTGATCATCTCTCCGCAACAAGCTGTGGTCCCTGATAGGCTAGGACACTACACAGAGCTTATAAGCACTTCTTTATAATATCACATATATAGGTGTGGACCAAGAACGCTGTTCTTAAGGTTTGCGAAGCGATGCGAGCCGTGTACAGCGCACGACTTAGGCTGGATGAGCGCCAAAGGCGCTCATCTGTGAAGCCTGGCAAAGGCGAGCCGTGTATGGCGCCGGACTTCAGCACGCATTGTAGCCCAAATCATCCATACGAAGGTGGTCATTGCAGCCAGCGGCGCCATCACACATGCGAGCCTCGCAGCTCTTAGGCTGCATGTGAGGGGCGCAACTGGGAGCCAAACGCACAACTCTAAAAACCATAAAAACAAACAAAATGTAACCACTATAATAACACTCCCAGACAGGACAGGGGGAGAGCCAGGAAGCCAGGGAGTGAGGTTACAGGTTTTTGTCAATCTAAACCAAGGAAAAAATGGCAGACGAAAAACATAAAAAAATTTGGAAACTGCATGAAAGAGAGCCTGCCAGGCACGCAGGACTTAGAAAATAAAAAACGCCAGTCAGCGCGAGCCACACACATTCAGCAAAGACACAGGGAAGGGACAGGGGGGAGATGCTGGAAAGGGACACATGGCATTCCCAAGCACACAACTTACAGGTTAAGCAAACCTGCCATTAACGGCCCGTACAGTAGGAGGGGAAAGGCTCGCCTTTGGCGCTCATCGCGGGGCTCATGGGGAGCATCGCAACTAGGAGAGGCTTGCAATGAGTGCCAAAGGCGTTCATTGCAAGCCCTGTGATGATAGCCGAAGCTGATTGGTGCAAAGCAGGAAAGTTGAAGTACAAAGGGGGAGAGGCTCGCGATGAGCGCCGAAGGTGCTCAGAGGAGCAAAAGCCTCACATTGTGTGGCAAATAGCACTGCCAGCCTTACAATTTTAAAAGTACATAAAAGTAAATATAGATACACAGGGATATTATATACCTAGTAACATCCAGGAACCTCCCATATCCCTTTAACATTGTTTCTGACCATTATTCCTTTTAGTTCTCTAAAACAGGTTCCCCTGACAGCACGGGCCTCCCTACAGACAGGCCCCCCCCCCTGACAGCACGGGCCTCCCTACAGACAGGCCCCCCCCCTGACAGCACGGGCCTCCCTACAGACAGGCCCCCCTGACAGCACGGGCCTCCCTACAGACAGGCCCCCCTGACAGCACGGGCCTCCCTACAGACAGGCCCCCCTGACAGCACGGGCCTCCCTACAGACAGGCCCCCCTGACAGCACGGGCCTCCCTACAGACAGGCCCCCCTGACCGCACGGGCCTCCCTACAGACAGGCCCCCCTGACAGCACGGGCCTCCCTACAGACAGGCCCCCCTGACAGCACGGGCCTCCCTACAGACAGGCCCCCCTGACAGCACGGGCCTCCCTACAGACAGGCCCCCCTGACAGCACGGGCCTCCCTACAGACAGGCCCCCCTGACAGCACGGGCCTCCCTACAGACAGGCCCCCCTGACAGCACGGGCCTCCCTACAGACAGGCCCCCCTGACAGCACAGGCCTCCCTACAGACAGGCCCCCCTGACAGCACGGGCCTCCCTACAGACAGGCCCCCCTGACAGCACGGGCCTCCCTACAGACAGGCCCCCCTGACAGCACGGGCCTCCCTACAGACAGGCCCCCCTGACAGCACGGGCCTCCCTACAGACAGGCCCCCCTGACAGCACGGGCCTCCCTACAGACAGGCCCCCCTGACAGCACGGGCCCCCCTATAAACATATGACTCTCCTGTATCTCTAGTTGTGGTGATGTATAACTGTGCATTTAGTCACAGAGGTCTGTATTTTCTCTCTCTTACACCATCCAGTCCCTATCTAGGGATCACACATCCGGCATGGTCACGTTGTGTTCTTCATCTGTCTCCACCCCAACTTCCTCCTGTAAAGCACAATATTTCCAGTTAGGATCACGGATGATAAGTTCTTAAAAACAGACACAGCAAAGGTCATTGCCAAACTATTATTATTTTCTACAGTCTCTGAACCTTTGCTGCGTTTTTGTAACTGATGAAAATGTCTGTAACATAATGGACGTAATTTTTTGACATTTCTGTCTTGATATCCCACATTATAGCTGTCAATCACATATTGAGTTTGATACTTACAAAGAACTGCTTCTTGCTTTTGGGATACCCTTCAAGAATTGCATCAAATATCTCCGAAGCCTTGGGATGAAAAAACAAGAAAAGGTTTAGTGGTCTGATCAATGCAATGCAAATTTAAAGAAGTTATTATCTATATATACATTTTTTTCATTTATTTTAATTAGTGAAAATGTGATGTTTTGCAAAGAAATAGCTGGTTTACTGCTATCTTCTACTGTGGCAAGTGCAAAAGTATACAGAAATAATGCACAAACGATATGCAGCAGTTAGGTAGATGTAATTGTGCCCCCCACTTTGTAAAAGATAGGTGGAGCCTAAATACAAAAGTTGCTGATTTTTTTTTAATCAGACACAGAATTGCTTATATTGATCCTTACTACTTAAAGGGATATGGAAGGTTCCTGGATGTTCTCAACAACATGCTCCCGAGGTCCCCTGTAGGCTAAGACAATACACTGCACACCCAGACCTGCAGTGCCTGTGTCTTCATTAACTGCACGGGCAGACCCATACAGGGACTGTTTGTTTGGACTTCGTCTGTAAAGACAGAGCTCATGAGCAGTTACTGATAAAATAAAAGTATATCAACAGTAAAAAAATACACAGCTATATTATATTATTTGAAAAATCCATATCCCTTTAAAAAGTATAAAAGCTGGACCAGTAAAGTATCATTACAAGCCATCCCTAGACTCTCCGATGTTACCAGCCATCATGATCTTTGGGATTTCTCCCAGAATTCCCACTCAGACTATAATGAGGTCACGTCCATCATGGTGCCTGGTTAACCAATCAGAAAGGAAAGCTGCAAAACACCTGGGATTATTGATAGTCCTGCTCCTCTAGAAATGTAAATGCCCCTCTTACACATACACATCTAAATAATATGAGAGGTAGACCACATTCATGTTTAGATGCATCCCTTTCATTTGTTAATAAATGTATTTATGGCAGTGATATCTCACCATGCGTTTTCGTTTCCTCCACTCCTTACAGTATTGCTTCCGTTCATTGTACACCTAAGGACAAGAAAGACGAAACGTAACCCATCACTGAACGCTTCATTCATACAGACAAGGTTTTAAAGGGACACCATATGTTTTGCTTGTTCCAATATAAATAACTCATGATGGGTAATAGGTTTTAAAACTTAAAATAAAAGTAAAAATAAACTTTAAAAATGTACAACTTATTATATATAATCGTGACGGTCTCCATTGTTGTCTTAGAATTAATTCGCCCTATATCTTAAGTCTCAATATCCAGTCCTCCTCCTTGCTTGGCAGACAGATAAGCAAAGTCATTTATCAGTTATAAAAGTGCAAATCGCAGTGTTAATGGACTAATCTCAACCTCTACTTATTTCATAAGGCACATATACACACACATAGGGGGAAGTCCAAATAAGACAACAATGGAGATACCCAGGGTACAAAATACATTTATTTTATTTTTACCTTTCCAAAGTGTTTGACCTTTATAAAAAAAAAAAAACACATCCCAACATCCATATTGTTACCCACTCCTTTAAAATTTATACCATGTAACTTGAAATAATTTTACATGGGATAAAAAAGGAACTGGGAAGGATTTACAAACTTAAAACCTTCCAAATCAAAGACTATTGCTTTAAACACTGTGCTGTTTATGTATCTGAATAGCACAGTACCAATATAGGAAATGGACCACAACCTGGTTCTAACTAGTGTCACCGGCCCATGCAGTTTATTATGTATACAGCAGATTCAGGGGTGGAAACAAGCAATTTAAACCCATGCTGTTCTTTCTTCCAAAGGGTAGAGGGAGGCTTATACAAATCGCATAGAAAGAGACTGATCCTAAACCCAAACGGTCACCCTAAACCAAAAACGGTCACCCTAAACCAAAAACGGTCACCCTAAACCAAAAACGGTCACCCTAAACCAAAAACGGTCACCCTAAACCAAAAACGGTCACCCTAAACCAAAAACGGTCACCCTAAACCAAAAACGGTCACCCTAAACCAAAAACGGTCACCCTAAACCCAAACGGTCACCCTAAACCAAAAACGGTCACCCTAAACCCAAACGGTCACCCTAACAGTTTACCTAAGCCTTGACTCTCTGATATGGCACCAGAATATCGGCAGCGCATCTAGCGGATGCTCACCACCACTGCATGTGCTGCGCTCCTATAAAAAGAATAGGTCCTAGATTTCTAGTAATTGTTGCATTTTAAAGAACTAGCATTAATAATGGGTAAAAAACTTTTCAGTAAAAAAAAAAAATATATATATATATATCAGTATTTATGCAATTGTATGGTGCCCTGTTGATCTTTATTTGTTTATGTAGATGCCAACCTTGGAGGCTGAGATTAGCTCATTGGCCTTCAGTGAAATGCTATCTTAATTTTTATACCAAAGACAATGGATTAAGATGGCAAAATGTTATATATCTATATATACACACACACAAAATAGGTTGTTTGAAATGGTTTTGGATTGAAGTACAAAGCATTTGTCGGCACATTTACATGTCTCTGCTCAGCTTCCCAGAGTGCAGTGCAGTTTTTAACTTGTTTTAGACATTTGAAATGTGACAAAAAAAAAAAAAAAAAAAAATATATATATATATATATATATATATATATATATATATATATATATATATATATATATATATATATATATATATATATATATATATATATATATATAAAAATATAAAAACCATCTCTATCTGGTGGTAACGTTGGCCCATTAATACTTCTAGTGATCTAGAAATGAAAAAACTTTCCCTTTCAATGCCCACCTTCTCTTTCTCCTGGGGGGTGACGTGGTTTGTGGCCGATTTAATCTTCTCCAGTTTTTCCTGGTATCTGGCACATTCTTCCTTTAGTTCCTTTATTTCTTTCATCATTTGTTCTGTGGTCATGGAACTTGCCAAATCCTTCAGTTCTAAAGGAAAATTAATAAAATCAGGCTTTTACTAGCAGAATGTTTATTGGCTTAGTGTCAAATAGTTCTGGGTAGATACAATTGGCAGATTCAATGGGCCTTCTCAATCATATTTTTGGCCAAATCTTATAAGAGAGAGTCACACCACTTACGGGTATGGGGAGGTTTCCCTGTTTTTAATATTTAAATAAACCACCTAAGTTTGTTTGCATATCTAACCATCATTTTATTAACAAGTGCTTAAAAGTTGCATTTGAGCGCTTACTCAAACCTACCAAAACAGTCCCTGCATAGGTCTGCCCCCACAGCTCACGTACACAATGTTTGGTAAGAGATGTACTAAACGGTTTCTCAACAGCATTTTCTGAAATGGCTTTTGATCTACCGGACAGACTTGAGATTTGGGAAAAAAGTTACAAATCTTGGATTGCATGAAGAAGGTTGGAAAATCCTGCAAGTTGGGAGAAAAGAGAATAAGAAGTAGCCCCCACCTGAATCCAGCTGGCGGCAGCTCTGCTGAGTGGTCTGAAGCTTGGTGGAGAGTTCTGATATCTGGGAGTCCAGACCCCTGAGCTCTGTATCACTCACAGAAGGAAATTGTTCCTGATAAATACAAGTGGGATATTCACAAATGTAATGGCTTTCAAGGGATATGGGAGGTCCCTGTGTGTTACTAGGTATATAATATTATTATTGATCTATTACTTCTATGCACTTTATTTTATTAAGTGCTTATAAGCTCTGCCTAAATTCATACATATAGTCCCTGTATGGGTCTGCCCACTGCAGCGTATGCAGACACTGACTCTGCAGAGCTGGATGTACAGTGTTCTAGCCTATCAGGGATGCCTCAGCAGCATGTTACGGAATGTTACTGAGAGATGATCACTGATTGGTTATTATGAGACACAGCGAGTGTACTATTTGTTTGATTTTAGGCAGTAAAAACAGAGCCATTCTTAATAAAATAAAAAGTACATAACAGTAAATAGATACACGGGTATATTATATACCTAATAACATCCTGACACCATCCACATCCGTTTAATACGGATGATCCACCATGGCTGGTATCAAAGTGACACAGCAGAGGTTCCAAATATGTTATAATCTATAACTATAGGTAATAAGGAACTAGAGGGTTCACTGTAGGTCCAGTGGTCAGGATTTGGTGCTTTCACCGATGTAACCAGGGTTCAATTCTGGTCAGGGAACCAAGAGGTCACACGACCATGAAGCCATGCAGGGTTGGGCCTGGTCAGTACTTGGATGGGGTACCACCTGAGAATACCAGGAGCTGTATGCTGTGGCCCACTGGAGAAGGAACTGGCAACCCATTCCATTATCTCTGTCATGAATACTAAGTGGATTAGCATTGTGTGTTACGGAAAAATCGTGACTGAACGAAGCAAACACATTAAGCACTTCTGAACAATTGAATTTTAATAGGTTTTAATTTTCTTATGATAAACTTACATAGACATTTGCATTCTTTTACATGCCATTCCCTACGTATTTATTTTCTATCTTATGGGATATCTTGCAGCTCCCAGGGTGTCAATATGCCGATTACAGCAACGAAGCCAGAGCTGGGGTAATTATTATGGATAATTTATTGCTAAAAAAATAAGACTACGCTCGGAGGGTGGATGAGAAGTGCTGAATGACAAGTAAAACTAAATACAATCTTCAATGTATAATTTTTTTGCTAAAGTCCTTGTTATAACCTATATTTTTATCTTAGTCCATATCTAGAACCTCTGATGTACCACAATAATAATTATACACACGCAGTGCCACTCATCTCACCTGATCTGCAAAGTAGATTTTCTGTTTGCCGTAAACCTTCTCCTTGATCTTGCCTTGCTGGGCCAGCAGCTCCATGGCTTTCACCACGGCCTACGATAGAAAAACTTTATATGAACAAAAGTAAAGCAAGAAAAAAAGCTTATCTAAAATAACTCAGACATGGTATCATTTAAAACTATTGTTAATAAGAACTTGAATGCTATTAAAATGCACTGTTGTAAGTAAATGGACACTGCCATTTTAACCCATCAATCATGGTCTGGTATCTCATTCTGTTGGGTGATTATTGCCAGTTACCTTCTGGGCCTCTGGTTGAACGGTTTTCAGTCTAGAGCCATATGAAACGGACAGGTTTATATACTTTGTTAATGAGAGATCATTGACTTAAATTGCTTATAAGCCCTTTAAAGGAATTGGACCCATTGTCTTGTAAGAATGTATAGCCTCTATTGGTGCAGGCAACCACACTGAAGACAATGGCTCAGGGGCTAATCAGTAACTAATGGCAATTTCCTCCCATTAACAAAATATATGAATCAGGTGGATAAAAAAAGGTAGTGTGTGTGTGTTCAGTCCTTCAGTTGTGTCTGACTCTTGGTGACCATATGGATGCAGTACGCCGTCACATCTGTCTTCTTGGCAAAGATACTAGAGTGGGTTGCCAGTTCTTTCTCCAGTGGACCGCAATTTGTCTGACCTCTCTGCTATGACCTGCCCATCTTGGGTGACCCAAAATGATATAGCTCACAGCTTCATTTATGTACAAGCCCCTTCACCACGACAAGGCAGTGATCCAGAAAGGCTAGCTGACAGTAAAATATTGCAGATGTCCGTGCTAGTTTAATGGAGGAAAATGCATTTTTAATAACATTCAATAGATAAAATAAGTGTTATTGTCTATAGTTGTGAATTACAATTTAGATGCTCTGAAAGGAAGAACTAGTGCACCAGGCTCATAAGAAGAACACCATGTAATATCAATAAAACTGAGAATGATTTAAACTAACAGAAGCTTGCAATAATATTGATAGGTAATATAACCACTAACACAGAATGATAATCTTACTGTTTTTCCCAGGCCGTGTTCCCGCTGCAGGTTCCCAAACACATCCTGGGTGCTGTAAGGCCTGTTCTGATCATTTAGATATTTCAAAATGATAACGCCGGCTGAAAAAGGAATACGATCAGAAAATATATTAAGGTATTTAGTGAGAGAAGCAACATGTTAGAAAGTTGGGCGTCTCAACAAGCAATCAAAGATAAATATGGCAACTGAGTCAGTGACTTACAAGATCTCACAGGCAGAGTGATTCACCTATAAACAGGGAGCGGCGCTCACCTGCCTGGCGCCGCTCACCTGCCGAGCTAACCTCTTCTCTGGAACAAAATCCATTATAGAGAACAGTTATGAAGATGTATAGTATAAAACATTTGCTAGCCATGATCCAAAAATACCATATTATTAAGGACAAATGTACACACAAAGGGACCCCTATTACTGTGCACACCTGTGCTTAATCTAGTATAATCTCAAAGAGAGTGAAAATTAAAACTTGGCTTTTAATAAATATTGTTAAAAATATTAAAATTCTCAGAGGCAGGATATCTCATTCATTGATCCGGAATTTATATAAAGTGCCAGTGTTAAAGTTGTAGGATTTAATTGAAAATATACTATATCACTACGAGTGTTACTTATAAAGTGCTTGAAATAGGAAAGTGATTTAAATAAAGAGAAGTGCTAGTAATATTAGAACCCCTAACAAATAGATTCTAATCCAGTGAAAACTTAAATAATATCACATTCTTATGAAATTCATGGTCTGTTATTTGTTAATAAAGTAATTCCCATCTAGTCCGGAATAGACTGTGAGTACCATCTTCCAATACCCTAAGGCTCAAAGGCATAGCAATACTAGTTATTTGCGACTGAATTTAGCTCCATAATCGTATTATTTTAGTATTTTGGTGTCATTAGTTAGATTCTAAGAATCAAGGCTAGGTTGTAGCGTGCCACGCGGTTTAGACGCCTCGCGATGATGTCATAAACAAGCGCGTACGCTTCTGCGTCTGACCCGACGCACGTTTCTGGATTTTTTCAAGGGTCATTTTCAATAGTTCATATGACTTGTCCCAACCTGAGCCACCTCTTGTTTTGTATTGACAAATGTAAACACACACCCACACAATATCCTCTATGTAAAAAAAAACACAACTATACTTGATAATGGGGAAATGTTTAAATAATTATAAAATAACAGAAGCTTTTAAAATTAATAACCATTTTATAAAATGATGCTATGGTGGGAATGAACATTTTATTCCTATTTATAGGTTTCTGGGGTTTACTGGGTATATAATATACTTGTGTATCTACAGGGATACCCGCCTAAGGCTAATTTGCTGTAGCACGGTTTTCTCTGTAAATCCCCTCTTTTAAACGCTCAGCTTTGCGATAACCCCTTTTTCTCCTAGCAGGACCCCCATTTAAAGCACTGAGTGAGGCGAGAGAGAGAAGACAGCAACAACATTGTGATCCTGGAGAGCGAGATAGCCACCAGTGACCCCCAAATCTTACCTCCAGAGTCAAGGCACAGAATATTTTTCATTTTTCCCTTGTTTCTCATAAGGTGGTTGTTTTGTCTAATAAAATCTTTGTACTGTCTAACAGAACCTGTCTGGCCACAAGGAAGACCAGGCCAAGTTGAAGCGCCAGAGCATTCGTTTGGATGTAAAAAAGCAGGTGCTTGACTGCTGGGGGGAGCGCCAAGAGGATATTTGAGAGGATGTGAAACTGCCAACCTACACAATCCGCACCATCCTCAAGAATAAAAAGATAATGTTTTCAGCAACCACCAGAACTGCATCTTCAGGTTCAGGCTGAGAAGCGGAGGGCCATTTGGATAGACGATGAACTGAAGTGTAACATGGCTCTCAGCCAGGCCATTATAAATGGAGAAGCTGTTAAGAATTTACAGCCATATTCAGAGATGTGGAGAGCTTCTCGGCCAGTAGAGGTTGGTTTGACGGCTTCAAAAAGGAGGAAAAAAACTTGCACAACATAAGGTTCCCTGGAGAAGCAGGAAGCGCTGACACCGAAGCTGCTGCAGCCTTTCCAGACAGATTGTTGAGACCGGCCTTTTATTGAAGCAGATGCCAAGCCGCACATTCATATCACGGGAGCAGAAGAGAGCACCGGGCTTCCAAGTGGCCAAAAGCGGGCTAACCCTTCTTCTGGGTGGAAACGCCAGCGGTGACTTCAGGATCAAGCCATTGCTGGTCTACCACTCAAAGACATCCAGAGCCATGAAGGGTATACCAAAATCCACTTTGCCAGTCATTTGGCAATTCAACTAGAAGGCCTAGATCACCGTGGGCATTTTAACCGAGTGGCTCAGCGAACATTTCTGCCCTCCCATGCAGGTGCAAAGGACTTGAGGCCAAAGCATTCCTGTTAATGGACAATGCTCCAAGCCACCCTACCAACCTGGATAAGCTCCATTGCTGCATCCCAATTGAAGTACAGTCCCTGCCACAGAACACTACTTTGCTCATCCAGCCAATGGACCCCATTTTCCTCTCTCTGGGTTGTGACTTTTTGTGTTCAAGATCTCAGCATCCCCAGCAATGGTTAGGACAAAACAAACAACAACACCTGTACTGTTCTGACGGGAAACTGCTATGAAACACAACAGATCCCCCATTTTACAGAAATCACAAAACACCATCCCCCAGGTCTATAGCCAAACCCCCAACTCTAGTTGCCAACTCTCATTTTACAGAGGGACATAGCCATAAAGGGGGGTGTTAGCCTGAGACCAGGGAGGATGCACGCCTGTCCGGCTGAGTACCATATCAATTCTTGTAGACAACGTAACCCTAGGTCCCATACGCGAGCGACGTAGCTTTATATAATATTAGCACAACATAGGGCCTGCTTCTAGCACAACTACATCATTTAAATGATTACAATGACCCCAAACCACCTTATTACACACAATACAGAGGAAACAATGACACATAACACAAAGTGACACAATCATTAGAACACATCCCATGTCCATTTGATATTAGCAAACAGATGTGATGGAGTCCCAAAAAACAGAGTTACTTGTGTGGTGCAGGTGGGGGTCACATCATGACCCCCAAATCGTTCATGACACCATGTGTTTAACATTGTATTTATTTATTTTCTTTATACTTAACATGTACACAGTGCTACAGAATGTGTGGGCACTTTATAACTGCCTAAAATTACACAAACAGTCCCTTTATAGGTCTGCCCATTGCAGCGTATGCAGACACAGACTCTATAGTACTTGTGTGGTGTCTCATACTAAACAGTCAAAATCTCACAGCATGGGGAGACGCAGGACCTGATTGGCTAGGACACTACACTGCACATCTAACCCTACAGAGTCTGTGACTGCATACACTGCAGCGGGCGTACCCATACAGGGACTATTTGATCGTAGGCAATAAAAACAGGCCTTATAATCATTTCTTAATAAAATAAAGTAGATAAAAGTAAATACACAGGGATATTATATACCTAGCAACACCCAGGAACCTGACATATCCCTTTAACTGCTAATTAAGTGTATATGGCAAAATGGCATTTGTTTAATTACAATCAATTTATAAAATACTTTTTTGCAGTTTTAAAGTATACATTAGGAATCTGGTCTGTGGCCTTAAAAGCAGTCTCAGTGACTCACATTGTAATATAATACATTTAACATTGTATTATATTAATATTAGCAAATACATAATTAGTAAATATATTATTGGATTAAAAAATAATATATATATTGCTTATTTAATATCTAAATATTATTAACACATTCCATACATACATACATATATATTGCTTTCTGGTGATTATTACACTCTCCGTCACTGACTCGCAGCAGCCATTTTTATTTCTTGACCCCTCAGTGAGTGACTATCAGTCCATTCAATCACTCACCCGCAGCCTCCTTGCCTTTACTCATATTTGGGCTCTCAGTTCTAGGCCTCAGATGAAGCCGTTGTCTCTGGAGCTTAGCAGCCCTGAAGGGGTAACTCTAACTCCCGCCACAAAACACAACAACCAACCAGAGCAAGCAATAACTTCAGAGCGAGGCTTGGAACGCAAGTTAAGCCAATAGGAAAAGAGATGCATAAAGAGGCTTCAGAATCAAACAGGAAGTAGGTAGCAAAGAAGAGCCGTGAAACACTTGAAACGCAAACAGGAAGTACAAGAGAGCAGCATGACTGGGACAACCAATCAGGATGGTTATTAGATTACATGTTTTCTAATATCAAAAAAACATAATGGCAGTAATAAGTCGTATGGGAGTTAAAAGGTCATACTTATAATTTGGTGAATAACCTGATATTGGGCAAAATGAGTTTACAAAGTGTATAATAAATTAGATTTTACCAATTAAGTTCATATTTGTTTAATTGTGCAGAATTGGTCATTTAGGAGAAATGGAAGACACTGCATTTAAATAATATTATTGTCTGTCCTTTTGAAAGCTAGCCACTTGCACTTAATGCTAGGACTGAGTAGAGAGTAAGTCGCGGTAGGTTGCCCCCTCCCTCATGGTGCAGGCAGACTGGGTAGTTAAGGTGTAAGTAGGCTCATTGGCGGAGCTAGTGAATGGAGAGCTGTGGGGCAAAAAAATATATGATATTCTTTCCTCTTTCTCTCCCATCACTGTCCTCCCGGCCTGAATACTTGAACTGTGACAACTGCAACTTCTGGGATGGGGGAGCCATGTTGTTTGTGGAAAGAGCCACAATATGGAGGTGATCACAATTATTGTATTAGAGTGTAGATGTATTGATATTGAAATGCTGCATTTTACCCAGAGGTATCCCCAGTTTTAAGGTGCTTGGTTGTATGGGGTCCAGTACATTGGGGGAAGAGCTGGCCACTTAAGTATATGGAGCATATGGAGGGTCCTGCGCATCCGAGACAGAGTGTCTGCTGCACTCCTGATCAGTGATTCCCCCCCCTGTAAATCCAGGATCAAAGAGCCAATCAGCCGGGAAGTAAGGAAAGGCTCCCGGGACTAAGCGGGGGTGAGTAGGTGGTGGGGGTTACATCACTGATTTACCGGTCTCCCCACATGGTCAGAATGGGGTCTGATGGAGTGTGGTTGCACTGGGTTGTGCATACATACTGGACCATATCAAACTAGTTGTCAGTTTAGACATACATAACTTAAGTGTATTTTTCATTCAGCGAGAATAATAATACTTTTTACTGGGATTATTACTGCTGAACCTGCATTGGACTCTGTTACAGTTGGTAACATTGTATTGGTGGCTACTGGTACCTGTAAGCTGGGCTGGTTCTGTTCCTGCTATCAGGGATACACCAGAACCAGACAGTCCTACTGGGTAGGTTTGGACTAGGTTCTTATCAAGCCCAACAGAAGCAGTAGGTTGTCACAAGCCTGTTCAACAATCCCTGGGGAGCCACAACTAAGATAGTGGTAGGCAAGAATGTAAATAAAGTGTAAGTAATAATAGTAAGGTTTTATACTCACTGAAATTTTTCAAACAGTCCCTGCAAAGGTCCAGCTCTTGTAGCTCATGCATACATTATTTCTATACTATTTGGTTTTTATTACTACACAACCTGTGTATAATAGATGTGCGCTGCTGCCAAAGCCATGATAGGAATGAACAGATTAGAAATGGAGATTTTGGCTCATTCAGACTCTGTAGGACTGGGTGTGCCATGTACTAGCCTATCAGGGATCTCATCTCAGCAGCACTTTGCAGAATGTTGCAGACAGATGGTCAATAATTGAATAGGATGAAGAAAAAACAAACACAGTCAGTACTACAGCAATTGTATCTTTATGAGCTGCAGCTGGCAGACCCAAGAAGATATGTGTTTGATTTTAGCCATCTTATAAGCACTTCTTAATGAAGTAAAGTATATAAAAGTAAGCAATACACAAGGCAGGAGTAGTAGGTCTTTAAATGTACTGCAGTCCAAGTCTCAAGTTATAGGCAACTTGTTTAAGAGAGTTAAATAAATACATTTGATTACTTCAGCAGCAATTTCAAAAAGGAAAATACTTTTCTTCCATATGCTTTTCAAGCCTAAAGTGCAAAGTGGTTGAATGAAGCTGTGGCCCAACTCCGAAATGTCCCAGACCTGACACACCATATACAGAAAAGCCGCGGCTTTCTTTCAGGTTCTTGAGTTTTCAGGTCTTGAAAAGGCCTCCTCCCCACTTTATACCATTAAAGAACCACTGCAGTTCAAGAAAAAGTGCACTTGTTTGCCAAGTATGTACCAAATGAGCAGCTGTGGACATAAAACTCATTTTGAGAGGGAAATCAATTACAGGAATCCATTTTGTATTGGTTACATCACAGCCTCCGATATGAACCAGTATGGTGTATGTTTAGCATATCACTGAAGAAATGAGAGTGAATAAGTAAACAGCAATTGTAAAGAGAATTGGATAAGTTTACAATAGACTCCACACTCCTTCCCCATCACTGGGCCAGAAGCTGACACCTTGCATCATTCACTGCATACAGACCTTCCCCCAATGTGTTATGGATGTCTCCAGGGTCCAACCGAGGCATCTAATTATTTGTTTTAATTTAGAAGTAGCTGTATGACTTCCTGTTTATTATGCTCCGAGACCGATATAAAGTTTTATTGTGTAAGCGGTCATGCTATAAAAATGGAAGCAACGCTGCTCCTCAGCATATTTATGTGTGTATATAAAGGGAAACTGGTTCCAGCACACATTGCCCTAGACCTTTTTCTCTACAGTACATCATTCCTGAGAAATACAGCATTGTTTTTGTGGCAAATGCGCAGCTCATGATAAGGGTGGGGGTGGTGTTGTGCAGTCATGTCAGACTCTCCATGACCCTATAGATACAGCACACCAGGCACGTCGGTCTGTTTCTGGTTGTGCTTATCCATAAAGGTTTACTAGAGTAGGTTACCAGTGGACTGCGATTTGTCTGGCCTTTCTACAACCTGCCAATCTTGGGTGACCCTACATCCCTGCGGTACAACAAGCCTTTTAACCCATAAGGGGAAGGGTGGGGTATGGATTCTAAATTAATAACAACATTGGAGGTCATTGTTTTTGTCCCCAAAGGGACAGCAGGTTTTAATTAGGACATCAAACCAGCTAATTATCATTAATAAAATTAAGTATATAAATATAGAGACACAGGTATATTAAATATCTAGAAAACTTCCAAAACCCTTTAACAATATTCTCATTTAAAGAGCTAGTCTTATGATCATGCAACATACTATGGTTATGATTGGTATACATCTATTAATCTCTAGGGCAGCCATTTTGGTTTGTTTCAAGATCACCGAAGTGTTAAAACAAATTTTGATATGTTTAGTGCTATTTAGATTTAAAAATCAGCATCTAAAAAAAAAAAAAATCTTTTAAAATCTATATTTAAGCTTTACATTGCAGCCTCCATCAGTGATGCTTCTATCCATCCCCTGGCAGATGTCCACAGTGACAAAACAGGGTCAGCCCTTCTAACTTTTTTTTTTTAACCCATATAGGTTTGCATGCTGGTTCCGTGGTGGTCCAGTGATTAGGATGGGGTGCTTCCACTGCTGGGATCTGGGTTCCAGTCAGGGAACCAAGAAGTCACACCATCCTTCAGCCAAGCAGGGTTGGGCCTGGTCAGTACTTAGGTGGTCTCCCATCCAGCTGTATGCTGTGGCCCACTGCAGAAGGACTGGCAACCCAATCCAGTATCCCTGTCACGAATGTCAAGTGGATCAGCATGGTGTGTTGCTGTCCATGAGGTCACGGAGCGTCAGACATGACTGAACGGCGCAAAAAACACAAGCTTTGC
The DNA here is from genome assembly GCA_027410445.1 of Discoglossus pictus. NCBI lineage: Eukaryota > Metazoa > Chordata > Amphibia > Anura > Alytidae > Discoglossus > Discoglossus pictus. Next base: position 32,916,065 of record CM050174.1, read on the forward strand.
CTGGTGGAAATCAATGGTCAGAAACCATTATCAACATTGTGGTTATGACAGTTCCCTGAAGCAGATCCTCCCCCAGACACATGATAAGGGGTGGAGAGAAGCAGATCTGCTAAAATCCTCCAAAAAATGATTATGAAATGAAAGTGGTTTGGCACCCCGAGGCCTCTAAGGTCGCAGCTGATCCTACTGTAGGAGCTTTGCTGCAGTTTTTCAGTACAATTAAACTTGATTTTTTAAGTGTATATGCTAGGTCTCCTCCCAGTGGTAAACAGAAGTAGCAAAGGCCAGGGTAGATTCAGCAAGACAACAATCCTGATCTCCAAGATGTTCGCATTTGTCTCATACTACTACAAGACATGTGTCTGAGCAGTATGAGACCCTTGTAGTGAGAAGCTCCTTCCAGTCATTATGGCTTAGGTCAGGGATTCTCAAACCTTTTCTCAGCACCCACCAGACAGGCCATTTTTTTGGTTCAACACAGTTTGAATAGAGATACGGCAATTATAGCCTGGTGAATGCTCCTCCTGTGCTCCCAGTGTTAAACTGAAATCATGGCCTGTCTGGTGGGTTTAAACCACTAGCTCAGGTCACCAATGTGAAACTTTGCAGGACTTGGTTGATGGAACTTCCCATTTCTCTCCTAAGAATTTCCCAGTGTAAAGTACTTAAAGTAAGCGCAGAGTAAATTTTCTAAGACAAATATACGGGAGGAGGATAACATTAGATATAATATCCTGGTGTATCTATTTACTTTTATATGCTTTATTTTATTAATAAGTGCTTAGAAGCTCGTTTTTTGCTGCCTAAAAAACAAACAAATAGTCCCGATATTGGTCTGCCCACTGCAGCAGATACAGACACTGCAGCGCTGGATGTGCAGTGTAGTGTCCTAGCCTATCAGGGACCACATCTTAGCAGAATGTTGCAGAGAGCTGGTTACTGATTGGTTGGTATGTAAAGCAATCAGTGACCATCTCTGCCACATTCTGCTGAGACGCGGTCCCTGGACACTACACTGCACATCCAGCCCTATTGCATACGCTGTAATGCACAGACCCATACAGGGACTATTTGGTTATTTTAGTGATAAGTGCTTATATGCTCCGTTTTTACGGCATAAAAAGCAAAGTACATGACAGTAAACAGATGCACAGGGATATTTAATGCCTAGTAAATCCAGAAACCTTCCATATCCCTTTAAGTAACCCAGTTAAAATAAAGAGTCCTCGATTATACTCAGTGAGACTCAGACAGTGAGGTCAGTAAAACGCAAATCAGAGGACGTCCCCTTTTATATACAAAGATACATCAAATCACAAAAAAAAAAAAAAACTCTAGAAGTGAAAATCAGACTGTATTCAAATTAAAAGTGCATTTGTTTGTTGGGGGAGGAGGGATCTGATCGCCTTGATAAAAGAAAACATCTCACTTTACAATACAACACATTTAAATCCTCCCCCTGTAAGAGAATCCAAAAATCCCAATCCGCAGAGGTGTAACCACTCGTAAAACCTCCAAGGTGATACAGTCCTTGGGAAGACTAGCACTTCAAATTCAAGCCATTATAATCAGAGCAAAGTTGATCTTCGTGACGGTCAAGCGTTCCAGCTTCGCTTTATACCTTACCAACGACAGTACAGCCATTTTCGGTCCTTTTTCTTAAATTCGCACAGTGTAGGTTCCAAATATGGTATAATGTAAAACTATAAGTAATAAATAAATACTTTATCAACTGAATGTTATTTGCTTTCCTATAGAAAATGCATGTTTCCCCCAATCAGCCTTTCTTCTGTTGTACCCAATAATTGTTAATTACTCCATGGGGCTTATATGGTCTTGTTGCTCATTATCCCATTGGGATCTGGCTTTATTGGTTTGTGTAAACCATGCACAAATGAAGAGTTTGAGCATGCTCAGATACAGGGAGAAACTACACGGATTACATTAAATTACTCCCTGTGGTTCTGAGATTGCTCAATCTTATTTTTCATCCGACAATGCATCCAAAGACAGGCCAAGCTCAGAACCATAGGGAGTAATTTATTTAAAATCAGTGTAGCTTCTCCTCTTATCTGAGCATGCTCAGACTCTTCATTTATGCATGGTTTTACACAAACCAATACAGCCACATTCAATTGAGGTAATAATTAAGAAATATTAATAACTCAATCCTATGAGCCACGTATCAAGTGGTTTTTGGATTTAAGAGTGAGATGCATTGGAATCACATTTGCATTTCTATGTCCAGTTTCCCAGAGTGAAGAAAATTACTATATTTCTGGTAAACCTGCGCAAGAAATACATTTTTATCTTATTTTTAGACATTACAAATGTAGTATTCATTTTCTGTACTCTGTATGGTGGAGAGCTTCTATCACTGTTCTGCCCAAAATAAAACTAAAATGATTATTGTGGTTAACTACCTCCCCATAAGAAGGAAATATGAATCAATTCTATGTGGGTGGATCTTTGCGAATGAGTTAAACTTAAGACAATACATTCAGAGCCCCAGTGACTAAAACACAATTACTGGCTATGAACTGTCATTAGCAAGAGTATTTAGTGGGTGGATCAGACAGGATAAAAAAAGTTGTAAATTGATAAAGCACTTTTGATTACATATTGTTTCAAGTTATACAATATTTGGACCTTCTGCTGTACAGCTTTAAATTATTGAGAAGGAAGCTCCAAGGCTTTACATTTAGAAAATCCACCATATTTGTTGTGGGGGGAAGAGGAGAGACAAACGTCTTTATATTGCACAGAGTCCATTTTCCAGTAGGGATCAAATGTTAAAATACTGAGTCTTTTATATAATCAGATTAGGATATCTTATTTCGCTAATCTACTGGTTCAAACTTCACAGTGAAAAAAAAAGTCATCCAAAGATGGCCTGCGTTAAATGGAAACCTCACACGCATGGGGGCACACTGAGAAGAGGACACAGTTCAAAAGATACAAGTCTACAATGATATCTCTAAAAAAAAAAAAAAAAAGGATTTTTTTTGTGATAAGGAGAGACTGGCACATACTCCCTAGTACCACAGGATGGCATTACTGATGGCCACGTGAACCAGTTGGGTCCATTTGACTCAGCTCGGATTGGTCCAGCAACTCAAAATCATCTGCTTCTGCGTCCGTGTCCAATTCGGAACTTGAATTTCTCTGATATGTTTTGGCTCGTGGGTTTTCGGCATAGGCTGGACCTGGTTGGGTGGCACCTGCCAATGCCAGCTGGATCATGCCCCTAGTGACCAATCCAGCAATGTTGTCTGTGATCTGCTGAGCACCTGGGAACCCTCCCAAGGACATCTCAATCTCAGACACCTCCTGCTCGTCATACAGTTGGTTTGCAGAGCCATGAAGGAGGTGGGCTGTGCTTGGTAGCCCAATGCTGGTGTCATCCTCATCATCGATTCCCATTAGCTCTGGGTTGATTGAGGGAAAGTCAGGGAGATCACGGGCAAAAGACTCTTCTGGGTCACTGTGGCGGTCCAAATCTAAAAAGAATAGTAAGAAAATAAACAAAAAAAAAATGTATTGCACGATAGTACAATTGCTTTAATGGCTATATTAAAATGGCCAATCTAATATTCAAATGAAAGAACCATTGTAGTTTGGGGGGGAAAAAAAATATTTGTTTGTGACGTACGTTGCAAATTACCTATAGTACGTGCTAGAACTGAACTGATCATGCATAAACAATATTCATTAACAAATGAACAAGGAATTATATCCTATCAAATGTGTTAGGCTCAACTTAAACAAGGGGTTACACAAAAGGGGTCAGTACTGGCTAGAATGGAATTGACTGAACTCATGCATATACCCTTAATTGGCATAACCCTTGTTTATTGATGTATTGAGTACCGTACATATGGAAAGAATCACCTTATGGGCTGGACACACATACCAAAACAAACTAAGATGCTATGAACAATGAAAGCACCTGAAGGATACCTAGGATTTACAGACAAAATGAGTTGGAACCCAAGGAGAACAAGAATTGAATGGAAATACTGAAGTACTACCAATTAAGATTAAATGAATGTGTGATGGGTGTTAGGTTTGGATGTTTAGCTTGTGTGACGTCATCACATTCCTTTGCAAGTCTATAAGAAGTTGGTATCTTGTGACTTTGTTCTATTCTAGAATCAGAGACATTCAGTCACACAATGAAAGTCTAAACTTGCGAAAAGGTTTTGTACCCGACAAAAATAAATAAAAATCATGCTAAACACTGAAGTTATTTTGGAATATTTTATCGTGAGTTTGTTACTAATGGGATTCAGGTTACCAACTAAGGTCTTTCGTTGGTGACCCGATATCCAACAGTACGCCATGAGCATCAATGCATGTATAGACATAGGATATAAATAAATCACTTCTACACCGCAAAATCTGCTAAAATTTAAATTTTCTCAGAAAATGCTTTGATGCTCATGGCTGTCAGCAGCTGTTCTATTGATACATATTTAAAAGTGTCACTGTATATTAAAACGAAAATGTTCTTAAATACTGGTTTTACAAATGATCAATTATTAAACAAACAGATGAAACCCTGTTCTATGGCAAATGCAGTGGTACTTTAAAAAAGGGAGTTAGGCAAAACATTTCTGTTTATAAAGGTTTTAAATAGGTTAGTTTTATCCTCCTCAATACAACAATTTACTTCTAAGAAGCTCCCAGAGCAACAGATTCTCAGCTTCTGGAATTGCTTTTTATTTCCTGTGGGGGGGGAAGAAGAAGAAAGAAGAAAGAAGAAAGAAGAAAGAAGAAAGAAGAAGAAAGAAGAAAGAAGAAGAAAGAAGAAAGAAGAAGAAAGAAGAAAGAAGAAGAAAGAAGAAAGAAGAAGAAAGAAGAAAGAAGAAAGAAGAAGAAAGAAGAAAGAAGAACACAACATTTCTCCAAAAGTTTGCCAATTCCCCGTTCTATGTAACATATGCCCTTACAACTGAAGTTGATGTTTTTACATCATATAGCTGCAGGCGTCCCAGTTACCCAGTCCATGCCATTACACAAGATATTAATTTTTACCCTCCGAACCTTCCGTTAGTGGGGTTTGGCCCCTGGATAAGTTAAAAGTCCCATTTTCTGTATAGGAAACTTCAGCATCTGAATGTTCGGAGTCAGAAATGGTCAGTTCCTTGGCGACAGCAGAATCATCCAGCTGGAGAGCAAAGGGGAAAGAACGATACATCAGAAAGATTACGCGTCTGCATCTGTCACGGGCGTGGCTCTAGTGATCTGCGATTTGGCTAATAAAGCAAATAAATAGAAGAGACACCAACAGCTGACATATTTCTAAATGCATTTAAAAATATCCAAACTGGAAGAATTTTGCTAGTAACATACAAACTATAGTAACTATGCTCAGAGGAGGATAAACAAGTTTTGGTATTCTAGTCCCATTAAAAAGAATGTATATACCCAGTCTGACCACACCCCATTTGAGAGGTACAGCGCCAAAAAACGGCAGGCATGTCTCCCCCGCCTGACATCTAAAAACTGCAAAAAACAGATATGATTCAGTTTCTTGAGCGGATTCTCTTGGTACAAAGAGTCCATATCTGAAGCTCCCTTAAAAAAAAAAAAATAATTACTCATTCTACAAACCTTTTTTGATTTATAAAATGTTTTAAAAAGTAGGTGACCCAATTAGATCTATCTATGTCATACAAAATTTTACACTTCACTTCTAAACCAACAGAGTAACAGATTGTCACCTTACGGAACTTCTCACTTTCTTCCTGTTCTCTCTCATGCAGGGAGCCATGTTTTTACTGCAAGTAGTTTGTGACATGCTGGGTGTCTGCATGCAGCAGCAATGTGCAGGTGTAAATAATTCCCCTATGGGAGTGGACTTTGTCCACAGCCTTGAAACAATGGCTCCCTCCGTGAGAGCGGACAGAAAGAAACATATCATACCAGTATATTAGGATCTCACACCTAGTCTCAAGCACCCTCAAGAGGACACTCTTAAACTTTCCACAAACTTCTTGGGCTATCCTCGAAGATTACCAGGTCATACACAATGGATCTCCGATGTTCCATTAGAAAACATTAAAAGCAATACAAAAGTTATTTTAAACTTGTTTTTGCCATCAATGCCAAACTTCCAATTAACTTATATTAAAACACTCTCTACACATTAGTATGTATAAAATTTATAAATATGCAGTAATTGAGAGCATCTCTTTAAGTATAATTTTAGTGCTCATACAATAATGTTTTGCTTATTTAAACCAGTAACAGTATTTGTAAATGTTATAGTAAGTTTGTTTTCTTCAACTTACATTTGAACCTTCAGACATCAGCAGAGCTACTTCCCTCCACCCCACATTATGTGTCCAATGAGTGGAAAACGATCTGTCTAGGGGGTTATTTTTACCTTTGCCTGCAGAGGTCAAATAAAGCCTCCCACCAGGACAGCCTCCTACAAAGATTATTTTCCAACCTGTGTTGAGGGCAAGAGATCTGCTGATGCCTAAATTGTTATAATAAAAAAAAATGTAAGTTTTAATGCAATTTTTTTTATTTTATTATGATACTGACTTTATTGCTAATCTTAAAAATATGAAACCCACTTATATAAGTGACATATTAGTCCTTTAATGCTGTACACTGCACTTTTTGCTCTTACCGTAGGGCAGAAAGCCGCCAGCTCCGCCTCGCTATCACTGCCTTCATCAGGAGGTAAAGCACGACCATGCACTGCAGAGATAATAGTAGTTGATACACCAAACTTATATTTATAGTACCTTTTTTTTTTTTTTACTCAAAAATACTGAAGAAACGCTATGTGAAAAATAGTGAATACATGAAGCAAAAAGACACAAATATGAATTAATAGTTGTATTATAATTGGCACCTGGCTTCGCACGCAGCCGATTAGAGAGAACTGCGCTCTGATGACGCTCTGCGCTCCAGCCTGGTGCGGTGTGATGTGCAGTGTGATCTGCCCCTGTCTGGTGCCCCAATTATACAAGACACCTCCAATGGATACGCTGCTGAGTCTCACATGCCACATCACTTCTAGATTGTAAGCTCTTGTATAATGGGGGGCACCAGACAGGGGCAGATCACATAGCAGCAGGCTGGAGCGCGCAAAGGATGTGCCACCATCATAATTGGTTATCTGGCCAAATTCAGGCTCAATGTCTCATCTGTTGCTGAATCTCCGCCTCTCCACATTTCCAGATGTCATAAGAAATGAATGTAAATACATTTTGACAAAAAAAAAAAAAAAGTGAAATGCACGTGAGAACGTACACTGCAGTATTTTACAATTTGCCCAGTGGGATGGTGCCCACTCAGGACAGTCTCTCAAACTATTACAAAGGAGACATTTCCTGAAGCATCTCACCCACCCCAACGGCAGACCTTAACTGAAATGCCAGGCAAGTCCCCTCTCTACAGGATTCAACGCAGAGAGCAAAGACATCTGGGTAACCCTCTATCCCTTAGGAAGACCCCAAGGAGATTTATATACAAACACACCAATAAGAGACACAGGGAAATCAAGACTTGAAGCCCATTGCCCACTGTGCCATGGGTAATCAGTCACCTCCAGCTAAATAAAGCCATGTAAAATGTACATCTGAAGTCTGGCTCTGCCTGTAAGAGAGAGACTTGCAGCCCCCCCCCCCCCCCCCCCCTTCAGATATACGATTATTCACATTTGTGTATTTGCTACACTTTAGATATTGCCACTTCTAATACTGTATATATCTGCAGTTTACAAGCCGTTTCTGCTCATTCCTATGCATCATAACATATTCCTTCTTGATGAAGTTGTTTGTTGCAGTGTCTCTCCTATCTAGAGAGGAAAGCTGCTCCGGAAATGCTGAGTCAGACATTATCAATTTGTGTAAAAATACTGATAGCTTTAATGGTTTTGGAGGTTTACAATTGTAAAGCCTCTTTGCATAACATGGTGTACACTCACTACTATAATCAGGCATACTGGTGAACTGTTCCTTTAATATAATGGTATACACTGACACTTATGTGCCTGTTCTATTTATTTAAAGAGATAGAAAAGGCTTCTTGCTGTTACTAGGTATAGGATATCCCTGTGTATCCATTTACTTTTATGTACTTTGTTCTATTAAGAAGTGCTTAGAAGATCTGTTTTGACTACCTAAAAATCAAACAAATGGCCCCTGTGCGAGTCCACCCTCTGCAGCTAATAAAGATAAAGTCTCTGTAATACTGATTGTGCAGTGTCTCATACTAACCAAATCAGGGACTTGGTCTTCCCTTTGTAGTATATGCATACGTAGACTAACACAAGGGCTTTATTTGACTTTAAGAAGTAAGAACAGAGATTATAAGTACGTCTCAATAAAATAAAGTACATAAAAAGATATACCTGTTTATCTAGTAAAATCCAGAAACCTTCTATATCCATTTAAATGCTTGGATTAATTCCTAGGATTGTACTCTCTTATCTCAGGTATGCTTAGATCACTGTAGTGCATTTACAAATAAGGCTCATATGGTAGTGTGCTGTACATAGACTATTTAAAAGCTAAAAAAAAAAAATGTTTTTACTTTTTTGTATTTATTTTAAAATGTCATACCTTTTTAACTGTCAGTTTTCCCCTCAAGCCGATTTGTTTATCATCTCCTACCGGTGTCTATCAGGGGTGTGGCCAGCTCTGCCTGTGGGCTGGACTATCATGGTGCTTTGTGACACCGATCCTGCCCTATGAAATCATTAGCTCTGCCCAATAGATAACAGCTCTATTGTAAGTCCTTTGATGTACTTTAATGTTCCCCTCATATTTTCCTCTCCCTTATCTCCTGTAATCTATACATAATATGGTCATAAGGTCCTTCTTTGCAAGTGTTGTCTTTTAGTCCCTGTACCTCTTTTGAATATTATAATCTTTTTTGGAGATCTGGTCTCCAGCATTGCACACAATATCTCGATGAGGTCCGATTATGGATCTATGAAGTTACATTAGCACCTATCTTTTTCTGCAGCCAACTCATCTTCCAGTACGACCGGTCATCCTATTGGCTTTTCCTTCTGCACTGGTACATTGTTTACCTACTTCTCTCTTCTGTTGCCATTATCAATTGCCTTTGGGATGGGGCCAGCTAGTGTAAAGCATGTCCCTAGGCTTGCCTGCTATTACACGCGGTTTTACGGTTATAGGTTTTGCTCTGTATGTGCTAATAAATATAGGGTATATCCCATTGCACTATGAGAAGTGTGACACCTACTTAAATCAATTGAGTACGAGTCCTGCCTTAAACATGTGTGTAACCAAAACAGTTCTTCAAATTAGTACAATTTTGAATAGAGTTACAGTGGCCTTTTAACACTTACTCTGCCTTTCTTTCTGCTTGGACATCATGTACCCGCGAACACTGAAATCCAGCCGCTGCAGGGCCGGCTCCAGTCTCTGGTACACACGCTGCCCCAAGCGGTGATATATGGCGAGGGGCCACAGCAAGAGGAACAGCACTGCAAGAAGGGAACAAGATACAGATTTTAGAAGAGAGTAACAAAAGGCCTATCTAGACTGCCCATTCAATCTACATAAAAAGCTAGACTCAATAAATCATCATGCTTCCCCACAGGCATGGAATTCCTTTAAGGGATATGGAAGTTTTCTGGATTTTACTAGGTATATACTAATCACTGTATCCATTTACTTTTATGTACTTTAGGTTATTAAGAAGTGCCAATAAGATCTATTTTATAGCCTAAAATCAAACAAATAGTTCATGTATAGGTCTGCCCGCTGTAGTGCACTAGGCAGCCACCTAAGGGCACCTGCCTATGAGGGGCACTTATATTTTTTAGCTTAAATACCCCATAAATTTTTTTTGGGGGGGATTAAAAACAAAAATGCTGCAGTTCAAGTAATAGCTTTGTGTGTATGAGTAGCTATGTTGTTAACATGGCTGTTATGGGGAAATGTATGAGATTTGCTCACACAGCAAGAGAGAGAGGTGTACGTGCACACCTTGCGCCCACACTCGCAGGGGCTCCTTCACTTCACTGCCTATGGGCTCCAAAAAGGTAGATCCTGCCCTGCATTTCAGAGAGTCTTTTTAAATACAAAACCTTATTTGCACTTGCAGGGGATCCTTCACTTCACTGCCCAGGGGATCCAAAAAAGGTAGATCCTGCCCTGCATTTCAGAGAGTCTTTTTAAATACAAAACCTTATTTGCACTTGCAGGGGATCCTTCACTTCACTGCCCAGGGGATCCAAAAAAGGTAGATCCTGCCCTGCATTTCAGAGAGTCTTTTTAAATACAAAACCTTATTTGCACTTGCAGGGGATCCTTCACTTCACTGCCCAGGGGATCCAAAAAAAGGTAGATCTGGCCCTGCATTTCAGGGAGTATTTTTAAATATTACAAAAGCTTATTTGTAAGAGAAAAATACCAAGTAAAACCTTTTTAAACTTGAAATAAGTTAGCAAGAGATGCACAGCGGATACATCATTATGAAGGTCCCACAAATATGACCGATACCTTTAGATTACTGTAAACAAGTTCGGAGTGTACACATTTGAATAAGTTTATTATACTCAGAAAGCATCATCACAAAAAAAAAAAAAAAAAAAAAAAAAAAAACACATGCTGGTTTGCTTACACATCAGGTAAGACAGCACAAGACCGGGAATGTATCCACCGAGAACAGCCAAGAAAGTCAGGAACCCGCAGACCAAGAGACAGAACTGCATGATGGGAAAGAATAGAGACAATGGGAGAGTCACAACATATCTGTATCACAAGATCTACATTGATAAATAAATAAATAAATATACACAAACAATATTTTACATTGAAATCTTAAACGTTTTAAAGTTTGACAGAGATGACAGAGTCCCATTACGCCTATCTATCATTATTCCCATTTCAAGCCGTCTCACCTTCCCAGGGTTTTCAGTCTTGAAGACCAGCAAGTTCCTCAGGAAGGTGGTCCAGGTGACCCAGCCTTCAGCCGCATGATGGCACAGCTCAGGGACGCTGAGTAGCCTTGGATGAACATAGCCCCAACTGCAAGAAACAATCACCATGTTTTACCACAGGGACTCTGAATACATTGTAATGAGAGTTATGTACAAAACAAAAAAGACTGGAGAGATCTATGGGGATTCATTGTCATCACCACTATAGCCAGAAATGGAGAAAAGTGAGAGCTATGAGATTTTAGTACTCCATGACAGTGGCTCATAACCACAATGCTCATGTGGATGGTCTTTGCTTCTAGCACATTTTTAATAGGATAATACACAACATTTTCAGCTAATTTTGTGCTGATTGGAATAGAGTTTGTTTAATTGCATATATATTTAGCTGCATAATCCTAATATTCTGGGTCAAAAGTTGAGAAGGGAGGTTGAGGGTGAGGAGGGAGGATTAGGAGTGGAGTTGAGGAGGGAGGATTAGGAGTGGAGTTGAGGAGGGAGGATTAGGAGTGGAGTTGAGGAGGGTGATAAGGGAGAGGTTGGAAGAGACACAGGGAAGGGAGAGGTTGGAAGAGACACAGGGAAGGGAGAGGTTGGAAGAGACACAGGGAAGGGAGAGGTTGGAAGAGACACAGGGAAGGGAGAGGTTGGAAGAGACACAGGGAAGGGAGAGGTTGGAAGAGACACAGGGAAGGGAGAGGCGAGAAGAGACACGGAGAGAGAGGGGGACACAGAGGGCAGCACATTTCCCACCCTCGGTTTATACTCGAGTCACTCATTTTACCCAGTATTTTGTGGTAAAATGGGTGCCTCGGCTTTTACTCGGGTTGGCTTATACTCAAGTATATACGGTAAACAAATAAGTAAAAAATAGAAAAGAAAAAAAAGAAAACTCATGGACACTAGGTGCCTCATTTCCTTACCTTTCACCATCCAGCTCGTTGGGTTTGCTAGCTAAAATAGCAAAACAAAGTCAATATTAACTAGAATAGTAATATATATATATTTTTTTTAAATTATTATTATGTTACAGCAAAAGCAACTTCTATATGAAACAAAACTTATCAGCATTTCAGTTCTGTTAGATAGTAAAATATTGCTGCATCATTTTTGGACAAGATTAAGCCAAGGATATGTCTGTTTACAATGATTGGAATATATGAAATAATCTGTTATATACTAGCCAGCTTTTTTTTCTTTTCTTTTTTTTTAGCAGAGATTATTTAACTGGTTTTATTAAGCTGCATTTTTGGTGTGGACTCTGGGTAACTTTTTCTTGAAGCCCTTGGCCGCTACGGCATTTTGTTGGCAAGTCACTGGCCGTCAGAGTGGATCTCAAGTCGTCCTTCTGATGTAGGATGAAAAGTAAGTGTTAGATTTGAAATGTGCAATGGGAATATTATAAGAAATGTGTAATATTTTCAATTTTATAGTAGATTTAAAATTAGGACCAGTGAAGATGCTGGTTTGCCTTGATTATATTTAGCCCCGTCTTGATCGCTACCATGTTATGGGGATGGGGCTTGTGTACCTCAATGAAGCTGTGAGCTATACAATGTAGGTTCACCCAAGATGGACAGGTCCTAGCAGAGAAGTTAGACAAATCACAATCCACTAGAGGTGGAACTGGCATTCCACTCCAGTATATTTGCCATGATAACCTTATGAATAAGCATGACCAGAGAAACAATTGTGCCTGGCATAGGGTCACAGAGAGTGGGACACAACTGAATGATTAAACAACAATTACATTTAGAGTGACAGCAAATGCCCCGGTTATTGCAGAAATGAAAGCGCATATAAATAAGTATATTTGCAATTGGTTGTTACTAAAAAGTCTTCGTGAATATGTTAGATAACGAAAGTTACAGATTTAAAAATGGATATGAAAGGTTTCTGGATTTAATTATCACATATTGTTGTCAGAGTGGGGAACGCTTACGATGTTGGTCACACTTTGCAAGCCTCGCAAGGCATCGACCGCGCAGCACTTCGGCTGCAATGAGCGCCGAAGGCTCTCATTGCACTGCAAGCTTCGCGGGACTTATGACCGGTACAACTTAGGACCGAAACCCGTACATGCACGGTGCGCCTCGCAAAATTAGGACTTTAACCGAACCACAGAACTGAAAAGACATGAAATAAAAACAACAACAAATATTCCTCAACTTACACACACACCACAGTGGGAGAGGCAGGGAGCCTGCGAGTGAGGTTGCAAGTTAATTTGATGCCTATTTGCCGTTTTTCCCAATCGAAAAAATTAATAAAAAAAATGGCTGCCGAATAAAAAAATGCAAAACTATGAAAACGCGGCCAAGGATGTAAAAAATAGCCCTAAGCAGTAACACTTAGCAAAAGCCACGAACACTCAAGTACCAGGCCTCTAAACTACACAGTGTGAGAGGCTTGCAATGAGCGCCAAAGGCACTCCGTGCAGGGCTCACGATGAGCGACAAAGGTACAGCATTCCCAGCCTTAAGTTTTCTTTCCTGTCATTTTTTGACAGGCAAGTAGCTAGTTATTTAATACTCCTGTGTATCTATATACAGCTATACCTCATTTAACGCTGTAGATAGGTTCCAGGCAATAGTATTTAGCGAAACAACTCTAAAAGGGGCAGTGTAACATGGGGGAAGGATAGGGAAACTCATGAAAAAAAAAAACTATTTCAATTGAAATATAAACTTCTTTGGTTTTTATATGAACTTCAAAAGAAACAGCAAACATAACACTAACAAAAACTGAACATTAGCAGAATTATAAAAACTTAAAATTATTGATGCTGAAGCTTCTGGCTAATCCGGGATTCTGTTTTCTTATAGCGCATCAGAGCGTCCAAAGGGGCCCGGCAGGTAAAAACAGCGCTATAGTGAATCAGCTCTAAAGGGAGTAGCTTCAAGTGGGGTATACCTGTACTTTATCTTATTAAGAAGTTCTTATAAAGATCTGTTTTTTTCTGCCTAAAATCAAACATGTATGTGTATACCTACTACAGTGTATGCAGACACAGACTGTGAAGGGCTGGGTGTGTAGTGTCCTAGCCTATCAGGGACCATGTCTCAGCAGTATGTTGCAGAGAGGTGGTCACTGGTTGGTTAGTATGACACTGCAGCTCAGACATACAGACTATGGAGTACTGGGTGTGCAGAGACCAGACCCACACAGGGACTACTTGTTTGATAAAAACAGAGCATATAACACACTTAATAAAATAAAGTGCATAAAAATAAAATAGGTTCACAGGGATATTATATACTTAGTAACATCCAGGAACCTTCATATCCCTTTAAACATAAATGATCTATACAGGACCTCACTAAGGTGTATTAATTAACATGCAGTGATTAAAATAAGAAGATTAATAGATAATCATCTCTTACTATCATTAGACATTATTCTTCATCATCCTTAACACTTCCATTAAAAACAGCCAACTTCAATCACATTTATTTATATGTTTATTTTAATTTATTTAATAAGGGAAACCTTTGCTTTGTCAATATAAGGAACTGAGCCTTAAGCTTCTTACAATGGGGCGCCATTTTTCTTTTTATTGCAAATCATCCCACGTGAGAATCACAAGACTGAAGAGTAACTCATGTCCTCGTGAGACAAGCTGGATGGAAATCCTTACCTCCAAGTTCTGGCCAGATCTTATTCTTCCACTGGTCCACGCAAATGATTATCATCAGCCCAAATGCCACCAAAAATATAATTCTGAGAGAGGTCAGGGCAAAAAACCTGCAGGAAAAAAAAAAAAACACACACCATATTTTACATCATTTGGATGTATTTTCATACAATGTTACTAGAAGCTTAAAAATTACATTATGACCAAAATGTCTCAAACGTTCCAAAAATAGCAAAGAACACACAACATATACAAAGTATCAGAGTGGTAGTTGCTGAATTAAAGAGACACATTTGTGATTTAAAAGAGTATATTTTATAAAAGTGTTTATATATATATATATATATATATATATATATATATATATATATATATATATATATATATATATATATATATATATATAAAAATAAATAAACTGCATTGATAATATTATTGCATAATATTAAGAGGTCTGAAGAACAGCTAGGTAAGAAAAAGAAAAAAGGCAAGCTTTATTAAAAACTTTTTACGGTGCATTTAAATGATTCCTATTTTCAGCTTTGGATCTCTACACCCTATAATGTGCTGTGGTTGGCGTGGACCTGCCCAGGTGGAAGTGCCAAATTGAAAACCACACTCAAACACATATTAGTAGCCGTGAGCAGTGTAACCTGAGCCACTAGCCATGTACACATTATATTCACTGACCCACTGTCATACTGCAGCTCGGGTATGAGACTTTAGATAGCAGTCCCCCTTGGTGGCTCCGCTCCAAACACAATACTTCACTTGTGGAATGGGGAGATCTGGAGCTTTTTTAGCCTGGCTGGAAAAATAGTAATTAACCGTTTAAAGGCACATTAAAAAAAAATCATAAAGGGTTTTCCCTATTATAAAACCACTAAAGTCCTAATTTAAAAAGGGATACAGAAGATTCCTAGATGGTATGAGGAATAATATCCCGGTGTATAAACTTACTTTTATGCACTTTTTTTTATTAAGTGCTAATAGGCTCGATTTTAGCCTAAAATAAAATAAAAATAATCCTTGTAGGGGTCTGCTCACTGCAGCATTTACAGACAAACTTTGTAGGGCAGAATGTGCAGTGTAGTGCCCTAGCCAATCAGAGAGCACATCTCAGTAGCAGGTTGTGGAGGCAGTCACCGATTGGTTAGTATGAGACACAGCACAGCAAGTACAGCAGAGCCTGTGTCTTCATGCGCTACAGTGGGCAGCCCCATAAAAGGACTATTTGTTTGATTTTAGGCATTAAATACAGTGCATCTCTTAATAAAACAAAGTACATAAAAGTGAATAGATACAAATGGATATTATATATCTAGTAAAATGTAGAAAACCCAATATTTATTTAAGACTGAACACTTCACTTTTGAGCCAGTGTACACAGTTGGGGGGGGGGGGGGGGGGGGGTTATCTTTTCCCCTGCTGATTTTAAATGTTTGTCCACTGACAAAGAAATGATCAGTCTATAATTTCAATGGTAGGTGTATTTTAACAGCAAGAGACAGAGTAACAACAAAAAGGTAGAAATTGATTTGCAGGTTAATGAGGGAAAAAAGTATTTAATCCCCTATCAAAAATCAGCAAGATTTCTGGCTCCCAGGTGTCGAGCTGAGATTAGGAGCACTCTGTTAAAGGGAGTACTCCTAATCTCAGCTCGTTACCTGTATAAAAGTCACCTGTCCACAGAAGCAATCAATCAGATTCCAAACTCTCCACCATGGCCAAGACCAAAGAGCTGTCCAAGGATGTCAGGGACAAGATTGTAGACCTACACAAGGCTGGAATGGGCTACAAGACCATCGCCAAGCAGCTTGGTGAGAAGGTGACAACAGTTGGTGCGATTATTCGCAAATGGAAGAAACACAAAATAACTGCCAGTCTCCCTCGGTCTGATGCTCCATGCAAGATCTCACCTCGTGGAGTTTCAATGATCATGAGAACGGTGAGGAATCAGCCCAGAACTACACGGGAGGATCTTGTTAATGATCTCAAGGCAGCTGGGACCAGTCACCAAGAAAACAATTGGTAACACTACGCCCTGAAGGACTGAAATCCTGCAGCACCCGCAAGGTTCTCCTGCTCATGTACAGGCCCGTCTAAAGTCTGCCAATGAACCCAGGAGAACTGGGTGAAAGTGTTGTGGTCAGATGAGATCAAAAATCGAGCTCTTTGGCATCAACTCAACTGAATGCTGCCTATGACCCCAAGACCACCATCCCCACTTTCAAACATGGAGGTGGAAACATTATGCTTTGGGGATGTTTTTCTGCTAAGGGGACAGGACAACTGCACCGCATCAAAAGGGGCAATGGACGGGGCCATGTACCCTCAAATCTTGGCTGAGAGCCTCCTTCCCTCAGCCACCAGGGCATTGAAAATGGGTCGTGGATGAGTATCACAGCATGACAATGACCCAAAACACACAGCCAAGGCAACAAAGAAGTGGCTCAAGAAGAAGCACATTAAGGTCCTGGAGTGGCCTAGCCAGTCTCCAGACCTTAATCCCACAGAAAATCTGTGGAGGGAGCTGAAGGTTCAAGTTGCCGAACATCATTTTCAAAACTTTAATGACTTGGAGAGGATCTACAAAGAGAAGCAAGACAAAATCCCTCCTGAGATGTGTGCAAACCTGGTGGCCAACTACCAGAAACGTCTGACCTCTGCGATTGCCAACAAGGGTTTTTGCCACCAAGCGCTAAGACGAAGGGGTCAAATACTTATTTCCCTCATTGACCTGCAAATCAATTTATAACTTTTTTTGACATGCGTTTTTCTTGTGGTTTTGTTTTTTTGTAATTCTGTCTCATACCTACCATTAAAATTATAGACTGATCATTTGTCAGTGGACAAACGTTAAAAAATCAGCAGGGGATCAAATACAGTGGGGGTGGGGGGGTGTATCTATAATATCATAACCGGCTCCCGAGGCTACTAGCATGTTTATCCGCTGCCGTTTCTATGCATGTGTAAGCAGTTTCCCTGAATGTACAGAATGTACTAAATGTAATTACCTATTATGTTACAGCATGCCGGGAAATAGTAACGAGCATTCTCCGTCCCACCTTAATCATTAGTCAGCTGGTCTGTTTGTATGCATTAGCATTTATGTAATAGTCGCAAATGAAAAAAAAAAACACACTGACACATCAAATACGCTCGGATGCAACAAAGAAAAAAAAAAGATTTCCATGTAAATTAAATGTTTTTATTTTGTTACAAACTTATGAAGTTTTCCCCCAATACACAACATGAAGTTTTACCTAAACTACAGCTGTGTTTTGAAGTATATAACAAATGAACACCACTGACATGAATAATGTGATCAGTCTCTGCTACTGCGTAGGGTCTAATATACCAGTCATCCTTCCTATCCAGTGCAGGAGGGGGCGCGTACAGAGCAGGGAACCTTGTTTTGTGCAATGGCCCCTTAAGAGCATGTCCATGGTAGTGTTTATTAAAAAGGCATATCTACGTTTCCTGGATTATGAATGCATCGGCTAGAGGAGAATCAGTAGTGTATGCAAACATTTTTTGCATGAACAAATACCCAAATAAACATGAACAAACTGACCCTGAAGTTTGATTAAACGCTCAAATTTTGAGCAGCTGCTTTACAAAGTTAACACCCGCGCATATCCCTTCTAAAATTAACAGAAAATTCATAATTCGTTTTGGCCAATCACAGGCAGCTATACATTTTAATACAATGTGACAATCAGTTACAGCAGTATAAGAAGTAAGAAATTGAATGTGTAGGTTTCTCCAGAAAGAGCCAGACACTGCTGTGTAAGATCTCTGCATTGAGCTGCGGCCATCTTGAAAGTTAGTAAAGGGATAACATCCATACCCAGATGCAGTGTTTCTATTGGTAGGTATCAGGTGCCTATGTAAGCAGCTCTGGAGGTGTGGAAAACAAGTTCTTTTTTTTAAATAAAATGTTTTTTGTATATACAATGACTCCATGTAATGTGTGTGTGATATAAGCAGCTTGTTTTCGATTAGAGAAAGGGAAACTTATATAACTTTAAAGCTCCCATCACTCAATGATGCACTTCCCTCACCGACTGAAGTGGTACAATATGGAAGCCCCTAAATACAACCAGAATCGTATAAAAGTAAGCAGGACTTGAGAAATCCCAGCAGCCAGAGAGACAGAGCTCCTAAAATATCTGTCACCCTCTGAAGTGAGATTGCCTATAACAAGGATTTATCCTCCTTACGTACAAAGCTAATTTTGGTCAATTTTATCCTAAACACAGTTGTACTTTAATTGTAAAGTCAAAATGTTTTGCAGACGGATTCAACTTCCAGAGAAAATTAATAAAACATTCAGTAAAAAAAAAAAAAAAAAAAAAAACGCAGATAGCAAGAAGCTAGGTCTCCTACTAATGTAATTTCCCTCTAAGAAAACACAGGGAGACCCAAGGGATCTTCCCAGACAGCACAGACAGCCTACCGAGGGAATTATTCCACTTGCTATATTCTGCCAACCAAAAAAGCAAGAGCAAGAAAACAGAGGTTTTATATGGGAAATATATTTGTGTGTAGCATTTTTTGCCTACATTTCAGTTATAAAACTCACCATATATCTAGGTACCATTTTATTAAAGGACCAGAACAGCTAGAAGTACCAAAGGCTGTGCAGATTTACACATACACACTAATTATACACACACACTACAGAAAATCAAACACACATTTGTGATCCCATTTGGAGGTCTAAAAATAAGTATCACATATATAGGTGTCAGCAGGCGGGCTTGGCAAAACCCGTTGGTAACGCAACGGGGAAACTGCGTCCCTGTGGCCACAAAAGGAGCGCCTTTGGCGCTCCTTGCCTGGCCCCAACCGCAGACCAAAGGCGCTCCTTGCGCTGGTGGAGATGAGCACCATAGGCGCTCATCCCTACGACCCTGCAACACTTTACCATCATACCTACGACCCATCAGGACTACACATGAACACAACATTCAAATACACAATTCACACTGCGAGACCCGTAGCACTTTGAAAAAATGTAACTAAAAAAAAAAAATACAGCCTGTAACACTTACAAAAGGAAAAAGCGACTTGCATAAAACAAAATACGGGGCGCAAAAAATACGAACTTAACGCCCAAACCGCGCACACCGAAAACATGCAAAAACACTAAATACAGACAGAAATCACATACAAACATCACACACAGCAAGGGGGGACACCCAGGACGTCTGCAAGTCATCTTACACGTCAATTTAACTCACAGTTTACACACTCCAAAATCCCCTAAGCAAGAGAAAAAATGGCTGCCGAAAAAAACAAAAAAAAACGAAGCTTACACGACCCCTAAAGCCGCAAAACCCCACTAAGCACATACGACTTTTACAAAAAAAAAAAAAAAAAATGTACAGGGTCCAACATACACTACTACCAAGAACGCTAAATCATCCACACCCGCGCACCACATACACATTCGCCGCCATTTTACAACACTAACTTACACAATGCCGAAGGATGCAGCTACAGAAACCGTTTCACCTTGCGCACGCAGCCTATTTACAATACACACTAAACACATTGCTGACACTTACACCTCAGCTAAACAGTGCAAATCTACATTTGATGCTGCAGGAACATCAAAACAGATTGTTAGCTCTTGAGCACATTGCTTGCTGCATATATTAATTACAAATAGGTAAAGTATATTAAGTTATTTCATTTGTTTAGTAATTAATCATCATTAAAACATACATATATACAACACTTAAAAAAAAAAAAACACAATACACGATTGCAATAAACGGCGAAGGCACTCATTGCCAGCCACACGATGAGTGCCAAAGGCGCTCACCAGGAGGCTCGCAATCAGCGCAAAAACTACTCACACAACCGAAACACTTAATTTGTGTGCCAAACACCATTCTTGGACTTACAATTCTATTGCCAAAAGTTAAATGCTATGTTAAAATTATGGCCTCGCACAGCACCCATCCCGAAGACAAGCGAGACTTGGTAACTGCGGGACTGACGTAAAATTACGCCCAATACTACTTAGTACCCTAAGCGCGTACATAGACTGGGGGGGGCTCGCAAAAATACGAATTTAAAACGGCCGAACCACCAAACTGGAAATACCTGGAAAAAAAAAACACACAAATATGACTCAAATTAACTTACACACAGCACAGGGGAGAATCAGGGGGCCTGTGAGTGAGGTTCCAAGTTCATTTGAGTCATATTTTGCTTTTTTTTTTTTCACAATCTCCCCCATTATTTTTTTTTTTTAAACAAGACACAAACGAGGCCAAAGGACGTAAAACACGGCCAAAGGACGTAATTACGAGCCCTAAGCACCAATACTTAACGCAAGCCAGTAGGTTCCTAAACTACACAGGCATTTAAAGTACACAGGGGGAGAGGCTGGCAATGAGCGCCAAAGGCACTCATCGTGGAGGGTTGCAATAAACGCAAAAAGGGGATCAATGCAAAGCAGGAAAGGTGTGCATTGCCAAAAACAGCAATGAGCGACAAAGCCGCTCGGCGCTCATGACGGGGTGTGTAAAATAGATGGGGAAGAGGCTCGCGATGAGCTCCGATGTGGCAAAAAGCATTGCCTGGCTTAAAATTGTATTGCCGTCATTTTTTGACAGGCAAGTCGCTAGTATATTATAAAGGATTTCCTGCTCAGGTTTCGCATTGCAGTCAGGGACATGAAAATGAGACCACAATGAGAGCTCATGAACAAAACCCCTACATACATGGCTCCTTTTAGGCATATAATTACTGTATTACACAGATTTAAGCATAGCACAGGATGGATTATGCACGAACCAGGAGACCTACTCACAGACAGCACTATTATGATGTGCAGTGTGCTGACTATTTCTGGGAAAACTGAGGGGAAAAAAAACGCGCTTCTAAGTTTGTCTTAAAAAAATTAAGTCTGTAAAACTAAAGAGATTTATAGGTATAAACCCACAAAGCATTTTACTTTCTCCAATATCCACGATTCATGAAGGCAGCCCCATAATTTCACAAATGTAGATAATAAAAGTGCTATTTTTTTGCAGCACGGCAGCCAGAACATCTCTCATAAAAGGAACAATGTGTGCAGAGCTGGGATTGATAGGGAGAGGCACTCGCTATAATGAGGTTAGTCAATTAGTCTTAATTAAGTGCATGGCGTCTCGTAGCTATTCCCAAGAGGTACATCTCGCAGTGCTTATGAAGAGAAGCGGCCATGTTAATAATCAGTAATGGTATAAAGTGTCACTCTCACACACAGTAACCACAGGAGCGTCTGCCTGCTGAGATGTGACATTTGCAACATCCCCGATCGGTGGAAGACCTCGCTCTAAGCAAACAGGAGGGATGTGGTGACTCTGCCGCCATCCTGTTCTACTCTCAAATAGAAGAAAAAAGGTCAACAAAAACAAATCATCTAAAAAAACGAACAAAAGCAATTTAATATAACTGACTAGATATAGATTTATATATCTAGCTACTTGCCCCTCAAAAATGACAGGAATAAAATGTTATGGCTGGGAATGCTGTACCTTCGGCGCTCATCACAAGCCTCTCCCCCTGTGCAGTTTATAGGCCTGGCGCTTGAGTGTTAATGGCTTTCGGGCTACTTATGCGTCCTTGGGCCTCGTTTTGGGCGGCCTTTGGCGCTCATTGCAGCCTTAGTCCAGCGTGGTTGACCGTTCGCCTCGCTTTGCGAGGCTCGCAGTTGCGAGAAATACATGTATTCCACTGCATTCTGGGAACTTGAGCAGGGACATGCAAATGTGCCCAGAAAGGCTTCGCTCTTGCAATCCATTACCATTTTAAACTTGGCTTCCTTGAAGAAAATGCCAGCTGTATTACACAGCTTCAAGCAAAGCAGAGGATGGATCCTAAACAAAACAGGGTCCTACCCACGTAAAAAAATAATAAAGATGCCATTTAAATGCATTACATATAGTCTTACACTATGGTTGCTCTTTAAATATGGACTTAAAAAGAAAAAAGCACACAGATACACCCAGTACAAAGACACATTATTTGTATTCTTCACTATACAGAATGAAAAAAAATAACACAATATACACTCATTTTTTTGGATCACTTTACACTGTGAGGGACCCCATCGGCCGCACTGGCAGTTATATGGTCACCACTGACAGGAGAAAAAAAAAAAAAAGATTTCAAGGTGACCTTTAGAAAGCTGTGAGCATATAGTTATCCCAGCACTACTAGGCTTCCCAAAGAGATGGCGGCAAATACAGAGCATTTACTGGAAGTAATTTAATTACAAAGCAGTCATTTACCACTTAGGGGGAGAGAAGCTGAGACATACAATTCATTCCTTAATAGACAGTCTTCAAGAATCTTGGGAGAGGAGGAGGAGAATATATATATATATACACACACACACAAACACATAGTTGTGAGCAAGCGGGTTGTTGCTAACGCTGCAGGCTCGCATAGCGAGCTCGAAGTGAGGGCCGCAGTTGCTGGCAAGGAGCTCCAAATACGCTCCATGCCAGCAACTGCAGACTTTAGGCCCACAAATGCGGACCCTCGCAAAGGGGGGACGCATTTGCGGATGTGGAGGCTCCAACCTTGACCACAAAATTTACGGATATAGCATACACAAATACAAACCACGGGACTTAGAAAAAAAGACATTACGAACTCGCAAAAATACGATCCTAGCGCCCGAAACCCATGCACATGAAGACATTAGAAACACAATACACACAACAAACCCATAAAAACCTTACCCACAGCAAGGGGGGGGGGGGGGGGGGGGACCCAGGACCTCTGAAAGTGAAGTTACACCTCAATTTAAGTACAAATTCAAATGGCCGCCGAAAACAAATGAAAACGAGGCTACAGGACCCTAAACACGCAAAACACCATGAAACGGATACGGATTTTCTGGAAAAAGCCGTACGAGGTCCAAGATACACTATTAACAAGGACGCTAAATCATCCACAGCCGCGTACCACATACATTAGGCACCATTTAACAACACTAACTTACACAATGCAAAAGTACCCAGCTACCCTAACAGATTTTCCACGCGCACGCAGCCTATTTACACTACACACATTACTGACACTTACACATCAGCTCCACAACAGTGAAAACACACATTGTATGGTGCAGCACCATGAACACAGATTGTCAGCTCTTCAACACAATGCTTCCTGCATATATTACTTAAAAAAAAAAAAAAAAGGCCAAGTATATTCATTTATTAATTATTTCATTAGCATACAAAAAACCACCACCAACGCTGCTCATAGCACACAAACAACAAACAGCCTTGCAATGAGCACAGAGGGCGCTCATAGCGAGCCACGCAATGAGCGCCCAAGGATCTCGGAACACCAACAAAATTAATGTCGCAACCAAACAACATTACCTGCCTTACAATCTTATTGCCGTCATTTTTTTGACGGGCAAGTTGCTAGTATAAATATAAAACTCACTAGACACTGAGGATTGACAGTAACCATGAAAGAGTGATGTGGTTAAGTGACCTGGTTTGCCTAAAACTGTGAAATACAGTAAGCGTATGCTTAAAAGGAACTGTGTTTAAAATGGTTTGGATTGGCAGAAAAAGGGTGCATTATGTTATCCAATTTGCATGTCCCACCCAGTTTTTCCAGAATGCAGTGCATATACTATTTTTGAGAAAGTTGAGCAGAAAATACATTTATTAACTTATTTTTTAGACATTCTGATAGGATCATTCATTGTGTGTGTGTGTGTGTGTATACAGTGGATATAAAAAGTCTACACACCCCTGTTAAAATGTCAGGTTTCTGTGCTGTAAAAAAATGACAAAGATTAAACATTTCAGAACTTTTTTCACCTTTAATGCGACCTATAAACTGTACAACTCAATTGAAAAAAAAACTGAAATCTTTGAGGTAGAGGGAAGAAAAAATATAAAAATAAAATAATATGGTTGCATAAGTATGCACACCCCTAAACTAATACTTTGAGTGCTGTAATAAAATCACAAGGTGCTTCAACAGTCTTTTTGGGGATGAGTCTATCCGCATGGCACATTTTGACTTGGCAAGATTTGCCCACTCTTCTTTGCAAAAACCCTCCAAATCTGTCAGATTGCGCGGGCATCTCCCGTGCACAGCCCTCTTCAGATCACCCCACAGATTTTCAATCGGATTCAGGTCTGGGCTCTGGCTGGGCCATTCCAAAACTTTAATCTTCTTCTGGTGAAGCCATTCCTTTGTTGATTTGGATGTATGCTTTGGGTCGTTGTCATGCTGAAAGATGAAGTTCCTCTTCATGTTCAGCTTTCTAGCAGAAGCCTGAAGGTTTTGTGCCAATATTGACTGGTATTTGGAACTGTTCATAATTCCCTCTATCTTAACTAAGGCCCCAGTTCCAGCTGAAGAAAAATAGCCCCAAAGCATGATGCTGCCACCACCATGCGTCACTGTGGGTATGGTGTTCTTTTGGTGATGTGCAGTGTTGTTTTTGCGCCAAACATATCTTTTGGAATTATGGCCAAAAAGTTCAACCTTGGTTTCATCAGACCATAACACCTACATTTTTGTGTTTTTGCAAAATGTAGCCTGGCTTGGATGTTTTTCTTCGTAAGAAAGGGCTTTCGTCTTGCCACTCTACCCCATAGCCCAGATATATGAAGAATACAGGAGATTGTTGTCACATGTACCACACAGCCAGTACTTGCCAGATATTCCTGCAGCTCCTTTAATGTTGCTGTAGGCCTCTTGGTAGCCTCCCAGACCAGTTTTCTTCTCGTCTTTTCATCAATTTTGGAGTGAGCTCCAGTTCTTGGTAATGTCACTGTTGTGCCATATTTTCTCCACTTGATGATGACTGTCTTCACTGTTTCATGGTAGATCTAATGCCTTGGAAATTCTTTTGTATCCTTCTCCTGGCTGATACCTTTTAACAATGTTGATCCCTCTGATGCTTTGGAAGCTCTCTGTGGACCATGGCTTTTGCTGTGGGATGCGACTAAGAAAATTTCAGGAAAGACCAACTAGAGCAGCTGATCTTTATTTGGGGTTAATCAGAGGCACTTTAAATGATGGCAGGTGTATGCTGACTCCTATTTAACACGATTTGGAATGTGATTGCTTAATTCTGAACACAGCTACATCCCCAGTTATAATATATTTTTCTTCCCTCCACCTAAAAGATTTCAGTTTGTTTTTCAATTGAGTTGTACAGTTTATAAGTCACATTAAAGGTGGAAAAAGTCCTGAAATGATTTATCTTTGTCTTATTTTTTTACAGAACAGAAACCTGACATTTTAACAGGGGTGTGTAGACTTTTTATATCCACTGTATGTATAATTATATATATATATATATATATATATATATATATATATATATATATATATATATATATAAATAAATATAAATTATATATATATATATATATATATATATATATATATATATATATATAATGACCAATTGTACATACTCAATTTAAGCATTTGCTTTGATACCAGGCAAATCTCTTCTGAATGTAAAAAACAAATACATAATTTAAATTTGGATTATTCTATTAAATTTTGCATTACTGGAGGCAAGAGAGGAAAAACAGTGCCTTGGATATAAGATAGTTACAATAACCAGACTATGGGCCTCATTCAATTGCGGTTAGGCCAATTGACTAGGGCTCTTTATAAGCACATAGCATATTTTTTTACAGACATTGTTAGTTAGTGAAGACCTTGCTTTTGGATAGAAGTTCACCAACTAAAAACTTCCGTAAAGAAATATGCTGTGTGCTTAAATAGAGCCCTTTTCAATTGGCCAAATCGCAATTGAATGAGGCCCTATATATCATAGCCCCTATCACTGAGCCACAAGACCTGGGACACAGGGATAGAAGGGAGCTATACGGCACAAACAAATATTTAATATTTCTAACCCTACTACATACATAAATATGGAGATCAGGGACCTACATTTTCCACTTATCACCAAACTAAACACAAAAGATACACTCTCCTAGGAGCTTATTTTCTAGTCTCTGAATATAAATGTAATGGAAGTAGTGGTAAAGGCCTAACCCCAAATTAATTGGACCTTTACTAACTACATGAATAATTACAAAGGGTGTTTTCTCTCTTTTTAATTGTTTGTATGTGCGCCATTGTTCATGCAAATAAGAAATTATATATATATATCCATCCTTTTTCCCCACTTTTCAGTGTTAAGCACTTTCAGTGGGGTGAAAACTCCTATACGTTTATGTCCATTACGGGGGGCAGACATCTTTCCATGACTTGATTAGGAGTATCCATAATTGCAATTGATATTTTATAGTGACATAACCGCGAGTCCAAATAAGTTTATAATCTAAAGCTATAGCCAATAATAAGTACTCCAGGGGTCTGAGCATGCCCATGTTTTTGTTATACACATGATGTACAAATGAATAATAAGAGATACATTTTTTTCCCCTCGGACAAAATATTAAATTTAGTGTGACCAGCTTTCAAGACATGTAGCTTTCTTCAAGTCATAAAGCAACATTGCCTGCCTTGAAGATCGTTACAACTGCTGGAAGCTGGCCATTTTTTGTCCAATAAAAGGTATTTGTGTAGAATGCAATATTCTTGTTATTCATTTGTATTACTGGACATTCACTGTGGCTCTAGTCTTTAGAATGAATTACACTGAAAACAATATATTCAGGGGGTAATCCGTAATTATCGCTCAGGATTTGCCATTAGATATGGATACAGAGTGTTGGATGGGTGGATGGCAAATAAAAACTGCAAAGTGCAATGTAATGTTACTGTATAAATACTTGTTATTACCTATACTGATAAAATATACTACTTGCAACCTACAATGCATCACATTGGTCAGGGCTTGGCAACTCCAGGGAGCCACAGCTCCTAACATGCAGCCGATGGCTCACATGTTTGTACTATGCATATAAAGCCATAGTCTGGCTCCTAAATTTTACATGAATGTGTCATAAATTGGTCAGATCTAGAAAACCAACAGAAAGTGCATAAGCCAATGCGTTTATGAAGCCATATTTCCGTACAATTAATTGTGTATCTGTAAAGCGACAGATGGAAATGACACTAAATGGAAAAAGAAAGTGCAGACTACAGATGAGCTTTGCTCTGTCTGACAACGTTGTTAATGGTTTGCTAATAACATATGTGGGGGGGGGACCAAGATGTTAATTATTCTCTTTTGACATTCATAATAATAACTACACCTCCGCACAGACAACTCAGGAAAATAAATACATGGCAAAAAGATCCACCAAGAAAGGGGCTCCATTTGTAGAGAGCAAAGTGGGGCTCCATTTTGCACAAGGAAATTACCTGAGGTTCCTACCCTTCAAGTATACATTTTGTGGATCCTAAAGGGGGAGCTGTATCCATTTTTGGCAGTTGCTACATGGAAGCCGTTTTGTGGTTCTTGGGTTCGGTGCCTGAATTAGGGAAACGGATCAAATCTTTTTCATGCATACATGCTATTGTGGTCATACAGCTACCGTTACAGAAATCCTATTATGGTCAAGTGTGAGCAATAGGAGTGCGGGTTACATAGAAAAGAAGTTCAGGACTTTTCTCACATAAACCAATAGGAACTTTTGGTATAATCAGAAGACACGTGTCACTTCCTGTTAGGACAAAGTGATAAAGAAAACCCACTACCATCTTTCCCAGATCCATTCACCATCAGGGCTGAGCAGTTACTCTCCTCCCCCTTCCATCCTCCCTCCCCCCCTCACCTTCCCCTCCTTTCTCCCCCCCCCTCACCTTCCCCTCCTTTCTCCCCCCCCCCTCACCTTCCCCTCCTTTCTCCCCCCCCCCTCACCTTCCCCTCCTTACCCCCCCCCCCCTCACCTTCCCCTCCTTTCTCCCCCCCCCCTCACCTTCCCCTCCTTTCTCCCCCCCCCCCTCACCTTCCCCTCCTTTCTCCCCCCCCCCCTCACCTTCCCCTCCTTTCTCCCCCCCCCCCTCACCTTCCCCTCCTTTCTCCCCCCCCCTCACCTTCCCCTCCTTTCTCCCCCCCCCCCTCACCTTCCCCTCCTTTCTCCCCCCCCCCTCACCTTCCCCTCCTTTCTCCCCCCCCCCTCACCTTCCCCTCCTTTCTCCCCCCCCCCTCACCTTCCCCTCCTTTCTCCCCCCCCCCTCACCTTCCCCTCCTTTCTCCCCCCCCCCCTCACCTTCCCCTCCTTTCTCCCCCCCCCCCTCACCTTCCCCTCCTTTCTCCCCCCCCCCCTCACCTTCCCCTCCTTTCTCCCCCCCCCCCCCACCTTCCCCTCCTTTCCCCCCCCCCCCCTCACCTTCCCCTCCTTTCCCCCCCCCCCCCTCACCTTCCCCTCCTTTCTCCCCCCCCCCCCTCACCTTCCCCTCCTTTCTCCCCCCCCCCCTCACCTTCCCCTCCTTTCTCCCCCCCCCCCTCACCTTCCCCTCCTTTCTCCCCCCCCCCCTCACCTTCCCCTCCTTTCTCCCCCCCCCCCTCACCTTCCCCTCCTTTCTCCCCCCCCCCCCCTCACCTTCCCCTCCTTTCTCCCCCCCCCCCTCACCTTCCCCTCCTTTCTCCCCCCCCCCCTCACCTTCCCCTCCTTTCTCCCCCCCCCCCCTCACCTTCCCCTCCTTTCTCCCCCCCCCCCTCACCTTCCCCTCCTTTCTCCCCCCCCCCCCTCACCTTCCCCTCCTTTCTCCCCCCCCCCCTCACCTTCCCCTCCTTTCTCCCCCCCCCCCTCACCTTCCCCTCCTTTCTCCCCCCCCCCCTCACCTTCCCCTCCTTTCTCCCCCCCCCCTCACCTTCCCCTCCTTTCTCCCCCCCCCCTCACCTTCCCCTCCTTTCTCCCCCCCCCCTCACCTTCCCCTCCTTTCTCCCCCCCCCCTCACCTTCCCCTCCTTTCTCCCCCCCCCCTCACCTTCCCCTCCTTTCTCCCCCCCCCCTCACCTTCCCCTCCTTTCTCCCCCCCCCCTCACCTTCCCCTCCTTTCTTCTCCCCCCCCCCTCACCTTCCCCTCCTTTCTCCCCCCCCCCTCACCTTCCCCTCCTTTCTCCCCCCCCCCTCACCTTCCCCTCCTTTCTCCCCCCCCCCTCACCTTCCCCTCCTTTCTCCCCCCCCCCTCACCTTCCCCTCCTTTCTCCCCCCCCCCTCACCTTCCCCTCCTTTCTCCCCCCCCCCCTCACCTTCCCCTCCTTTCTCCCCCCCCCCTCACCTTCCCCTCCTTTCTCCCCCCCCCCTCACCTTCCCCTCCTTTCTCCCCCCCCCCTCACCTTCCCCTCCTTTCTCCCCCCCCCCTCACCTTCCCCTCCTTTCTCCCCCCCCCCTCACCTTCCCCTCCTTTCTCCCCCCCCCCTCACCTTCCCCTCCTTTCTCCCCCCCCCCTCACCTTCCCCTCCTTTCTCCCCCCCCCCTCACCTTCCCCTCCTTTCTCCCCCCCCCCTCACCTTCCCCTCCTTTCTCCCCCCCCCCTCACCTTCCCCTCCTTTCTCCCCCCCCCCTCACCTTCCCCTCCTTTCTCCCCCCCCCCTCACCTTCCCCTCCTTTCTCCCCCCCCCCCCTCACCTTCCCCTCCTTTCTCCCCCCCCCCTCACCTTCCCCTCCTTTCCCCTCACACCCCTCACTCCTTCCCCTCACACCCCTCACTCCTTCCCCTCACACCCCTCACTCCTTCCTCTCACACCCCTCACTCCTTCCCCTCACACCCCTCACTCCTTCCCCTCACACCCCTCACTCCTTCCTCTCACACCCCTCACTCCTTCCTCTCACACCCCTCACTCCTTCCTCTCACACCCCTCACTCCTTCCTCTCACACCCCTCACTCCTTCCTCTCACACCCCTCACTCCTTCCTCTCACACCCCTCACTCCTTCCTCTCACACCCCTCACTCCTTCCTCTCACACCCCTCACTCCTTCCTCTCACACCCCTCACTCCTTCCTCTCACACCCTCTCTCACCCTCTTCCTCCTCCCCCATATCACACCACCCTCTCCCCCTCACTACTTCCTCCCAGGCTTCCTTCTCTCCATCCCTCCCCCCCTCCACCCTCACTCCTTCCTCCCCCCTGACTCCCCACCCCTCACTCCTTCCTCCCTACCCCTCACTCCTTCCTCCCCACCCATCACTTCCTTCCTCCCCCTCCCCCCTCACTTCCTTCCTCCTCCTCCCCCCTCACTTCCTTCCTCCTCCTCCCCCCTCACTTCCTTCCTCCCCCTCCCTTCCTTCCTCCCCCTCCCTTCCTTCCTCCCCCTCCCTTCCTTCCTCCCCCTCCCCCTCACTTCCTTCCTCCCCCCTCACTTCCTTCCTCCCCCCTCACTTCCTTCCTCCCCCCTCACTTCCTTCCTCCCCCCTCACTTCCTTCCTCCCCCTCCCCCCTCACTTCCTTCCTCCTCCTCCCCCCCTCACTTCCTTCCTCCTCCTCCCCCCCTCACTTCCTTCCTCCTCCTCCCCCCCTCACTTCCTTCCTCCTCCTCCCCCCCTCACTTCCTTCCTCCTCCTCCCCCCACTCACTTCCTTCCTCCTCCTCCTCCCCCACTCACTTCCTTCCTCCTTTCCCTCCCCCCCCCCCTCTGCCCCCTTCCATTCCCTCTGCCCCCCTCCCCTCCTGGCGCTGTGTATTGGCCTCTCACGCACTATATAGTAGTATTATTATTACTCTCACCAGTACACCACATTGGCCCCCAGATGTAGTATGGCGCTGTGTATAGGCATCTCCCACACTATAGTAGTATTATTATTACTCTCACCAGTACCCCCACATTGGCCCCCAGGTGCCTTGGCCTCACACACACTATATAGTAGTATTATAGTATTATTACTCTCACCAGTAAACCACATTGGCCCCCAGGTGTAGTATCGCGCTGTGCCTCGGCCTCTCCCACACCAGTACACTCTGCAGGTAGCTGATTGCCGGCTCATAACTGCTCACACTCCCCATTAAGGCCTCCTGTACGGCTCGGACCTGCTCCTCCCGGGCCCCGCTTCTCCGGCCCCTCAGACCGGTGCTCTCCTCCTCCGCCATCTTGTCACCGAGTGTCACGCCGCGCTCACATGGATAATGACGTCATTCTAAAGGAATGAGAGCTCCCTTCATGTACTGAACACGTTATATGGTTGTAGACAGCTCCTTTACCTCAGAGCACGCGGATACAAATATCGCAACGCGCGCCGGAGTCTCCCATCAAATGAGGGAACTGACTGGGCCTGTCAGCAAATCACCAACATGGCGGCCCCCATATGAGATGTTTTCCGTACACTCTTAAAACAACCAATAAACTCTAAGAAAAACGACCCGCCCATATTTTTCTCTCACTCCTATTGGTTTATATTTGACATTCCGTACCAGATTTGCAATTTGCAATAGGGTTAAGAAAACCACGTGGTGTATTATTTGCGTACATGTTTTTTTCGTACGTTGATGTCTATTGCTGAACACCAATCAGGATATACCAAAAACGCCTCGCCCAGTTTCCTCTGTCAATAGCAATGGTGGGTGGAGTGTGTTTGCGTTTGACATTCCGTACAATGACATCAGCAGCCGGTTCGCTGTCTGATTTGACCAAACATCGCACGTGGTGTTCCATGGCAGCTCCCTGTATGCTTAGCAATCTGTTGGTCCGTACGGTGACGCACTGGTGCCGTTAGTAGCTAAGCGCGGGCAGTAAGGCGGCAGACAGAGCAGCACCATGCCTCGGGAGATCATCACCCTGCAGCTGGGCCAGTGCGGGAACCAGAGTCAGTATAACCTTATCCATATCTTTGATACTTGGAGATATTATATATATATATATATATATATATATATATATATATATATATATAGCTTTGTACATAGAGCTTGCAATCTAATTAATATTAGGGTTACCATTAGTAGGATAACAGAAATGTGAATGTATATGATTAGTTTGCTCCTAATCTTAGGTACCATTGCAGCGAGTAATGACAGAGTGTATATGTATATATATATATATATATATATATATATATAATTCAGTTGTGCCCGACTCCCTGTGACACTATGGACCTCAACATGCCATGCACATATATGGTTACGTCTCCGGTATTTCTTATCCATAAGATTATCCTGGCAAAGATACTAGAGTGGGTTTCCAGTTCCTTCTCCAGTGGACTAAGATTTGTCTGACCTCTCTGCTGATATCTGCCTACATGGTATAGCTCACAGCTTCATTGAAGTACACAAGCCCATTCACCACGACAAGGTAGCGATCCAGACAGGGGGCGGTTGTTAGATTGCTTAAAGGGCTATGGAAGGTTCCTGACTGCTACTAGGTATATTATATCCCTATGTATCAATTTACTTTTATCTCCTTTATTTTATTAAGAAACGCTCATAAGCTTTAAAATCATACAAATAGTCCCTGTATGGGTCTGCCCACTACTGCATATATAGACATAGATTTTAGTACTTGCCATGCTGGGTCTTGTTCATATTCGTTTACATTTCTTTGTTTACATTTTTGATTTCCTCTCATTGTTTGGACACCAGTAACCACCAAGAAGCTCTCCTCCCATTCATCTTGACTTTCGATCGCCTAATCACTTACAATGCTGACGTCATGTCTTGCGACAAGAGCGGGTTCTTTAAACCCACATTTTGCGGCGGATACTTTCGACTTGATCAAAGTTTTTTTGTGACAAAGCTGCTAAGGAGTCGAAACGCGCGTCGGGCTATGCATTAGGGACATTTGTTTACCATTCAATGTTTAGATAATATAAAGGACTGTGAGATCCCCTTTGGGCAGCCCAGTATATAGCGTTCAGGCAGCTTGAGGCGCATTATTAGTTGTGCTTTCCAGGTGGGAGGATCCCTTGATGATCATAGTCTTCCCTGGTACTTGTCGGACGTCCTTAAACCAATTTACATTACTCCTTATGGGAGTTTGGTAATCGTCCTTTTTTCTTAAATCAATTAACAACGTTTGTTAATTGTTGTTTTTTCAAAAACTGCTTGGAGTCCTGCAAGAACTACTAATACATTGGTACTAATGGAAATCAAGACAAACTGTTCACTGGAAGGTTTGATCATGAGGCTGAAGCTCAAATATTTTGTCCATATCATGAGAAGAACGTGTTCCCGGTCACATTATATACCCACCAAGCCAGCACATGACAGGTGCCATATTTCATTGGCTACACGCTGCTGACGGCAAAACTAGGTGGTAGTGGTGATCATAATAATGTGACTTGACCCTCTATAAAGATAAACCTTTTTAAAATGTGGACTTTTAGGGCACAGGATTTTATTTTCAAGCCTTCATGAAATATTAATACATTTATAATAAACTGTATTCCGGTTGGGACCGGGGGGTCCCCTGCACCTAGGTCCTGATTGGATGATAATAATAGCACTGGCACAATGGCATCAATATTTTATGTATTATAATAAAAAGGCTGTTTAATTATTTATCTTCTGTTGCTTTTTAGACTTGTGCCTTATTCTAAATACTCAGCGTGCCCCTCCTAGAAACCGTTGCATCAAATGACAACATTGGGGGTCATTGTTTGGCCACCACAGGAGGCAGACAAGCAGACTGTGATTCTAATTGGCACATCAAAGCCACTAATCGGTATTCAGGTGCTGCTCGTTTGTATAAAATTGCAGCATAGATTATATTGTATTTCTCAGGAATGATTCATTTTAGAATAAATGTCTAATACAATGTATAGTCAATTAATGCCCTTTAGGAAAAACCTAAAACAAAACATGATTTTGTGATACGACAAAGAGACAGAATACTGTTAAAGCACTTCTATACTCCGCTATTATTTACTGTAGTGTTACCCTTTGTTATCTGACCTGATTCTGACTGCTACTTTCTGTGGAGGTATACTTATAAACCGTTGAGCAGTTCAGTTTAAATCACTGGCAGTTTTAGCTGCTACATTCCCATTTTGAAAGAAGCGTCATGTTCATTCCTACCACCTCAAAAAAATGGTCGGCACAGCCTTGTAAACAGAGAGGTTTCAATTAGTGATGTTGAAAGCACTGGGAGTTTTATCTGCCACTACCCCTATTGTTCAAATAGAAGCTTCCTATGCTTTCTTTCCACATCATGAAGTTGATTAGGGGAAGCCAAAATTATAGGTCCAACTGGAGTATAAATGTATATATTCACACTACCAGTGTCTTATGCTGCTCCGGACACTTGCTACGTACATGGGACACTGGCCTTGTGAAGCTCATTTGGGCTTGGCTTTTAGGCTGCTCTTAAGTTTAAGTTTATATTCTCCAGCATATTAGAATCTGATACTCTGAAAGCTTCTTAGAAGTAAGTGAGGTGTAATAGTGTTTATATCAGAATTACATTGAAGAGGACGCAATTAAGGAACCTATAAAGCAAAAATATGGCTCCTATTATTTTCCTGCTGGCTCCTAATGTTTGTCATCCTACATATAATTCTTCATATAATCCATAGCCAGACAAACGTATAATTAGTCACTAAATATAGGACTATAGTGGGTCATAGGATTCCCCCTAACACCTCTACATCTCAGTTTCATGTACTCCATGTGCAGATTATCTCCACTAATGTTCTTCCCTGCTCCTTACAGTTGGGTTTGAGTTCTGGAAGCAGCTCTGTGCAGAACATGGCATCAGCCCGGAGGGCATCGTGGAGGAGTTTGCTACTGAAGGCACCGATAGAAAGGATGTCTTCTTCTACCAGGTGAGAAGAATCTCTATTAGTTCAAAACTAACTACACCACCAACTAACAACATCTGCAGCTGTGTAAGCCACGGACATAAACGCATTTTAGAGAAAAAAATGTTCCATCTTGTCTGGTTACTACATTGGACACATTAATGCTTTAGCTATTCGTGGGGAAGGAGGGAGAGGTGAGTTTGATGCCCGTTCCCTATCAGAATCAAACAGTTTGCATCAATAAATGGAAGCCCTGTTCCTGCAGTAAAATTCTCACTCATGCACACAGCTTCTACCAACGTATCATGGATGCCTTCAGGGTCTAGCAGAGGAATCCTCATTTATTCTTCTAAATAAAAACAATCATTATGCCAATTTCCTGCCTAATTATTCTCTTAGACTCATTGTTTTTAAACATACATTATTATACTAACGCTAGCAGTTCTATAAGTCTAAAATATTTATAGAGAACATTACATTGTGTGTGTATATGTGTGTATATATATATATATATATATATATATATATATATATATATATATATATATATATATATATATATATATTAGTTAGCTTGACCCTATTACTTCTACTAGAATGCTTTTTCACATGTATTATTTTTTCAGTAATGTAGTACTTTTACACATTACCCTTCAGTCTTCCAACTTTAGATGATGAGCTCTGGTGCTTGTAGTCTACTTATCTCTAATTTATTAATATCCTTTTAGAGATCCAGTCTCGCAAGTGGACATATTATCTGGAGGGAGTTTGACTGGGGGTCTATAGAGTGACATTAGTACCTCTCTATTACTGGCTGGGGGTCTATAGAGTGACATTAGTACCTCTCTCTATTCCTGGCTGGGGGTCTATAGAGTGACATTAGTACCTCTCTATTCCTGTCTGGGGGTCTATAGAGTGACATTAGTACCTCTCTATTCCTGACTGGGGTCTATAGAGTGACATTAGTACCTCTCTATTCCTGACTGAGGGTCTATAGAGTGACATTAGTACCTCTCTATTCCTGACTGAGGGTCTATAGAGTGACATTAGTACCTCTCTATTTCTGACTGGTGGTCTATAGAGTGACATTAGTACCTCTCTATTCCTGAATGAGGGTCTATAGAGTGACATTAGTACCTCTCTATTCCTGACTGGGGGTCTATAGAGTGACATTAGTACCTCTCTATTCCTGACTGAGGGTCTATAGAGTGACATTAGTACCTCTCTATTCCTGACTGGGGGTCTATAGAGTGACATTAGTACCTCTCTATTCCTGACTGAGGGTCTATAGAGTGACATTAGTACCTCTCTATTCCTGACTGGGGGTCTATAGAGTGACATTAGTACCTCTCTATTTCTGACTGGGGGTCTATAGAGTGACATTAGTACCTCTCTATTCCTGTCTGGGGGTCTATAGAGTGACATTAGTACCTCTCTCTATTCCTGGCTGGGGGTCTATAGAGTGACATTAGTACCTCTCTCTATTCCTGGCTGGGGGTCTATAGAGTGACATTAGTACCTCTCTCTATTCCTGGCTGGGGGTCTATAGAGTGACATTAGTACCTCTCTCTATTCCTGGCTGGGGGTCTATAGAGTGACATTAGTACCTCTCTATTCCTGGCTGGGGGTCTATAGAGTGACATTAGTACCTCTCTATTCCTGACTGGGGGTCTATAGAGTGACATTAGTACCTCTCTATTCCTGACTGGGGGTCTATAGAGTGACATTAGTACCTCTCTATTCCTGACTGAGGGTCTATAGAGTGACATTAGTACCTCTCTATTCCTGTCTGGGGGTCTATAGAGTGACATTAGTACCTCTCTCTATTCCTGTCTGGGGGTCTATAGAGTGACATTAGTACCTCTCTCTATTCCTGTCTGGGGGTCTATAGAGTGACATTAGTACCTCTCTATTCCTGTCTGGGGGTCTATAGAGTGACATTAGTACCTCTCTCTATTCCTGTCTGGGGGTCTATAGAGTGACATTAGTACCTCTCTATTACTGGCTGGGGGTCTATAGAGTGACATTAGTACCTCTCTATTACTGGCTGGGGGTCTATAGAGTGACATTAGTACCTCTCTATTACTGACTGGGGGGTCTATAGAGTGACATTAGTACCTCTCTATTTCTGACTGGGGGTCTATAGAGTGACATTAGTACCTCTCTATTACTGACTGGGGGTCTATAGAGTGACATTAGTACCTCTCTATTACTGACTGGGGGTCTATAGAGTGACATTGGCACCTCTCTCCGTTTGTGACTGGGGTTCTTTATGGTGGTGATAGCACCAATATTTATCTGCTACTGGCTTGTCAAGTTCTGCCCTAGTCCATAGAGCTCACAATTGGTTATGGAGAGCGGTTTCTTCCCACCTGAGCAGCTCTATTTCTCTTCCATGCTGTAGGCAGATGACGAGCATTACATCCCACGGGCCGTGCTCCTGGACCTGGAGCCCAGAGTCATTCACTCCATCCTGAACTCGCCCTACGCCAACCTCTACAACCCAGAGAATATTTACCTGTCTGAGCACGGAGGCGGCGCCGGGAACAACTGGGCCAGCGGCTTCTCACAGGTGAGATCAATCCGGACGTCACACGGTGGGGTGCGGGGATATTAGATGTATTAAGTGATCTGGGATTGGGTAGAAATGTTCTTTGGAACAAGTCTAGAGACTAGTAGTAGTAGTAGCCAGTAGTAGTAGTAGTCAGTATACCTAGCCAGGATTACAATTTGTTAATAAACATTGTGATTTTTTTTTTTTTTTTTTTAATCCATTGCCTTGTAGGGTGAAAAAATCCATGAGGACATCTTTGATATCATTGACCGAGAAGCCGATGGAAGCGACAGTCTGGAGGTAAAGGCCGGATACGAACGCCTGACTTCAGATTTCATTAGACAGCAGGAGAGTTACTAAAAGTTTTGTTTCTGCCCCAGGGCTTTGTGCTGTGCCATTCCATTGCTGGTGGGACGGGGTCTGGATTGGGGTCTTACCTCTTGGAGAAGCTAAACGACAGGTAATTCCTAATAATCTTGCACATGGTAAAAGCGAGACGCCATATACAAGCTAACCGGAAGCTGATTTAGTTTTAAAGAGCGATAATACCTGGATTTACATTGTATTAGCAGTTTTCAAACCCCTCCTAAAGACCCACCAGACAGGCCGTGATTTAGGTTTAACACTGTTTGAATACAGATTAGGCAATTTGAGTCTTGTATGTTAACATATAGCCATTTTTCATGCTCTTTAAGAATAACCTAAAAAACAGAAACTTGATATTGGGATGACAGCATCCCTTTAGAGGGAGACTGAAATCCAACTAATATGTGTTACATGGAAATAAGTGACATTGAGTCATACTAACTGGAAATGCACAGAGCTTACGCACGTCTGGATTTCATTGGCAGACAAATATGGCTACTACATCTATATTATTGATCATGGCTTGAAATGTTAACTGATCTGAGAGCTTGGCCCGGTCAATCAGTTTTGTCCTGCTTTGAGAGCATCATTTTAAAATAAGAAATCACACTGGTGCATTACCAAATACTTTGCAGTATAACCAATAAGTGCTTTTAGTGCCCCTTTAAATTCAACTTGTACGTATATTTAAGGGGAAGGTTTCTGTATTTCACTAGAAATATAATATACTTGTGTATGTATTTATTTATTTTTATGTAGTTTGTTTTATTTAGAAGTGCTTATCATTTTTGCCAAAATAGTTACAATTTGTACCTGTTTGTATATTGATGAGCTGCATAAGCTACAGAGGGTAGATCCAGACTGACGTGCAGTGACCTCTCTCAAGCAGAATGTTGCCACTGATTGGTTGCTATGAGATGCTTCACATCCTGTACTTAGTAGTACACTGTCTTTATGAGCTGCAGAGTGGAGAACCAATTAGGAAATATTTGTAAGACTAGCGACTTGTCCGTCAAAAAATGACGGCAATAAAATTGCAAGGCAGGTAATGCTGTTTGGTCGAGACATTAATTTTGTCGGTGGTTCGAGATCCTTTGGCGCTCATTACGAGGCTGTTGGTTGTTGTATTTTTTTTATTTATTTTTTCTGATAGGCGCTCCAGCTGTTGTTTGGTCGGCGGTGATGTGTTTTTTGCACTTATTGCAAGGCTTTGTGTGCTATGAGCAGCGTTGGCGGTCGTTGTGAATGGCTTTTGTGTTTATTGTGAGTGTATTTTTTTTTTGTGTGTATATGTTTTTTTTTTTTTTGGTATGCTAATTAAATAATTAAAAAATGAATGTACTTTTCCTATTTGTAAGTAATATATGCAGAAAGCATTGCGCTGAAGAGCTGACAATCTGTTTTGATGTTCCTGCAGCATACAATGTGTGTTTGCACTGTTGTGGAGCTGCTGTGTAAGTGTCAGCAATGTGTGCAGTATGTAGTGTAAATAGGCTGCGTGCGCGAGGGGAAACCGTTAGTGTAGCTGTGTACTTCCGCATTGTGTTGTAAAATGGCGACGAATGTGTATGTGGTACGCGGCTGTATGTGGATAATTTAGCGTCCTTGTTAATAGTGTATCTTTACCTCGTACGGCTTTTTCGGAAAATCCGTATGTGTTTGGTGGTGTTTTGCGTGTTTAGGGTCCTGTAGCCTCGTTTTCGTTTTTTTCGGCAGCCATTTTTCTCTTGAATAGGGGAATTTCGTGTGTGTAAACTCTTGAATTTGGACTTAAATTGAGACGTAACTTCACTTGCAGAGGTCCTGAGTGCCCCCCCTTGCTGTGGGTAAGTTTTTTTATGGGTTTGTTGTGTGTATTTATTGTGTTTTTTAATGTTTTCATGTGCGGGCGCCAAGGTTGTCCTGCGGCTCATATTTGTGGATGCTAAGTGTGTATATTTTGCTGTGTAAGTCCCGCCTGCGGCTCATTGCATCCGACGTGGGAGCCTCCACCTCCGAAAATGTGGCCCCTCGCTTTGCAAGGGTTCGCATTTGCGAGCCTAAATTTGTAGGGGGTCATAGGTATGAGCGCCTATGGCGCTCATCACCAGCGCAGGGAGTGCCTTTGGCGCTCCTTGCCGTCAGCCCGCAGCGTTAGCAACAACCCGCATGCTCACAACTATATATGTGATTTTAAGCAGAAAATCGGAGCTTATAAGCACTTCTTAATAAATAAACTACATAAAAGTAAATACATAGACAGGGATATTATATATCTTGTAAAATCCACAAACTTTCCATATTCCTTTTTAAAGGAGCACTTTACAGGTCTTATAATGGGCTCTAAAGTGCCGATTAAGATGGTACAGAG
Source organism: Discoglossus pictus (assembly GCA_027410445.1). Classification (NCBI taxonomy): domain Eukaryota; kingdom Metazoa; phylum Chordata; class Amphibia; order Anura; family Alytidae; genus Discoglossus; species Discoglossus pictus. The sequence goes on from CM050174.1 coordinate 32,956,564, forward strand.
CAATGTACATATATATTGGCACAGAAGCAATTGACAGACCTGTCCCCAAAAGAGCTTACAATCTAAGCAGTAAATTACTATTATATTTACTTATTTTTCAATACATTTTCCTGATCACCCAGGTACCCCAAGAAGCTGGTCCAGACCTATTCCGTGTTCCCAAACCAGGATGAGATGAGTGATGTTGTGGTGCAGCCCTATAACTCCCTCCTGACACTCAAGAGACTGACTCAGAATGCAGACTGCGTGGTACGACGGGCGCGCTCTTACGTCTCGCACATTGCAGTCTCTCGGCATTCTTCTTACCCACTGATTATTTTTTCTATTCATTTCTGCTTCTAGGTGGTTCTAGATAACACGGCTCTGAATAGGATTGCTACAGACAGACTACACATACAGAACCCTTCATTCTCTCAGATTAACCAGTTGGTACGTACAATGTCTGCATGCCCCTGGGTGCCATCAGAGCATAGGGGTATGGAACGGTCCGGGATTTTACTATGTATATAATTATTTACTTTTATGTACGTTATTTTCTTAAGAAGTGCTTAAAAGCTCTGTTTTTACGGACCATAATCACCAAGTATTACTTGATTGAAGCTCATGAAGACACAGACTCTGCTGTACTTGGTTTGATGTGTGTCATACTGACCATCTCTCAGTAACATTCTGCAACTTGCTGATGAGACGTGGTCCCTTATAGGCTAGAACACTACATCGCACATCCAGCTCTGCAGAGTGTGTGTTTGCATACGCTGCAAAGGTCAGATCCATACAGGGACTATTTGTTTGATCCTGGTCAGTAAAAACAGGGTTTATAAGCGCTTATTAATAAAATAAAGTGCATAAAAGTAAATAAATACTCAGGGATATTATATACCTATTAAAGGGATATGCATTTTAATATGACAACTGTTATTATCGCCTCCATTGCAGGTCTCCACCATCATGTCTGCCAGCACCACCACGCTCCGATACCCAGGCTACATGAACAACGACCTGATTGGACTCATTGCCTCTCTCATCCCCACCCCACGGCTGCACTTCCTAATGACCGGATACACCCCGCTGACCACTGACCAGTCGGTAAGAATCCATTGCTGTGTGACCCACAGCTCTGATAAAAACACAATGTGTGTACATTATACAGCTAGGGCCATTAAAGAGCTGCTTTAGTTAAACATTTTCTATCATTTAAATTCTTGTTTTTAGTAAATAAATTATTAGTCTTATATTTTTTTCCACCCCCGTTCCCCTGGTCCTGTGTGTCTCTCCCTCCCCTGTGTCTCTCTCTCCCTCCCCCGCCTCCTTCTTGTCTCCTTCCCCCCTCTCCTTGCCCTGTGTCTCTTTCTTCCCCCCCCCCTCTCCTTGCCCTGTGTCTCTTTCTTCCCCCCCCTCTCCTTGCCCTGTGTCTCTTTCTTCCCCCCCCCCTCCTTGCCCTGCGTCTTTCTCCCCCCCCCCCCTCTCCTTGCCCTGCGTCTCTCTTTCTTCCCCCCCCCCCTCCTTGCCCTGCGTCTTTCTTCCCCCCCCTCTCCTTGCCCTGCGTGTCTCTTTCTTCTCCCCCCCCTCCTTGCCCTGCGTCTCTCTCTCTTCTCCCCCCCTCCTTGCCCTGCGTCTCTCTTTCTCCCCCCCCCTCCTTGCCCTGCGTCTCTCTTTCTTCCCCCTTCTCCTTGCCCTGTGTGTCTTTCTTCCCCCCTCTCCTTGCCCAGTGTGTCTTTCTCCCCCCCTCTCCTTGCCTAGTGTGTCTTTCTCCCCCCCTCTCCTTGCCCTGTGTGTCTTTCTCCCCCCCTCTCCTTGCCCTGTGTGTCTTTCTCCCCCCCTCTCCTTGCCCTGTGTGTCTTTCCCCCCCCCTCTCCTTGCCTAGTGTGTCTTTCTCCCCCCCTCTCCTTGCCTAGTGTGTCTTTCTCCCCCCCTCTCCTTGCCCTGTGTGTCTTTCTCCCCCCCCTCTCCTTGCCTAGTGTGTCTTTCTCCCCCCCCCTCTCCTTGCCCTGTGTCTCTCTTTCTTCCCCCCCCCCTCTCCTTGCCCTGTGTCTTTCTTCCCCCCCCTCTCCTTGCCCTGTGTCTTTCTTCCCCCCCCTCTCCTTGCCCTGCGTGTCTCTTTCTTCTCCCCCCCCTCCTTGCCCTGCGTCTCTCTTTCTCCCCCCCCTCCTTGCCCTGCGTCTCTCTTTCTTCCCCCTTCTCCTTGCCCAGTGTGTCTTTCTCCCCCCCTCTCCTTGCCCTGTGTGTCTTTCTCCCCCCCTCTCCTTGCCCTGTGTGTCTTTCTCCCCCCCTCTCCTTGCCCTGTGTGTCTTTCTCCCCCCCTCTCCTTGCCCTGTGTGTCTTTCTCCCCCCCTCTCCTTGCCTAGTGTGTCTTTCTCCCCCCCTCTCCTTGCCCTGTGTGTCTTTCTCCCCCCCCTCTCCTTGCCTAGTGTGTCTTTCTCCCCCCCCCTCTCCTTGCCCTGTGTCTCTCTTTCTTCCCCCCCCCTCTCCTTGCCCTGTGTCTCTCTTTCTTCCCCCCCCCTCTCCTTGCCCTGTGTCTCTCTTTCTTCCCCCCCCCCTCTCCTTGCCCTGTGTCTCTATTTCTCCCCCCCTCCCTCTACTTGCCCTGTGTCTCTCTCCCTGTCCTGTGTGTCTTTTTTTTCTTTTCTTCCTCCCTCTCCTGTTTCTTTGTCCCTTCTCGCCTCCTGACGACCAGCGTCTGTGCTTTGCGCATGCGCTGCGTGTACAGAATTTACGTACAAATAGTTTCTAAAGGGTTACACACACTTTAGAAACTATATTAGTGATGCTTAAACTTTTTAATACTAGTAGTTATTATTTCAAGCTCTTATCTTTTTATAGGTCTCTGCCCATTGAGCTGTGCCACTTAGCTTCGCCCCTTTTGCATAATTAGGGACAGGGCAGCTGTGTGTTCTGGTGCAGGCCTCTGATGCACACAGCAGGAAGTCTGCAACAGCTGGCCCTAATTATGCAAAAAGGGGTGGGGCTAAATGACACATCTCGACTGGCAGAAACCTATAAAGGTAAGAGCTTGATATTATAACAACTAGTATTATAAAGTTGTTAAACCTAATAAGGCAAGTTTAGATATGCATTAACTTGCAGTGAAGGTGATCAGAAAGCTCCTATCCATTTAGCCTAAGAAAGCCTTTGTGATTATGCTAATTTAACCTACTGAGCATGCTCTCATGCATAATTACAGTTTCTGTTGTTGTTGTTTCTCAGTGTTCTCCCCAAAAATTCCCACTAGCTGGGCGGGGCCTAGGAGCACCAAGGTGGGCACACAACTCTGCACGTAACCGCCTCAAGCCAGGCTGTGCCCCAAACTATGCGGGCACATTGCCCCTAAATCAGACTGGCGAGAACACTGTCCTTTATGCCATCTAAACATGCTATTCCTGCTTATTAACACCACTGCGAATGTTAAAGTTGCTAAAAGAGTTCGGATCTCAGTGTATTTTATGCTTGAAATACCCAACTTTCAAGCTCAATTATCTAACACTTCCACTAATCTCTTTTTATAATAATATTTTATTTATATCCTTTTTTATTTCTCCATTGTGATGTCCATTTTAAGTGGTGGTGATACTTATCTATACACCTACAGACCCTCCTGTGACTGCCTCTGTAACATTAATATATAACCCTTTCTCTCCCTGCCTGCACTAAAGGACTTGCCTAAAAGAAGCCGATCTAAGAGCCTCATGGACTATAAGCGGGTACCTCTGTGTGGCTCTGGATTTCCCCCCTTCTAGATCTGTCTTCAGACTTTCCATCTTTCCGTGTGCTGTGCATGCAAACTAAACTAAATGGATTTATCAAGTACTCTGAGCTGCACATTAGCAAACCAGATCAATAAAGACCCCCAATGTTGTCTGGCAGAGAGCTTGCTAAGGGTGGGAGAGGGCTTTAACTGAGCTACACATTGGCATACAAGATCAATGCAGACCCTTAATGTTAGCTGGTAGTTAGAGCGCTCTCCCACCCTTATCAAGCGCTCTGAGCTGCACATTAGCACACAAGATCAGCAAAATCAATACTAAATATTTCAGAAATTATTTATTGTAGAGAAAAACTGCTAGTACAATATATAGCTAGATTTGTAATGCTCTTTAAAACAAAATCAACATCCTGTTTGGTTGACAGGGTCCCTTTAAATTTCATTGAAACTCAGAGGAAGTGCACAGAGCATATGTACGTCTGTAGATCTCATTGGCAAACACGGCTGTGTCACTGCTCATTGGATGACAAAGGCAAGCCCCCAAATCGGTTAAACATTTGAATCTGGGGAGAACATCATAAGAGTAAGAATGTAAAAATAAGTGCACCTTTGTGATATCTTCGTAGTGTATTTATTGGTTGCGTTCCACTGGAGAAGGAACTGGCAACCTGCTCCAAGAAAACAGTTAGGGTCACAGAGTTGGGCACGACTGAACAACAAATTCATTTTCTTTTACTTTAAATATGTATGTGCATTTTTTACAAAAAAAATCTTCCTTTTGTTACCAGCAACAGAAACCACCCCCATACTTTTATTTTTTTGTATCCACTGCCAGCCAATCATATTTAATTACATGTCTCATACCACGGATCTGATTGGTTGTTTGCACACTCTCTTAAGAAAATCTGAAGCTGACAGGCTGTATCAGTCTGTTGGCTTAAAGGATATTATTTAAACATGTTGCTAAAATGACAATAACCATCCTCCGAATCTGTAAAGATCATAAAGCAAAATAAAATACTCCATTGAATTTCTATAGGTTTAGCATAATCTAATAACTTTATGGATCTGCGCTGCCGTCACTTAATATTTTAATTGCTTAGACATATTTTATGTGACGGATAAATTGAACCCTGACCTATGTGTATTATAATATACAGGTCAGATGGGGCTACAGTATCTAAAAGGTTTAATGCAGTCTGTCCATAGAAGATTTATGACTTCCCCCTGTGAGAATCTCCATTATTGAGAGCTCAAGCTGTGCCAGAATTAATGGTCGACTTTGGAGCACGTCCCAACCTGGTCATGTGACCTGATCAGCCAATGGGGGGGGACTGGGTACAGAATGTCCTGGAATAAGAGTTCAATTTGGGACAAATAGTGACACAGTGAAGTTTCCAAATATGGTATCATTTAAAACTGTACTTTATCAATTGAATCTGCAGTCGTTTCCGACTCTCCGTGACCTCATGTACTCATATCATGGCTTAGATACTGGAGTGGGTTGCCAGTTCCTTCTCCAGCGGGCCACAGCATACAGCCCCTGGTATTCCTAGGTGATCTCCCATCTAAATCCAATCCTGCATGGCGACAGGGTGGTGTCACCTCTTGGTTCCCTGACCGGATTCAAACCCAGGTCACAGCGTTGAAAGCACTGAATCCTAACCACTGGACCACCAGGGAACCCTAATTTTAATTTTTATCAGGCGGACCGACTTTCTAATCTACACCCCGAGCATTGTCTGTTCTCGCTTTGTGATATGATTTCCAGTAATGCTTGTAAGACTGGCTGTATTGTTTTCGATCTAAAGCCATATGAAATTGGTCAAATTTCTTCCTCATTTGAAGCTATATCCACTGATAATGACTTTAAATGCTGCAGTGTTAGCTTTTCCATCCTCAAACTATTCCCTTACCTGTTTATCTGTAGTTTAGCTGCACCAGCCGATATATTCATGAAGAGACCCTAAATAACAAGCTCCTTCTAAATGCTTATATACTCAGTTGGCTGCAATAATAGTTTTTTGTTTTTTTTCCCCCTTGAGCTTAGTATGTCTAATAAAGATAATTGCCATTTTTTACCGTATGGACGTTTGCAGCTTCTTTTTAAAGGAGCAAAAATCACAACCACCCGGTAGATTCAAGGAAGCTTCAGATATCCGTGAATTATTAACAAAGTTATATAAAAACTTTTAGAAACCACTAAAATACTCAGGTCTTAAACATTCAAGCCTTTTTTTTTTCCTCTCCTTTTCAGTTCTGTACATTGGCACTGATGAATGTTTCCATTAACTCACAACTTTCCTCGTACGACAGGTGGCCAGCATCCGCAAGACCACGGTGCTGGACGTCATGAGGAGGCTCCTACAGCCCAAGAATGTCATGGTGTCAACTGGGCGCGATCGGCAAACCAACCATTGTTACATCGCGATCCTGAACATCATCCAAGGAGAGGTGGATCCCACCCAGGTAGGGCGTGATGGCAAGTGTGGGTATCTTTTATTTTACAGATAAATGTACAATATATCCTCTTTTATTCTTATTTAGTTAGTTGTATTTTGTGTTGTATTACAGTAAACTGACGTTTTATTAATTAAATGCTGTTTTTACAATTGTGTGTGTAATATATAGATAGATATAGAAAAGGGGGAACTTTATTATTTCAATTGAATTGTGCCGCTTAAATATATTTACAATATTAGGAAACGCCACATGATGATCCCCAAAGGAGATACCTCCTAACTGGAAGGCTTAACATATATGTTAAGCGAATACCATGTTAAACCTTCCAGCCTCGGGGATCATAGTGTAATGTTTCCTATGGTGTTCTGTAAATTAAGTGGCACAATTAATTTGAAATAAATAAAAGAACCCCCTTCTTTTTTTTTTTTTTTCTTTTTTTTATTGTATTTGTTCTTTTTTAAATTGGTGTATATGCACCTGGGAATTTGGCCTTTTGTCCATTCACAAAAAATCACTTCAGAGCCCAGGCCCCTACTAGGTGTTTATGTTTTGGGGCCATGGAAATACAATTGGCAAATAAGAACACACTAAGACTTTCCTCATCTTTCTAGGTTCACAAGAGTCTGCAGAGGATCCGAGAGAGGAAGCTGGCTAACTTTATCCCCTGGGGACCTGCCAGCATACAGGTGGCCTTGTCCAGAAAGTCTCCTTATCTGCCGTCCGCCCACCGGGTCAGTGGCCTAATGATGGCCAATCACACCAACATTTCCTCGGTAAGCGGCTCATAAATATAATTTGGTCATATTCCGCCCCATGCTGCTGATAGGCAGTAACCTTGAAACAGCTTTCTGTGGGTAGGATTCCCAGCTTGTGTATAATCCCACTTGGCTTTCCAAATAAGCTGTGTAATGCAGCAGGCATAAACTTAAAGTAGGCCATGTTTAGAATGGTCATGGATTGAAGAGCGAAGCATTTGTGATCGCATTTGCATGTCCCTGATCGAGTGCAGTGCAATATCTATATTTCTCGGAATTCTGAGCTGTTTTAGACATTCAAATGTGAACACAGATGTACTATTTATTTACTGTACGGTGGAGGGCTTCTATCGCTTTTTGCCCACCATATTATAAATGATTGTTGTGGTGAACTACCTACTCATAAGATCCACAACACAGGCTGAGATCCCGCTCCATGCTGATGATAGCCAGTAAGCTTGAAACAGCTGTACGTGGATAGGATTCTCAGCTTGTGCATAATCCAACGTTGGCTTTGCATAAAAGCTGTGTAATACAGCAGGCATAAGCTAAAGGAAGCCATGTTTGAAAAATGGCTATGGATTGAAGAGCGAGGTATTTGTGGGCACAGTTGCATGTCCCAGCCCAGCTTCCCAGAATGCAGTGTAATAACTGTTTTTCTCGGAATTCTGAGCTGGAAGCAGGTTTTAACTTGTTTTAGACATTCAAATATGAACACACAGATGTACTTTTTATTTACTTTACGGTGGAGGGCTTCTATTGCTCTTTTGCTATATATATATATATATATATATATATATATATATATATATATATATATATATATATAATATAAATTTGGCCAATAAAAGGTATTTATTTATACTGCAATACTCATCGGTATTACTGGACAGTTACAGCTAGATTTTCAAGTGTATCTTTAAATAATAAAAGTGCAGGTGTGACGATGGCCACTAGGTGTCACTGTTTCATTTAAATGTACAGCAACCGTATTTGTTCTCTCGCCACATTTAAAGGGACATTGTTTGTTTGGTTTTAAGTCATAGGTTAAGAATGGACTGATAAACTTTAAAGGGCCACTGCAGTCAAGCAGAAAGACACTTGTTTGTCAAGTATGTACCAAACGGCACTCTTCATTTTCAGGTGGCTTTACACTTAAAAAGGGTAGTTGCATAATCTCAAGGGGAGCTGGTAATATTTGACATTTGGAAATGCATTTTTAAACCACATTCAGTTGCTAATGTATTTACCATTACCTATAGCCTTAAATTATACCATATTTGGAACCCTTATTTCCGTTGCTATTGAAGGTTCTGCCAGTACCTTTCAGATCCTGATTGTGTTGGGTTTTCCTCAGTTGTAAGTCTCTCTCGTTTGTTATCTCTCCCCAGCTGTTTGAAAGGACCTGTCGCCAGTACGACAAGTTGCGCAAGCGCGAGGCTTTCCTGGAGCAGTTTCGTAAGGAGGACATATTCAAAGATAACTTTGATGAGTTGGACAACTCGAGAGAGATTGTGCAGCAACTGATCGATGAGTACCACGCAGCCACACGCCCAGACTATATCTCTTGGGGTACCCAGGATAAGTGAGGGGATGAGGGAGAGACCCGTTATGTGAGATATGCGTGCCACTCCAAACAGGACATTGGGTTTAACTAGGAATCTTACTAAAGATCGCTGTCCCATCCACTGCAACCCAAGGATTTCCAGATTCTGGACAGAACGCTTCAAACCTGGTTGTAGGAAAGCATGAGCGTGTGTTACAAAATGGCGGCCAGTGTCTGTTGCCAGTAGATTTGTCAATGTGGACAACCCATTTGTGTTGACTAGAACTAAGGGGATGTTCATGCAACTCTCCTCACAACTCAACCACACTCCCTCAAACACTGTCACTTAGACTCTCCATTGATTGGGAAGATTTGGCCACCATTTTGGTTTCCATCTGGTGAACATTTCAAGAAATGTGGTCTTATCAAAAGCTTCTAATACCAATTCTCTGAGTCTGGTCTTCAAGGCAAAACAAACAGGCCAGGATATGAAGACATCCTTTAGTTGATGGGCTAATCCGTGGCTAGGTCATTACTCCAACTGTTCTCAAATCCTGGCCTGTTGCTATGCATCCAAAGGGGCAGGAGACCCTGGTCTAGAGAACCATTCCGTCTCGGCCAATTGGAGGAGCTCTATTGGATCATCACTACAATGGTGTACTTCTCTGTGGGGACGTTTTAGGGACACAGCAAAGGATCCAGATATTACACAAAGGAAATGTACATAATTTTATTATAGTTGTACTCTGTTGTTAAATGTTTCCGGGGGAAGTGTTAGATAATTAAAACTTCAAAGTTGCATAAACTACACAAGAGAGTTCTCAAACTCAATTAATAACTAAATCACCCCTAATGTAACTGGGTCCTATGCTATGTCACTTTGTGGGGGGGAGACATGAGACCCCGCTTTATATTAGACAGTCCCACTGGCAGCCTTAAAGGATTCTGGGAAGTCCTGACGACATTCTTAGTTTGTTTTGTATGTTTGAAAGCCTCCGAAGCAAATAAATCAAATGTAAGTAATACTTTTGACCTAGAGTGGGTACTTTTTATCAAGAACTATCTGCATTCAAGGTTCACTCCCAGCTCAACAAAAACAACGGTTGTCCCATAAAAGTTTAGTAAACCGTTAAATGAATTGTCTGCATTTATATATTTAGTTTAAAGGGTTTTTAGACTTTTTTTTGTTTGTTTTTGTATGTACATTTTTAATTAAATTGATTAATTTGATCAGCCTCAACGTAAGAAAAAGTTCACACTTCTAAGAAGCCCCCAGAGAAACCTATTTCCAAATTTTGGAGCATCCTCCTTTGTTCCTGTTCATTCTTATGAACAGTGCCATCTTGCACAGCTGTAACCTAAAGCCACACCCACAGGGTGGGACTTCATACATTTACCTATATCGAGGAGCAAAAAATTAATTAATAAGTAATTTACATAAAACGTTTCTTTAAATGAAGGTTCCCAATATATAATCTAAACCTATAGGTAGCAACTATTACTTTAAATTCTGTGGATCATTTTAATAAAGCTCAATTGATAGTTTGCATTTACATATAAAACAAAATGTCTGCCCTTCATCAGCCCGGTTACCCCATGGGGTCTGAGCTCTCTCTGTCTTATTAGTTTTATATGGCTGTAGACTGAACATAGGAAGTTAATTAGCAGTTATTGCCAGTAATTACTCATTAGAAAAATATGGTAGCCTACAATTGGAGAGTTGATCAGATTTAAGTATTTCAATGTAAATTTACTTCTGAAATCTTATCTGAATCCACCCATGACTTAACAAACCATCCTTCCACGTTGAAAAGATAACAAATATTAGAGTACACCCACTCAGCCTCCAAACCAGCAGGAAGTGTGACAGACCCAAACATGGCATCCCTCTGGCAGTATATACTAAAAGATTTTACCCAATGCTACAAACATGCATCATCCCCCAATCTACATTGATCCCTTAAAGGTTATTTTTTAACCTTCTTAACCATTATCAATTCTGTTCCTTTATAACAAAAATACCCAGCTACAGTGTACCCTAATTAATTATATTTTAGTACAATTCAGAGCAATCATTGACCAGATATATGACCCAGCTCTATACCCCGTCCCTGACTTCAACATAGGTTTGATAGCAGACAAAAAACAAAAGATCCATCTAATCTGCCCATTCTATCTACCTAAAAAGCTTACATTAAATTAATATGGCATGCTTGAATTCCCTGTGTTTGCTCCTATCACTAGACAGCTGTTCCACTTATCCAGTGCTCTCTTTGTGTATTAGAACGTTCTCACATTTACCCTAAATCTTCCATGTTCTTTTCATGGGAGATATTTCCTTCCAGAAATGTATTAAACCCTCTATCTATACACATTAATGTCATGGAGTCCCCTCTAATCTATACATATTAATGTCATGGAGTCCCCTCTAATCTATACATATTAATGTCATGGAGTCTCCTCTAATCTATACATATTAATGTCATGGAGTCCCCTCTAATCTATACATATTAATGTCATGGAGTCTCCTCTAATCTATACATATTAATGTCATGGAGTCTCCTCTAATCTAATCATATTAATGTCATGGAGTCCCCTCTAATCTATACATATTAATGTCATGGAATCCCCTCTAATCTATACATATTAATGTCATGGAGTCCCTTCTAATCTATACATATTAATGTCATGGAGCCCCCTCTAATCTATACATATTATTGTCATGGAGTCCCCTCTAATCTATACATATTAATGTCATGGAGTCCTCTCTAATCTATACATATTAATGTCATGGAGTCCCCTCTAATCTATACATATTAATGTCATGGAGTCTCCTCTAATCTATACATATTAATGTCATGGTGTCACCTCTAATCTATACATATTAATATCATGGAGTCCTCTCTAATCTATACATATTAATGTCATGGGGTCACCTCTAATCTATACATATTAATGTCATGGAGTCCCCTCTAATCTATACATATTAATGTCATGGAGTCCCCTCTAATCTATACATATTAATGTCATGGAGTCTCCTCTAATCTATACATATTAATGTCATGGAGTCTGCTCTAATCTATACATATTAATGTCATGGAGTCCCCTCTAATCTATACATATTAGTGTCATGGAGTCCGCTCTAATCTATACATAATAATGTCATGGAGTCACCTCTAATCTATGCATATTAATGTCATGGAGTCCCCTCTAATCTATACATATTAATATCATGGAGTCCTCTCTAATCTATACATATTAATGTCATGGGGTCACCTCTAATCTATACATATTAATGTCATGGAGTCCCCTCTAATCTATACATATTAATATCATGGAGTCTCCTCTAATCTATACATATTAATGTCATGGAGTCCCCTCTAATCTATACATATTAGTGTCATGGAGTCCGCTCTAATCTATACATAATAATGTCATGGAGTCCCCTCTAATCTATACATATTAATGTCATGGAGTCTCCTCTAATCTATACATATTAGTGTCATGGAGTCCGCTCTAATCTATACATATTAATGTCATGGAGTCCCCTCTAATCTATACACAATAATGTCATGGAGTCTCCTCTAATCTATACATATTAATGTCACGGGGTCCCCTCTAATCTATACACAATAATGTCATGGAGTCTCCTCTAATCTATACATATTAATGTCACGGGGTCCCCTCTAATCTATACACAATAATGTCATGGAGTCTCCTCTAATCTATACATATTAATGTCATGGAGTGTCCTCTAATCTATACATATTAGTGTCATGGAGTCCGCTCTAATCTATACATATTAGTGTCATGGAGTCCCCTCTAATCTATACATATTAGTGTCATGGAGTCCGCTCTAATCTATACATATTAATGTCATGGAGTCTCCTCTAATCTATACATATTAATGTCACGGGGTCCCCTCTAATCTATACACAATAATGTCATGGAGTCTCCTCTAATCTATACATATTAATGTCACGGGGTCCCCTCTAATCTATACATAGTAAAATCATGGATTCTCCTTATAAATATGTCTTTTTAATAGTATCTCTTTATTTCTGACTGACGGGGCTATAGAGTGGCATTGTTGTTCACTTCTCCAGTGGGCCACCACATACAGCTCCAGGTATTCCTAGGTGGTCTCCCATCCAAGTACTGACCAGGCCAAACCCTTCATGGTTTCCGGGTGGTGTGACCTCTTGGCTTTCTCACTGGAATTGAACCCAGGTCACAGAGGAGAACACCCAGAATCCTAACCACTGGACCACCAGTGGGACATCAGTGCCTCTCTATTTCTGATTGGGTGTCTATAGAGTGACATTACTACCTCTCTATTCATTACTAGGGGTTTATAGGATGATATTAGTACCTCTCTGTTCCTGACTGGGGGTCTATAGAGTGACATGACACCTAGTAATGAATAGAGAGGTAGTAAATAGTGTGACATTAGTACCTCTCTATTTCTGAATAGCAGTTCCATTGAGTGACATTAGTACCTATTGGCTTGGTTTGTCCAGGTCCTGGCTCATCCAGCTCCCATTCCTCCCACTGCCGGCTTCTTGGAATTGAGCTGTTGGACCATTTCCCGGAGATCAACAAAGTTATATTTGTTCTCCATTTTTTTGTTCCAGAAATATTTTCCAGGAAGCTTCAAACCGAGGACACATATTGTTGTGCGATATAAATCCAGATAAATGTGTGTGTACGGAGGTTTGTGTGTACACAGCTCCATTAAATCCAATATGGGAGTCTATGTGGGCATCTATAATCCTACTGTCAGGAACATATTAGTACCATCGTATTCGGGGTAGGTAGGAATATATATATATATATATATATATATATATATATATATATAAATTACAGGATGGATTTGCATGAGTTGGGTAACCTACCCACAGACAGCTATTTCGATCTATTGGACCTCATCAATCTGGAGCTGGATTCTAACTTCCCTTTGAATTTTGTTAAAACACAAATATGTGTAAATTATGGTGGTCAAAAGAATGATAGAAGCCTTTCGTTGTAATCAAAACTGTACATTTGCATATCCAAAAGCTTGAAACAGTACTGTCTGACCAGTAGGTTATCTGATTCATGCACATCCATCTTGTAATGTACCCCAAAGCCATCTTATATCCGGCATAAGTTATAGGACCACTGCAGTTCAAGAATAAAGACCCTTATTTATCAAATATTTACCAAAGTAACAATGCTAGCAGCTATGTAAGCCATGGACATAAACATTATTTTTGGAAAATCTGAATTTTTGAAGACTTATTATTATTTAGAGGAATCCATTTTGTGTTTGTTACATCACTTCCTGAGAGTTGCATGACATGTGGGAATGCGTCTTTGTCACTAGAAGGAGATGTGGGGATAGGAGGGAACGAACCAAAGTCCATGACTTTGTTAGATAAAAAAGATGACTCAAGTGATAGCACACCTCTTCCATACAAACACAACTCTTCTACCATATGTCATGGATTCCTCCAGGGTTTTGCAGAGGCATTGAGATTTCTTTCTAATTAAAAAAACTAGCTGTACAACTTTTAATTGGGCTCTTAACATTTTGAAACATACATATATGTTTTTCATTGTGAAGTGGCTCTTTAATGGATCAACATATTTGCATGTCCCATCTTATTTTCCCAGAGTGCAGTTCAAACCCTGTATTTCTCAGGATTTTGGGGTGGAAACAAAACTTTTGACTTGTTTTTTAGAAATGAAAATATACCAAAAAATGTCCTATTTTGCTTATTATATCCTGTATGGTGGAGGGTTTAATTATTCATTTACTCACCATAAGCTAAATGAGTATTACAGTATGCAATAACTTTTTAATGGGCCAATTGTATATTAATAGACAGTCTTCCAACGGTTGCCCCTCCCTTGATAAAATCCTGAGCAATACTGACAAGTAAATATAATAGAAAAAAAGAGGTCTTCCAGCTGGACTTGTTAAAATATTAAATTTTCAATCATTAAAGCGCGTCCTGGAGAAGTCATTAGATGATACATGAGAATGCAGATGATGTGTAACCGCACATGGTATTATTTCACAAATTCACATAGGGCCTCATTCAATTGCGATTTGGCCAATTGAATAGGGCTCTAAATAAGCACATAGCATATTTTTTTTAAAGAAGTTTTTAGTTAGCAAGCATCTATCTAAAAGAAAGGTTTTCACTAACTAAAAACTTCTTTAATAAATATATGCTATGTGCTTCTTTAGGACCCTATTCAATTGGCCACATTACAATTGAATGAGGCCCATAGTGTGTTAAATATACGATACATAGAACTTTTATTAGATAGGGATTTTTTTTTTCTTTTCTTTTTTTTTTAAATGATGATTATGTGATGTTAAAACAAAGTGCTGACATTTACGAAGGATATAATTTTCAACACACTGGTCCTAATAATTATCCTAGCATAATGATAAGACTAGAAATCTAGTCTATATAGAAACAAAGACATCTCCATTAGACCTCTATGATGGTATTGCAAGTCATTATAAACACTAGGATAAATTTAAAGTAATCCTCATATGCAATAGAATTGCTAATCCTGGGATTACTATATAGGTGCAGCACTTGTTTAAAAACAAAAGTAAAAACACAAATAGTGCAAAGATGCTTGTCACCTGAAACCTGGGGATTTATTTTAAAAAATATATATAATTCCTATTGATCATATACCAAAAGTCAGTAATGGCTGCTTATCAATCCCAAATATGAACGCAATATACTTGCAGTGTCTTGGTTTTTGCAGCCCAAATACTTTGTTCATTGGATGAGACCAGACATGGATAATTAAATACGCTCCTCAATGGGGTCAACTTTGCACAAAAAAACTAAAGTTTGACGGTTCGTTTCGCCCCCCAACTAGTGGGCTTCCTCATAGGGGACAATAGGGAAGCTACTGAAGGACGAGCCCCTGTGCAAAATAATATGCCCCTATTCCCTGTATATAAATATATCTATATGCAGGGTTGGTGCCAATAAAAAGACAACAAATAAAACTACTGTTCCATTAATTCCTCCTCCCCTAATAAAGTCCCCTTTAATCCAACGTTATTTATATACATTTAGCTAAAATAATCTGGGTAAAAATAATTGCTTTTTTTAAATTGGTATATAAATGTCATCATTATCAGAATAACACACTGCAAATCCAGGACATTTGCTGATACTGTACATATTTAACACATATTTAAGTTAAACGTATTGATTTAAATATAAATATATTCAATTGTAAGCAGATGGCTTTAATACAAACAGGTGTTTAAATATATGTTTAATAATTATGATCCTAAATTGTGAGTTAGAATTGTTTTGATAATATATTTAGGGTTTATTAGAAACAGGTACCATTAAAAATACTCATACCTTGATGAAGTTTTTAAACAAAATACCTTGGTGAGGAGAGGGTTAAAACCTGTATATTGCAAGGCAGCTACAGTTATAAAGAAACATTTATATTTTTAAATATCCTTTTTCAAGCATTTTAGTGGATTTTTTTATATTATATCTCCCTTTTAAGGGCGGTTACTGATATAATTTATAGTCCATACTAACATATTCTATATATGTTCATATTGACCCTCTGTTTTGTAGTGGGATAAACACATCATCCCATTTATTTATTAAACTATTTTTATATTTATATTCCATTTTATTTGATTTTTAGGGGGAAATTTTCTTTTTGTTGACAGTTTGCAATTTATTGATGCAAATCAAGAATATATGTTGTAAGTAGATTTCTATTAGTCTTATTAAACTTCTTGTAACATAAGTCACCATGTTCCACTCTATTAGATCTCCTTTTCTTCTTTTTTAGTTACAATAAAAAAAAAAATCCTGATATTTTACCATTTAGTTGTTTATACCATAAAAAAATTTTTTTCAGGCCGACAATTTGTCTGCAAATCATATATATTCCCAGAGAAAATATTTATCGGAAAAATCCAGATTAACATAGAACTGTGTATTTTATTTTAAATTTCCAAGGGTCATTTTAGTGCAAAATATCCCTTACTTGCTGCATGGACCCCTCACTCACCTCATCTAACCCCTCAGATAAAATGGTTTACAACATAAGAGTGATAATGAATATCTGGAGGGTGTTTGCCAGCTACCTCTAAGAAGCCATTTATTCCGCCAGGCGAGATCGGTGTCGCGAGCTGGCAGCGAGTCTGTTTTTGCGCGGTGTTAACCTTTTCCCTAACTCTACTCCGCACCTGGAAATGGGATAAAATTGCTATTTTGTTCCTACTAAAATAGCTGCCTGCAGTATTTTAACATAATAAACAGTGATACAGCTTGCAAATATATAAGGGAAATGGAACACGATTTTTTTTATTAATTAAAAAAAACCTGTTTTAAATAAGAATTTTTTTATTTTTTTATTTATTTAAGTATAAATCGGTTTATACTTCCTTGAAACGAACAGTGCACAGAGCCTACTGTACCGTGTAACTCTCATTAGCAGATAACTAAATTACAAGCCCCATTTACGCGGTTCTTGAATTTTTATTATTTTAGATTTAAAAAAGAAAATGTTTTGCAGACTCCTTTAATAAAGTACTGACCGTGCAAAGCCAGTTATTTTACTTTAGTAGGCCCAAAGCCTTAGCAGAGTGTTGGCATGGCAACTAAAACTGTCTTAGTAGGCCCAAAGCCTTAGAACAATGTTGGCATGACAACTCCAACTTGTAGTAGGCCCAAAGCCTCAACCGAATTTTGGCATGGTACCTCCAACTGTCTTAGTAGGCTCAAAGCCTTAGAACAATGTTGGCATGACAACTCCGACTTTTAGTAGGCCCAAAGCCTCAACCCAATTTTGGCATGTTACCTCCGTCTTAGTAGGCCCGAAGCCTTAGTAGAGTGTTGGCATGGCAGCTCAAACTGTCTTAGTAGGCCCGAAGCCTTAGCAGAGTGTTGGCATGGCAGCTCAAACTGTCTTAGTAGGCCCAAAGCCTTAACACAGTATTGGCATGACAACTCCATCTTTTTTAGTAGGCCTGGAGCTTTAGCAGAGTTTTGGGACTGGAAATCCAACTGTTTGAGTAGGCCCAAAGCATTTGCAGGTAATTGGCACGGAGCTGCCAACTGTTTTAATAGGCCCAAAGCCTTAGTAGAGTGTTGGCACAGCAACTCCATCTTAATAGGCCCAAAGCCTTAGCAGCTTATTGTAACCACCGCCTCTTCTCAGTAGAATAATGGTTGTTGTTTGGATCTGTCTTAAAGCTTCTCAGACTATATTAAAAAAATATATATATATACAGTGCCTTGACTTTTTACCTATTATGTTACATTACAACCTTAAATGCTTTGTTAATCTGAATTTTTAGTGATGGATCAGAACACAATAGTCTAAGTTGGGGAAGTGAAATGAGAAAATATATACATAAACCTATTTTTTAGAAATAGAAAACAGAAAATTGGCATGTGCGCATGTATTCACCCCCTTTTGTTATGAAGCCCATAAAAAGCTCTGGTGCAACCACTTACCTTCAGAAGTCACATAATTAGTGAAAGTGTCACATGATCTGTCATTACATATACACACCTTTTTTAAAAGGCCCCAGAGGCTGCAACACCTAAGCAAGAGGCACAACTAACCAAACACTGCCATGAAGACCAAGGAACTCTCCAAACAAGTAAGGGACAATGTTGTTGAGAAGTACAAGTCAGGGTTAGGTTATAAAAAAATATCCAAATCTTTGATGATCCCCAGGAGCACCATCAAATCTATCATAGCCAAATGGAAAGAACATGGCACAACAGCAAACCTGCTAAGAGACGGCCGCCCACCAAAACTCACGGACCGGGCAAGGAGGGCATTAATCAGAGAGGCAGCACAGAGACCTAAGGTAACCCTGGAGGAGCTGCAGAGATCCACAGCAAAGACTGGAGTATCTGTACATAGGACGACAATAAGCCGCACGCTCCATAGAGTTGGGCTTTATGGCAGAGTGGCCAGAAGAAAGCCATTACTTTCAGCAAAAAACAAAACGTCACTTTTTGGAGTTTGCGAAAAAGGAACGTGGGAGACTCCCAAAATGTATGGAGGAAGGTGCTCTGGCCTGATGAGACTAAAATTGAAGTTTTCAGCCATCAAAGAAAACCCTATGTCTGACGCAAATCCAACACATCACATAACCCAAAGAGCACCATCCCTACAGTGAAACATGGCGGTGGCAGCATCATGCTGTGGGGTGGTTTTTCAGCACCCAGGACTAGGAAACTGGTCAGAGTTGAGGGAAAGATGGATGGTGCTAAATACAGGGATATTCTTGAGCAAAACCTGTCCCACTCTGTGCGTGATTTGAGGCTAGGACGGAGGTTCACCTTCCAGCAGGACAATGACCCCAAACACACGGCTAAAGCAACACTTGGGGGTTTAAGGGGAAACATATAAATGTGTTGGAATGGCCTAGTCACAGCCCAGATCTCAATCCAATAGAAAATCTGTAGTCAGACTTAAAGATTGCTGTTCACAAGCGCAAACCATCCAACTTGAAGGAGCTGGAGCAGTTTTGCAAGGAGGAATAGGCAAAAATCCCAGTGGTAAGATGTGGCAAGCTCATAGAGACTTATCCAAAGAGACTTGGATCTGTGATTGCCGCAAAAGGTGGCTCTACAAAGTAATGACTTTAGGGGGGTGAATAGTTATGCATATTGACTTTTTCTGTTATTTTGTCCTATTTATTGTTTGCTTCTCAATAAATAAAAAAAAGCATCTTCAAAGTTGTGGGCGTGTTCTGTAAATTAAATGATGCAAATCCTCAAACAATCCATGTTAATTCCAGGTTGTGAGGCAATGAAACACAAAAAATGCCAAGGGGGGTGAATACTTTTGCAAGGCACTGTATGTATGTATTACAAGAAACAAAATTACTGCAGCCCTTAAATAATCCTTTATCCTTTAGTTGGAAGAAGCCCTATACTGGGTGAAACGTGTAGAGACAATGCTACATTGATTGCTACTACAGTGCATCCATGGTAATGCTACGCCGTTACATTGCAACCCCACCTCATCTGGAAGTAGATCAGAAATCAAAAGCGGCAGCTACCATCTAGATTGGCTAGATATACCTAAGAATTACCTGCAGTAACTTAGCTTGTATATAAAATCACTTTATCTGACAAATTGCACGATCTCTAGCTTATTTATTTATTAACATAAGTAATCATGTTTTATGTCTTGTGGACCCATTAGTGTTTATATTTCTCAATCTCCAACTGTCTTAGAAGTCATTTCAACTGCTTTGTTTCTCTAATTGATTAACCAGGCACCATGATGGTTGAGCTCCCTCCCAGCATACACCTCCAACATTCAGTCGATGAACTCATCATTGGCGTAACAAGCATTTGCAGCTGGTGCATGCTGGGCAGCAAGCCAGGGATTATGATTCATTGTTAATCATTAAAGGAACTCGGATATTTTCTACATTTCTTTTGTATTTTATCACTTGTATTTTCCCATTGCTGGAGCTTTACAGTCATTGTTTCTGTTCTCCACACCTGAGCGCTGTTTTAAAGGGACCCACGTGTACTTTTTAAATTCAAAAAAAGAGTTTTTAAACTTGGTTGCATGAAAAGTTAGCAATGCAGGAGTTAAAAAAATGCTGTAAAAAAATATAAAAAACTGCTTTTGCACTTCCAAGTAATAATTATGGTGTGTTTAGGTACCGCACCAGCTGAGTTATTGAGCTGTATGGGCGAATCAACTGCTCCCTCTAGTGGCTGAGCTTGAATCGCTAAATCATTTTTTAGAAGGCGTTCCTGACCTCGTTCTAAGTGTGAATGGTTCAGGGATTAAAGGAACAATTTTGAACCTTTACTTCACTCATTTTTCATGCAAAGAAAAATATTAGCAATCTTTAAAATGTGGTCTTTCGCCGGAAATTGTGACTTTGGTATTACTTTAACCTTTTTCTAGACTTTGCTGAGGTGTTTACTCAATCAATAGAAAAATATATTCTCCTTGATGAGGAAAAAAATACATAAACAGCAGCTGAAAATCTTTTGTTGAAGCGTATTTTTTATATTTTTATATAATAGTCAGTGGTTATGTGGACTACACCCCCAGCACAGGTAGAGGTTAAGATTAAGAAAACACAGAAACAGTTAGTTTAGAACATAAATGTTTTAAATTTGAATATAAAAGTCTTCAAGGATGAACACAACATCAGAAATTATACAACAGTCAATACAGGCATTCATATTACATTTTAAAGGAACACAGCAAAGGTCAAAGTTACAAAATGCCAATGTAAATGTGTATATATATATATATATATATATATATATATATATATATATATATATATATGTGTGTATATATATATATATATATATATATATATATATATATATATATATATATATAAAAAAAAAATATATATATATATATATATACAGACACACATCTACTCTATACATAATATTGTTTTCAGTCATTCAGATGTGTCCGACTCTTGGTGACCATTTGGACTGCAGCACTTCAGTCACAGCTATTCTAATCTACCGGTATATTATATAAATAATTGAGCTTGACAATTATTTTATGCATAATTTAAATGAAAAGATCCTCCTGGTTTGCTAGTTATCTAAGGTGACTAACTCTCTCAATAGGTATGGTAACTACAAAGAACGTGCCCAGTTGGAATAAATAAGAGTAATGACAGATGATTTGTACACTTATAAGATTTTAACCAACATGACATGTGAAAGTTTATTTAGTAATAGAAAGGGAGGATCATTTCAAGTAGTTTATGCTTAAACGACCTCTGTAATGCCCTTGCAAAAGGAACTAGCTATTTTACTTATGCATTGATCATTAATACATTTCATATTTATTTATTTATAATAGCTATATTCAATATTATATTCATTGTCAAATAATAAAGCATCTGCCTCAAACTGAGTGTTTGTCTCCACCCTGAAATGGTAATTAAGGGGTGGAGGGTGGGGCTTTGGCAGTCCTAAAGGGTCTGATATGGTAAAAGACAGGCTGCCCCAACAGCAAACATCTAACATTGGAGAACATTGTGTTGGTGGTAAACATTATGTCTGAAAATTTACCTCCTAGACAAAGCCACCTCCCATACTGACCTTGTTATGGGTGGATTCAGCAACAGCAGAGTCTTAGCTCTGACAGCATACTGAATATTAAATATTGTTTAAGTCAGTGAATATGGATTTTTATTAATCATTA
Organism: Discoglossus pictus; assembly: GCA_027410445.1. NCBI lineage: Eukaryota > Metazoa > Chordata > Amphibia > Anura > Alytidae > Discoglossus > Discoglossus pictus. The sequence goes on from CM050174.1 coordinate 32,978,258, forward strand.
ATGCCTATTTAAAACTAATAGCTCATATTCTTACAGCACTACAGTGGTCCTTTAACATACCTAACTTTCAAGCTCAATTATCTACCACTTCCACTAAGCTATCGTAATTAGATTTATTTATATGTGTATTTTTCATTTCTGCAACTCGGATCTTTGCTGTGTTACATGAATTTATGTTTTTTTTATATAGATGGTAAATTCTGTCTTCTCTCCTCCACACACAAACAGATTTTACATTGCAGCAAATAAATATACTATAACGGCGTACACACCATGGGTATTAATAATTTTGACAGATAATGTGATTAACCAAAATATACCGCGTTCTGGGCGAATGTTTCTTCTGGTAAATACTTGATGATCTCCGAAATATACAACAAAAACAGTAGAATCCCATAAAAGGCATCAGGATTGCAAAAAATAGGAATTTTTTGGTTTTAGGAATCAAAGCATGAACATGACAGTCTTTTATATATATATATATATATATATATATATATATATATATATATATATATATCCTTGTACAAATATACAATCTGTCCAGATGTTTGACAGCAGTTTTTTCGTTCTGACAGGTTTTTTTTATGAAAGTCTGTACAATTTCGGCTTTTTCTGTTACTCCCCCAAAAAGTCTGATGGTATGAAGCTGAAGGGTTGGCTCAGAGCGCTGTATTCACACCGACTCACACTCCTCTTCGGCAGCTAAACTGTTACCCCGGCTGGACAAGGAGGGCCCGTTACTAATACAAGTGAGGTATGTGTTAATTAGCTGAGTAATCTCGTCAACCTGCAGAAGACAGAACAGGTTAGTAAATCATCACTGAGAAGGCTCAGAAACTGCTTGGAGCGGATTGATTTGACAACAGGGGTTGGGGAACTACAACAGGCTTAAAATAGAACAATCTTAAAGGAACACTGTAATTCAAGTGCAACAACACTTTCCAAATTTGCCTTTTCAAGTCAGAAGTAATATAAGTTAGGGCCATAAATTTCCCCATATATTAAGGAGTAGAAAAACAACAATAAAACATGAGCAAGAATGTGGCAGGGTCACAGGAATTTTGATAATGTGATAAGAATCCCTAGTCAATACTAACTCTGGTATCTTTAGCATTGAAGAATGTGATCATCTTCATTCAAAATGTTTTTCTCTCCTGGATATGTTTGACATTTCCTCCAAGTATTTTTAGTTTCAGTTTTTGGATTGGGTGATCACTGGGTAAAATGGTGTCCAACTCGGGTACAATAACTTTTTTCATTGTACATTTTGATTGAAATTCTGTGCAGATTCATCTGTAGGTGTAGTTTATGGCCGTTTTCCCCCAATGTAACAGCCGTTTTCACAGACAGTACATTGTATTATAAAAACAACATTGGAGGATGTGCATGAATATGACCCTTTGATGTTATAGGTCTTGTTGTTATATGGCTGTGTTCTCTTTACAGATGTGCCAACATAGTTTACAGTGAGTTTTATTGCAAGGTTTGGTACCATTTTCTCTGTTGATCTATTCATTGGTCAATCATCTGCTGACCAATGTTTGCCTCAGGTTTGATGGATGTCTAAATACAAGAATAGGAAGTTTGGGGAATATATGTTCTAATTCTACGTCCTCTATTTGTAGTGGCTGTAAAATTGACTGGGGATTTGTATCACATTATCAAAACATCGTGTGGCCCTGCCACATTCCTTCCTATGTTTTATTATTGTTTTTCTACTAAATTACTCATTTATCTAAAACCTTGTGTAGAGACAGAACATCTCTCTCCGGATTTCCCTCCTTACATTTATTCAGTGCTATTCATGAACACTTTTCATTGTAAGGAATACATTTGTCCAATAAAAAAGGTATCACTATATACTGCAATATTCTGATTATTCACCTAGATTACGGAACACATACTCTTCAGAATTACTATATAAAGACAGATAAGTCATACAAATGTCTGCTTTTTCAACCCTCACCTTGGTCGTTTCAAACAGCATGTCCTTCTCCCCCACGGTTAGTTTAAAGGTGGCGCTGTCAGACACACCGAAAGACGAGATCTGACTGTACAGGACGCTCTCGAATGGTTCCACCTCGCCTTGTTTGTACAGACTAAGGGAAGAGGCGCTGACCCCCAACCACAAGCGCTGAAAGAAGCTCCCAGCAGAACTCTGGGAAAAAACAAATGAGGATCTCAATCAGTATTTGTTCCCATCTCTCAGTTTATCCTCCCTATATAAACTCCCATTTCCATGTTTTGTAGGATAACATACACTATCATTCAGCTTAACAGATCCACCCACCAGATCTTGTTATTTGTATTTACCTTTGTGTATTTTAGGCTTCCTTTTGCATGTGGCTTTTAAGCTATCAATAGAGGCTGGGTGTTTCACAGATTGACACCAGAGCATACATGTGCAAAAGGAGGCTACTAATCCAAGCAGTCAATCATGGGGTGATTAGGTATTGATAACAAGGCTTGTCCTTTGAAATACTCCACTCACCATGTAGAAGTCAATGTCAAACAGCGTGGATCCATAGCCAGTCCACTGCTTGACGATGGCCAGATATGAGGTCATGACCTCCCTTCTCTCCGTGCCCTGAAGGAGTTTCCACTTGTCTACAATGGCTGACATCATGTTGGCCCCTTCCTCTTTTATGCGCCCTTTGAATTTCTGAGTCTCCTCCGCCTTCTGCTTGACTAATGAGTTGTTCCATAGCCCGTTGGGAAGGGCACTCGAGAAAAAACCCTTGTGGAAGTTGCAGGGCGTCCTGGAGGTGACAGAGGGCTTGTTGGAGGCCAGAACCCGAGAGTGGAGGATGTAGATGGGAAACAACTCCTCAAGTCGCGGAAAGGGAGCGTGAGGACAAAAGTCGCCATTTAGGAACTGCAGACGGAGAGCGGCCAATGATTGTAAAGTCTCCTCTGACGTTGGCAAGTACCCTCTGATCACAGCCTCGTGCGCCTTTAAGAAAAAAAGAAAAATAAAGCACAAACCAACATTTCATCCATTTGAGACAAATGTAAAACATACCTTTTTTTTTATCATAACTAAAAACATATAGAAACATAGATTTGTACAGCAAATAACAGCCAAAATGCCCACCTCAACCGTCCATTATATCTACTTAAAAACGAGGACATAATAAATCCTCAGGATGGGCTTATGCTTATCCCGGTCATGCTAGATTTTGGAAGTTTTCTGGAATTTACTAGATATAGAATATCCCTGTGTATTTATTTACTTTTATCGTCTTTATTTTATCAAGAAGTGTCTATAAGCTCTCATGTTACTGCCAAAAATCAAAGCAATAGTCCCTGTCTGGGTCTGACCACTGCAGCGTAGGTAGACACAGACTCTGTAGTACTGGATGTGCAGTGTAGTGTCCTAGCCTATCAGGGGCCGCGTCTCAGCAGCATGTTGCAGAATATTGCTGAGAGATTGCCACCGATTGATGTACTTGCTATGTTGTCTCAAGCACTACAGAGTCTGTGTCTTAGGGAGCTGCAAAGGGCAGATTTTAGTCGGTAATAACAAAGCTTTTAAGTGCCTCTTAATAAAATAAAGTACTTTCCACTGGAAGGCTTTTCCACTTTTCTACCAACCTTTGTTTAAAAGTAGCATTTTCTTACATTACTCTTAAAAAACTCCACTTCCATCTTCATATCACAACCTCTTGTTCCTCTTTTTCTGGATGATATCTTCCTCCTGAATGTTATTAAACTCTTTCATATTGTACTCTAGTTAATATCATGGAGTCTCCTCTAATCTATACATATTAATGTCATGGAGTCCCCTCTAATCTATACATATTAATATCATGGAGTCTCCTCTAATCTATACATATTAATGTCATGGACTCTCCTCTAATCTATACATATTAATGTCATGGAGTCCCCTCTAATATATACATATTGATGTCATGGAGTCCTCTCTAATCTATACATATTAATGTCATGGAGTCCCCTCTAATCTATACATATTAATCTCATGGAGTCTCCTCTAATCTATACATATTAATGTCATGGAGTCCCATCTAATCTATACATATTAATGTCATGGAGTCCCCTCTAATCTATACATATTAATATCATGGAGTCTCCTCTAATCTATACATATTAATGTCATGGAGTCCCCTCTAATCTATACATATTAATATCATGGAGTCTCCTCTAATCTATACATATTAATGTCATGGACTCTCCTCTAATCTATACATATTAATGTCATGGAGTCCCCTCTAATATATACATATTAATGTCATGAAGTCCCCTCTAATCTATACATATTAATCTCATGGAGTCTCCTCTAATCTATACATATTAATGTCATGGAGTCCCATCTAATCTATACATATTAATGTCATGGAGTCCCCTCTAATCTATACATATTAATGTCATGGAGTCCCCTATAATCTATACATATTAATGTCATGGAGTCCCATCTAATCTATACATATTAATATCATGGAGTCCCCTCTAATCTATACATATTAATGTCATGGAGTCCCCTCTAATCTATACATGTTAATGTCATGGAGTCCCCTCTAATCTATACATATTAATGTCATGGAGTCTCCTCTAATCTATACATATTAATGTCATGGAGTCTCCTCTAATCTATACATATTACTGTCATGGAGTCCTCTCTAATCTATACATATTAATATCATGGAGTCCCCTCTAATCTATACATATTAATGTCATGGAGTCCCCTCTAATCTATACATATTAATGTCACGGAGTCCCCTCTAATCTATACATATTAATGTCATGGAGTCCCCTCTAATCTACACATATTAATGTCATGGAGTCCCCTCTAATCTATACATATTGATGTCATGGAGTCCCCTTATAGACCCTGACCTATTTTAGTTGCCTCTTTGAATTCTCTCTAATTTATTAATATCCTTTTGGAGATCTGGTCTCAGTTTTGACTAACAGACTATTTGCAGCAACAATAATGAAAGGTGGTCTTGGTGATGGGTGGGCAAAGAGGGCAGCATTGCCTGGCATGGATGCTTGTTTAGTATGACAATGCCTGGCTAAAATGTGCTTGGCAGGTCTTGACTTGTGGCAGTATCAGTACTGGATGTTGGGCAAGAGGCACTGATATTAACAAATACCAGAAAATGTGCCAGGCTATTGAAAAGTTCCAGATAAAAATACATAACAGGAGCTTACGCTGACACCATAAGTGATTGTATGTACAGCGCTACGGAATATGTTGGTGCGTTACAAATAAACGATAATAATAATAAGTAATCCCATATTGACATATGTTAAATCATCTCTCACAGTGGTACCCAGTTAGTATTGTTGTTGCATCTTGAGGTTTCCTTGGCAAAGATACTGGAGTGGGTTGCTAGTTCCTTCTTCAGTGGACCGCGATTTGTCTGATCGCCCTGCCATGGCCTGCCCATTTGGGTGACCCTACATGGTATAGCTCACAGCTTCATTGAGGTACACAAGGATCTTCATCACAATAGGTAGCGTTCCAGAAGGGAAACCAGTTGGTACAGACCAGGGATGCAAGAGAGCCCCTCACAGGCCTGGATTTAGAGATTTCCTTTCTGTGTACAGGCGAGCCAATCAGCATGACTGAACATGTGATAGTCTCTCCTGGGTGCAGCAGGGATATCCTCAAATCCAAGCCTGTGAGGGGCTCTCCCTCATATCACTGGTATAGACCCTAATAATAATAATAAGACTTTAACACTGTGATTATATTTATCCAGCTAACCACCCGCTTGTGATTTATCACCCCTGACTATGGGCCTCATTCAATTGCGATTTGGCCAATTGAATAGGGCTCTAAATAAGCACATAGCATATTTTTTTTAAAGAAGTTTTTAGTTTGTGAAAATCTTGCTTTTGGATAGATGCTTGCTAACTAAAAACTTCTTTAAAAAAAATATGCTATGTGCTTATTTAGACCCCTATTCAATTGGCCAAATCGCAATTGAATGAGGCCCTATGAGACAATTAATCATGAGATAAAGTCATTAGAAGAGAGGGATAATCTTTTTGTTCTTCAAAATCCAACTTTCAAGCTCAATTATCTAACACTTGCACTCAAGATTTTAATGACGATCAAATGTAATTATATTTATTTATACATACGTTTCATTTCAAGATTAGATAGACGACAATAAAAGATGGATCCCAGGATGATTTGTTTTTTGAGTTACCTGCTCAAAAAGGAAGGAGAACTCCATGGTATCTCTGGGAACTTCTTCAATATCCAGGAAACAGTAGAGCTTGAAGCAAAGTCTCCATCGGGACTCAAACCCCTTCTCTTTACACGTGAAGCTGCAGAAGAGACGTGAATTAAGGTGGCATACAGACGTTACAACAACTAAGACTGACCTCATATTTAAAAAAAAAAAAGGTAAAGAAAAAGCAAAAAGCGTTAAATTTGTATCTTTTACATGCAATTATTCTTTTGCAAGCTTCCAGTTTCTTTACCGAGCCTGCTTCTGACAGCTTCTGTCTCAGTATGTTTTTTCCCTGCAAACTAATGCAGTAGTGCTTTTTCGAGCACTGGCAGTTGTTACTGCCACTTTGCAATTGTACGGATAGAATTTCCTCACAACAGCATGATTGCATATCACTATAATAGTTGTGGATCTTACAAATATTCGTCACTGTGGTCATTGCGAGCCTCGCAAAGTGAGGGCCACAACTGCGAGCCTTGCAAAGCAAGGCGAGCAGTTGACTCACACGAATGCAAGGCCCAGTGGGACTTAAGCTGCAATGAGCGCCAAAGGCGCTCATTACAGGCCACGCAATGAGCAACACAGGCGCTCATTGCCAGCGGCACAGGTCTTAGGCTGCAATAATCGCTAGCGGCGCAGGATTTAGGACCGTAACAGGTTAAATGTCCAAACCACACAACTGGAATTGCGAGCCCCGTAGGACAGAAGCATGTAAAACGCCCGAACCACTCAAATGAAAAGACCACCAAAAAATCATAATTATGCCTCAAATTCACTTACACACAGCACAGGGGGAGATCCAGGGACCCGGTGAGTGAGGTTGCAAGTTAATTTGAGGCATATTTGTTGTTAAGCTGTTTTTTCACGATTGAAAATCATCTAAGCAAGAAAAAAAATGGCGGCCGAAAAAAAAACGCAAACAGGATGAAAAAGAGCCCGAAGCCAGTAACACTTAACCCAAGGCAGTGACACGCATCACAAGGCCACTAAAATACACAGGGATGGGGGTAGGTGGGGGTACAGGCTTGCATCCAAAGGGGTTTGTGATGAGCGCTGAAGGTGTTCAAGCGCTGAAGGTGTTCAAGCGCGAGGCCTATAATGTACACAGGGCGAGAGGCTCGCAATGATCGCCGAAGGTGCTCCGAGGGCCCACAGCGTCGCATTGTGTGGCAAACAGCAATGCCAGGCTTACAATCTTACTCGCGTAATTTTTGACGGGCAATTCTGTACTAAAAACTAATAAATTAGAAGTTATTACTTTTATAAAAATATATTTTTTTTATAGAAAGCTTGGGTAAAATGTAACTTTTATTCTGGTATAATGATATATAAAATATAATATATGATTTTCGTCTTTCCAAATTAAATATATTCTATGTATTTTTAACTATATCAGATTAAAAGTTACATTTTACCCAAGATTTCTATAAAATAAAAAGGGAACCACGAGTGCAATAATGAAAACTGTGTCCTTTTCTTTCACTTCCCTTTTTACTTACTTTTCAAACCTGGTGAGCGTGTCCGCCACAATGGTGGCTTTGCTAAGTGCTTGCTCATAATGGCTGTTCTGTTCATACAGTGCGAATACGTTTCGACTTTGACCCAGATTAAGCTTTCCAATCATCTCCTGGACGAGCTGAGGAAGTTACAGAAATTACAATTATTATCATTGTATTTTCTTTATCGGTCATTTAAATATTTAAAGGGATATGGAAGGTTATTGGTATTTATCTAGCAATGTAATATACCGGTGTATCAATTTTCTTTTTTGTATTTTATTATATTAAAAAGCTGTTTTACTGCCTAAAATCAAACAAATGCCCCTGTAAGGGTCTGCCCACTGCCACGTATGCATACACAGACTCTGTAAAGCTGGATGTGCAGTGTATTGTCCTAGCCTATCAGGGACCAATTCTTACATTGTTGATTGTTGCTGAGAGATAGTCACTGATTGGTTTGTGTGAGATACAGCCCGCAAGTACAGCAGACAGAGTCTTTATGAGCTGCAGAGGGCAGACTCATACAGGTATTGTTTTACTTTAAACAGTAAAATAATAATAATAATAATAAAATAAAGTAGTAACCAATCAGTGGCAACAATCTGCAACATTGCTACTTTATTAGCTAATTTGAAACACGTCACGCCACAGTCTGTGTATTCATGAGCTGCAATAGCAAACAGGTACAAATTGTATGATTTTAGGTATAAGCCCTTCCTAATAAAATCAAGTACATAAAAGTAAATGGATACACAGGGATATTATCTACCTAGTAACATCAGGAACCTTCCATGTCCATTTAAGACACTGAGCAGTATATTTGCCCCCAAACACATACCTCTTCCGCCGTGGTGTGGGAGGTGATCAGGACCTTGCAGGAGCCCGCTCCAGGGTAGTACACAGTACACGCCAGCTCCTGCCTTTGAATCAGCACCGAGATCTCCTCGTGGGACGGGACAAACTCTCGCCGTTTAGTCTTCTCTAATGATTCCAGGATGAACGTTGAATATTTCTCCGTCTCTGTGTCTGGGAATCTTTCCCGTGTTCTAAAAAGAAATTCAATAAAACAACGTCATTACAAAAAAAAAAAAAAAAAAATGTAGTTTACTTTTCCATATGCGCAGTGTTGCAAACGCCCCTCTCTTAAAGCAAGTATGGTGATTGTAAAGAGCTTTCCCTTTAAATTTCGAAGCTTTACAAGACAGGCTCACAAGTTTACCTGTGTAAGTGTGAATTGAGGAATCGGAGCACAGCAGGGCTGGGCAGGTAAGTGCAACTCATGCAGGTAAGTAGTTGCCAGTATCGGAGGTCGGTCAGGCTCCCGGGATCTGGAGGCTCTGTGGTCTGTTTGATGACCTGGCAGTAGACCTCATCTCGAAGCGGCCGTAGGTCCAGGCAGGTCTGGAGGACACCCTGCATCAGTGGCACAGGGTCCGGCTCCGTCTCCAACTGCTGCAGAGAGTTGAAGATTTTGACAGCCTCGTCTCGGAGAGCCGTGTACCCCTTCACGTTATCAGCTGCAAAACAGGGTAGAGAGTGAGAAATCAACCATATGTACAGAAAGGGTAGTAGATACCCTGAACAACCTTTCATCCAAAGTGGTAGGGACAAATGCAGTCAAATTATTAGTAGAGATGGAGGATCTTTTCAGTTGATTTACGATAAAAATTATATTAAAACTCAATTATCTAGAAAAAAAAATGTCATATTTCCCATAAACCTGCTGTTTCTCACCACGAGAATGACGTCTCTACTTCTCTTTTTCTTGAAGCATACGTCTCTCATGCACTTTGTTGAAATATTTACTATACATGAAGTAAAGAAATAAACAAAGCCTTCCCGTTTTGAACTTTTATATGCAGATATTCTCTAGTGAATATTTTCTGAGCTAATTCTTTCTGCTACTTTCTCAGAAAGACATTTACATTTCTGAGGAAGTGTGGTTGCAGTGGATGAGGCAAGGATTCTACTTCTGGGACAGATGGGAAAGGGTGTTGTGTAAACTGATGAGCCTTACATTATTTCTGTTGAAAGATGAGCAGACACTAAAATTGCATATGAAGTGGAATAAATTGAGAAATGTATTATCTGGTTATATATAATTGCAATTTCTTGTAATTAAAATTCTAATTGATTTAGACAATAGATATATTTTATGTTTAAAGAAACTAATATTTACTCTGGGAGGTAATTGCTTTATCAACAGCAGTTACTTAAAAAGATATACTGTCACCCCAAAAACAAGTTATTTTAGCCATTTATTGTAAAAGTGGGTCATTCTTGAGATATTTTATACGGATGAATAACTCCTGAATACCAATTAGCTGCTTTGATGTGTTAATTAAGACTCACAGTCTGCTTATTTGTCCCTGTGGTTGCCAAAAAGAATGCCCCCCAATGTTGTCACTAGGTTAGATCCTCTACCCCACCCTTACCAAGTACTTTGAGCCTCAAATGATTACCCTGAGCCATAAAAATAATGCTCTGTTACTTAGTAATGATTTATGGTAGAGAAAAAAGGCTACTGCAATGTATAGCCAGTTTTCCATGCTCTTTAAGATTAAACCAACTTCCTGCTGGGGTGACAGTGTCCCTTTAAGGTTAATAATGGAGGTGATAAAGAAGATAAAGATGCCCAGTTGTTATAACTATGTATTATGGCATAAATGTCTCTGCCACCATTTTTTCAACTGGGCATGCTTTTTTATCTTAATCGACTGCTGTAAATAAAACCGTTAGCTCAGATTGAGGGTTTTTCAGTTCATACATAATGATCCTCCGCTTGGAATTTCTAATTACAACAATTTGCTGCTGTTTTAGTTTCATATGTAGTTTTCACTTCTGTGTCACTTTAAGATGTGACGATGGAAGTTTCTGTTCTCTTTCCCGAAAAAACAGCGATGGGGAAATCGAGAGAATGAGGATCAAAGAAGGGAGAATACATGAGTCACTCCCAAACGCCCTGGCGTCTATGGTTCTCCAAAGATCAGACAATGATTCCTTATTCTCTGGAGTGGGAAACCCCCCAAGGACGAGCTCCACTTTCCGGAAAGGGTCTGTGAGCGGATTAAAAGTGGGATATGGCACGTTAGGATTTTGGTAAATTACCAGAAATGGTAACTCTCGGATCAAAATGTCACATAAACCATTATATCAGCTGAACAACTTAAAGTGACACCGTAAAGGTCCAATTTGTTGCATAAATACAAAGCTTACCGACAAAATGTTTAAATTATGGGTGGAAATAATGGATAACAGAGCTTGAAAGTTTGGCATTTCAAGCATGAATGACATCAAAAAGTCCTTCACTCTCTTGTGAGTGCATTCAAGGATGACCGTAGTTCAAGAAACAAGACACATGTTTGTGAAGTATGTAACAAACGAACAACATTAGCAGCTGTGTAATCCATGGACATGAAAATATTTTGGTGGGAAATGAGAATAACTGAAGACAGAGGAATCCATTTTGTGTTTGTTACATCCCGTCTTCAGAGCTAGATCAGGAGATTGTAATTTTGTTATCTATTAGAGGAGAGAGGATTGGAGGATAACTGGATCTGTTTGAAGTTGATATCACACCCTTTTCCCCTCACAGGCCTAGAGGAAGGATGCTTGCATTAATAATGATAATCACTAATATAGTTTCTAAACTGTGTGTAACGCACAAGAGGGAGCGCATGCACAGATTAGAAACTATATTATGGAATTACGTACAGTGCGCGGTATCAGATGCACAAAAGCACGGCGCCAGCTGCATATGCACAAAGTGCCAGTGGGGGGGGGGGGGGGGGGGGGGGGGAGAGGAGAGATAGAGGGGGAAAGAGACACAGAGCAGGGAGCAGAGGGGAAGAGACACTGGGGGGGGGGGGGGAGAGATACAGGGGAGAGGGAAGACAAACAGGGTAGAGAGTGGGGGAAGAGACACAGGGGAGGGGGAGAGACACAGAGGAGGGAGAGGGGAAGGAAATAAACAGAGAGGGGGAAAGAGACAGAAGGGGGGAAGGGGAAGGGAAGTTTACATGGGAGGGAGAGGGAGGAAAGAGATACAGGGGAAAGGGGGGGGGGAATATATTATCCCGTCATTTATGGCGGGCAAACAACTAGTATATTTATAAAGCACCAATATATTCAGTAGAAGACAGTTGCAAGGATAACTGCAAGCCCTGCTCATGAAGAAATGTAAATGCCCCTTTCATATTTGGCATCATGGATGCCTCCAGGGGCAATCTCTGCCATCAATATTTATTGTTTTTTTTACATTAAAAACAAACTTAATGAGATTTTCTCATTTACTCACAGGAGTGATCCTCAGATCCATAGGAGAAAGGTAATAGTGGGGCGTACAGGGGGCTCTTTGTGTGCCTCAGTATGGCATTCCGTTTGTAGATTTCATCCACGGATTCACGGCTAAGGATATTTTCCTGAAAAAAAAAACAAACACGCAAGTTGCTTATAAGTCTCATTTCCCACAGTGGTTACCAGACGGCGACGCAGACAGGAAGAGTCGAGAGATGTAACTTCCCAGTTGCAAAACTGATGTGTAAATCAGCTACAGACTAAGTAGAATATCCTGTTACAACATGGCTGACACGTGCAATGTATCACTGGGAATGATGGGATACAGATTCAGAAAGTGATCTACAGCCCCGCTGCTAACTGCATCCATACTTGTTTCCCTCCAATAAATGCCCCAGTTATAGATCATTGCAAAGCACTAACAAAAGGGGCTAGTTGTTTTAATTATGCACCGATCAGTAATAAAATCCCTTTTTAATGATTTATAAGGGCAATATTTATAATTAAATTAACTTTCAAAGATGAATTGCATTGTTAGTATAACTTTGTGCCTGAAAAATTAGCACTGAGTGCTTCATAAAGCCACCTCCACCATTAACATTGTTTTAGGCATAGACTAGCAACAGAGACTCATGTTTAAAAATAAGTTTAATATTGAATGCTGCTTTTATGATCATATATTTACTCCTCAAACTACTCGTATTCCAACTTTTATTTCTGCTCCTATAACTGCTTATACATATATATATATATATATATATATATATATATATATATACTAGGAACTTGCCCGTCAAAAATGACAGGAATCAAATTGTAAGGCTGGCAATGATGTTTGCCACACAATATGAGGCTTTTGCTCCTCTGAGCACCTTTGGTGCTCATCGGCGCTCATTGCAGCCCAAGTCCTGTGTGTGACAATGGCCCGTCTCACTGCGCAAGGAATGACCAACATCGCAAACTTCACTAACATAGCAAAGATCCACAACATATATATATGTATGTAACTCTTCCTATGACCCCTCCCCTAACTGCTGACTCCTCCCTTACTGCCCAGATACGTCCCCTTCTTGCTGCTCTCCTAACTATTTACTCTTTCCCCACCATTGAGACTCCTTCCCTCATACCTCTCTCCTAACTGCACCGACCCTTCTTCAACTGCTCCAACCTTTCCCCTTACTGCTCTGGCCCCTCCCCTAACGGTGCAGGCCACTCCTCTAACTGATCTGGTCCCTCCTCTAACTGCTCATGCCCCTCCTCTAACTGCTCAGGTCCTTCCCCTAATTGTTCAGGCCCCTCCTCTAACTGCTCAGACACATACCGTAGAAATTAATTTACCTTTCCTGTTTATACTCCTCCCCCACCATCGGCTCCTCCCCTCATGCCGCTCTCCTAACTGCCTAGATTCTCTTCCTTAACTGATCAGGCTCCTCCCCTTAATGCTCCAGCCTCTCCCCTAACTGCTCAAACCTCTCTTCTACTGCTAAGACCCTTCCCTAACTACTCAGATACTCCTCCCCGCCTCCCACTATAATACCTGCTTAGACCCTCCCCATCTACTCAGACCCTCCCTTAACTGCTCAGCCCCCCCCCCTACAATTCCCCGACCCCTCCTCTAACTGCTCAGACCCCCGCTTTAGTGCTCAAACCTTTAACTGCTCAGACCCTCCCTTTAATGCTTAGACATCTAACTGCTGAGACCCTCCCTTTAATGCTCAGACATCTAACTGCTCAGACCCTCCCGTTATTGTGCAGAACTCTAACTGCTCAGACCCCTTCCCCTTTAGTGCTCAAATCTTTAACGGCTCAGTCCCTCCCTTAAGTGCTCAGACCTCTCCTCTAACTGCTCAGACCCCTCCCTCTAACTGCTCAGACCTTCCCTTAAGTGCTCAGACCTCTCATATAACTGCTCAGACCCCTCCTCTAACTGCTCAGACCCCTCCCTCTAACTGCTCAGACCCCTCCCTCTAACTGCTCAGACCCCTCCTCTAACTGCTCAGACCCCTCCTATAACTGCTCAGACCCCTCCTCTAACTGCTCAGACCCTCCCTTAAGTACTCAGACCCCTCCTATAACTGCTCAGACCCTCCCTTAAGTACTCAGACCCCTCCTCTAACTGCTCAGACCCCCCCTTAACTGCTCAGACCCCCCCTTAACTGCTCAGACCCCTCCTCTAACTGCTCAGACCCCTCCTCTAACTGCTCAGACCCCTCCTCTAACTGCTCAGACCAATCCTATAACTGCCCAGACCCCTCCTATAACTGCTCAGACCCCTCCTATAACTGCTCAGACCCCTCCTATAACTGCTCAGACCTTTCCTATAACTGCTCAGACCCTCCCTTTAATGCTCAGACCTCTAACTGGTTAGACCTCTCCTCTAACTGCTCAGACTCCTCCTCGAACTGCTCAAACTCCTTCCTTACTTCCCAGACCCCTTGTAATACATGTTCCCTTCAAGACCTCAAAACTACCACCTTTTAAACGCTATAAAAACTAACTCTACAGAATTAAAAAAATAGAAAAAAAAGTTTTGAAAATGTTTTCACTTTATTTCGACTGCTGTACATTATGTCCATGCGTTCAGGAGAGCAGCTCAGACAGAGAGTACTCACTTCAATATCCTTAATGAGGAGCTGTGTGGGGGTCTCCAGAGGGGCTTTGCTGTCAATCACTTTCTGAATGGCGCACACCCAATGTACCGCTTCATTTAGGTGCTCTGTATACAACCGGTAACAGTGTTTTCTCCCGTATACTGTGACGTTCCAATACCCTGGAGAAAAATACAGTGGACAAAACGTAATGGACCGTTGCAGTGTGATATTTATAGTATGCTCTTATGAAGACCCTGACTTGATAATGCTCAGAATGTTTTTGCAATTTCTAAAATAAATAAATAATATTAATAATAAATGTAAAATAATATTAATTTAATAGCAAAATATATTTTGTCTTTGCTCCTAATGCAATTAGAAACCTTGGAGGAATGGGAGGATCATTGGATTAAAAAAAGATCTCTATTCAGTTCAATTTAACACCTGGCTACAGAAGTCAATGTGTACAAAAAAAGACTATTTGTGCTCAAGGTGCAGGCTCAACGCAATGGACCCAATGGCTTAGGGGCTTACCAGTAATTAATACAATGAACTCTCATTAAGAAAACAAATTAATCTTGGTTTGTGGGTGGATCAGAAAGGCTGAGTGACATCGCAAAACTAGTGTAATCCATGAGAAAGACAGGCCCAAGCCTGCATGGTTTCAGGGTGGTTTAACTCTTGGTTCCCTGACTGAGATCAAACCCAGGTTGCAGAGGTGAGAGCACTGAATCCTAACCACTGGACCACCAGAGAACCCACTAGATCATTACTTATTACTTAACTAGTGCAGTATAATATTGCATGTGTCACCCCTCTCCCTCCCCTGTGTCTCTTCCCCCCTCTCCTTCCCCTGTGTCTCTACCCCTCTCCCTTCACTGTGTCTCTTCCCTCCCTCCCCGGTGTCTCTTCCCTCCCTCTCTCTCCGGGTGTCTCTTCCCCCTCCCTCCCCTGTGTCTCTTCCCTCCCTCTCCCTCCCCTGTGTCTCTTCCCTTCCTCTCCCTCCCCTTTGTCTCTTCCCTCCCTCTCCCTCTTCTCTTCCCCCCTCCCTCTCTGTCTCTTCCCCCCCTTCCTCCCCTGTGTCTCTTCCCCCCTTCCTCCCCTGTGTCTCTTCCACCCTCCCTCCCCTGTGCCATTTCCCCCCTCTTCCTCCCCTGTGTCTCTCTCCCCTGTGTCTCTTCACCCGTCTCCTTCCCCTGTGTCTCTTCCCTCCCTCTCCCTCCCCTGTGTTTCTTCCCCCTCTCCCTTCCCTGTGTCTCTTCCCTCTCTCTCCCTCCCCTGTGTCTCTTTCCCCCTCTCCCTCTCATGTATCTCTTCCCCCTCTCCCTTCCCTCTGTCTCTTCCCTCCCTCTCCCTCCCCTGTGTCTCTTTCCCCCTCCCCTGTGTCTCTTTCCCCCTCTCCCTCTCATGTGTCTCTTCCCCCTCTTCCTCCCCTGTGTCTCCCCCCCCCCTCCCTCCCATGTGTCTCTTTCCCCCCCTCTCCCTCCCCTGTGTCTCTTCCCTCCCTCTCCCACCCCTGTATTTCTTCCACCTCTCCCTTCCCTGTGTCTCTTCCCTCTCTCTCCCTCCCCTGTGTCTCTTTCCCCCTCTCCCTCTCATGTATCTCTTCCCCCTCTCCCTTCCCTCTGTCTCTTCCCTCCCTCTCCCTCCCCTGTGTCTCTTTCCCCCCTCACCCTCCCCTGTGTCTCTTTCCCCCACTCCCTCTCATGTGTCTCTTCCCCCTCTTCCTCCCCTGTGTCTCCCCCCCCCTCTCCCTCCCATGTGTCTCTTCCCCCCCCTCTCCCTCCCCTGTGTCTCTTCCCTCCCTCTCCCACCCCTGTATTTCTTCCACCTCTCCCTTTCCTGTGTCTCTTCCCTCCCTCTCCCACCCCTGTATTTCTTCCACCTCTCCCTTCCCTGTGTCTCTTCCCTCTCTCTCCCTCCCCTGTGTCTCTTTCCCCCTCTCCCTCTCATATTAATGCTTGGATATTCAGCTGATCTATACTCCCATTGTAATTTTTAGGGCTGAATTAATTTTCTCACAGTCATATTAATAAAGACTGAGGCCAGATTGCTTCATCCTTGGCCTCCACAAACATTGCACAATAATTCCTCCTAAGAAGCGTGAGCTCTTTCAAGAATAAGATATAAAAAAACTACAATCAGTGCAAGTAACCAAACACTGATGAATAATTGTTTAGTGGTTAAAATGAGGAAATATGACTAATATGTTTACTAATGTAAAAGGTATACAAAAGGGATATTGTGTAATATCCATATAGAAGGGGGCACAGCAATGGCTCCAAAATGCTATCATGTATTTATTTAGGTAACAATAAATGCTTTATCAGTTATATGTTACTTAAAATTATTGTTTTACATTGAAATGTGTGATTTTTCTTATTGTTCCCGATTATCAAATGGGTTTTAATCAACAATCCTCTGTAAACTGACAAAATGCTACAAATATGGAATAGGAGAAAACTAAATGTAGTAACAAGTACCTTATCAACTAAATGATGTTTAAAATGCATTTTTTAAAGTGAGCTTACACTGAAGTTTGCTGTTTTAACTGTCAGTATTTCTGATCTAAGCATTAAAGGTGCATTGTACTATTAAAATGTCTGTTAAAATTAAAGTACATGCATAAATATACTTCATTTATAATGATTAAACTTAGCAATGCTAGTTTTTTTATTTGTTGCGTTCAGTAGTTTTTAATTTTCTTTTGTGACCCCATTGGCCGTAATATACCAGGGACATCTTTTTGTCCATGGTCAGGCTGATCCACTTGGTTTTCATGGCAGAGATACTGGAGTGGGTCGCCAGTTCCTTCACCAGTGGGCCACAGCATACAGGTATTGGTATTCCTAGGTAGTCTACCATCCAAGTACTGGCTAGGCCCAACCTTGCATGGCTTCTGGGTGGTGTGACCTGTTCCAGGTCGCAGATATATATTTTAAAGCTCTTACTTTTATAGGTTTCTGGCTGACGTTCTGTGCTGTTTAGCTCCACCTCTTTTGTATAATCAGGGGTGTGGCAGCTGTAGCAGACTTACTGCTGTGTGTGTTCTGGTGTCTGACTGGTGAAGATCAGATCTACATTATTTGTATAATATGGTGGTCCTTTAAAGACACACTTATATCTCTAGCAAATAATTACTAATTGCCCATGAATCTATTGTTTTCAAAGTAAAGCCATGAGGGAAAAAAAAAAACGGGGCAGACTCAGCCACCAAAGATTAACTAGGATTATTTATAAATGTCTTCCTAAGGTCTGAGCATGCCCAGTCTTTTTCACATTGCTTTACAGTGGCAATAGATCTAGACTCCATACACTAATAAGCAATTATTTAAATGAACAAGAGATATCAGAGTGTCCTTAGTGGGTGACCAGAAAGGCTGATTGACAGGTACAATTACAAATGTAATGTGGTTTACCATTCAACGGATAAAGTACTTGTTATTACCTATACTTGAGTCAAGGGGAAGTCTGGTCAGCGCTGGATGAGATGACCTGTGGTGATAGCAAGCTGCTGGTGACACTAGCTACTAATCTGTGTGTCATCTAGAGGGCAGTCTTTGGTAGTCCCCCCTCAGGCTCCTTCTCTCTCCGTATCTCACCTGTCTCCTTGTACACCTGCTTACTCGGCCACCGCACAGAGCACAGGCTGGTCAGCACCAGACTCCCCACACGTTTACTGGTCTTCTCATTGCTGCCATAATAGTCCAAGGAATCCGGTGTTAGGACGAACCAGAACCTCTTCAGTCTGAACCAGGGGGTCCTCACGCCCCCCCTCACCTCCCGTTGTAACCAGCCTGAAACACAGAAAAGGAGTCAGATTAGCGGGATGGTGGTATGAATATTTGTCACTCTTTTGGGGTTAACTTTTCCTCCCCCTAAACATTCTTTTTTTCTGGAAGCCAAAGCCACCACTGCAGTTCAAGAAAAACAACACTTGTTTGTAAAGTATGTACCAAACTAACAATATTAGCAGGGAAGGGAGGGGTAGGAAAGGATGAAACATACATACAAACTGACACCACACTCCTCCCCCCTCATCGGCCTGGAAGCAGGATGTGGCATTAAAGTATGTACCAAACTAACAATATTACCAGCTGTGTAAGCCATAAACATAAAACATTTTCTGAAGTTCTGAATTTTTGAAGACGGTTTGTGAATGGAGGAATCCATTTTTTGTTTGTTGCATCACTTCATGGGAGCTAGATCATGAAGGTGTGTTTTTGTATCTATTAGTGGAGGGAGGGTCGAGATGGAAGGATCAGGGAGAGGTCAAGAGGCTTTATCAGATAATTCAGGGGTCTGGAGGGCCTCACCCAGGCCTGGATTTGTGGATATCCGTGCTGAAAGGTGAGGCTATTGCTTCTTCAGTCATCCTGATTGACTCCAGGCCTGGGTGCGGCCCTCAAGGCCCGAGTTTGGAGACCCCTGAGATAACTGGATCTGACTGAAATTGACACCACCTGTTCCTCTGCTAGGAAGTAGGACATTGCATGAATAGATGCAATCATAGCTCTCCAGAAATGTAAAGGCCCCTCCAGGGTCCTGCAGAGGCATCAACACCGATTTTTGTCTAATTAAATTAGTCATACTCTAAGTATTTAAATATATGTATATATATGCATTCAAACACACATATGTAAATATATATATATATTATAAAATACACAAATAACCTCCTGTTGGGGCCCCTTTAAAAATATATCAAAGTTAGATTATTATAATAGTTATTTATCCAGAGAAGTAAAACATATATTAACTGTGAATTTCTATGAATCCATTCTTACATAACCTCAATATTTTACCCTATTAAAGGGATGTGGAAGTACCTGGATGTTACTAGGTATATAATATCCCTGGGTATCTATTTACTTTTATGTACTTTATTTTATTAAGAAGTGATTATAAATTCAGTTTTTACTGCCTTAATTCAAACAAATAGACTCTCTATGGTTCTGGATAGCAGTGTTGTGTACTAGCCTATCAGGGACCACGTCTCAGCTACATGTTGCTATGAGATGGTTACTCATTGGTTAGTATGAAACACAGCAAAGCAAGTACAAGTAGTAACTATTTATTTGATTTTAGGCAGTAAAAAAGGCACTTCTTAATAAAATAAAGTACATAAAAGTAAATAGATACACAGATATATTATATACCTGGTAACATCCTGGAAGTTTCCCTATCCCTTTAAGTACCCCATTTGATAATTATACTCTAAAATATCTTCAAGCAGTCAAACATAAACTCCACAGCGAGTTTTAGGTCTATATAAAAAGTAATAACACCAGGAACAAACTGATAAAAAAAAATAAAAAAAAAAAATAAAAAAAGAGTATTTTATTGAACATTTTCTAAGAAAAAAATAGCAGGGGATTGGACTTTTAACGCAAAGCAAGAATATTTATTTACCTTTCACAATGATATCCTGGTCGTCCTTGCAAATGACCTTGTCGGGCTGTGTTATCAGGCTGTGTTTTTCCTCGGAGGCATGTAGCAGCCTGGAATAGATAGAGAAACTATTAGCTGGGGGCTTAAATCTACTAAAGAAAGCAGAAAATGGCAGGTACATCCAGTTTGTATGTGGGACTCAGATCTGGTATGTCCACAGCGTTTGTTACTACTTAGAACAAATATATTTACTGGCACGTACTCTA
>CM050174.1:33003509-33016009 GCA_027410445.1 Discoglossus pictus
GATCGAGTCCTTAAACATGCCACTGCCATTAGTACACTTTGGGCCTAGCAAGACCGAGTCCTTAAACATGCCACTGCCATTAGTACCTTTGGGCCTAGCAGGGACTCATACTAAACATGTCACTGCCATTAGTACACTTTGGGCCTAGCAGGACCGAGTGCTTAAACATGCCACTGCCATTAGTACACTTTGGGCCTAGCAAGACCGAGTCCTTAAACATGCCACTGCCATTAGTACCTTTGGGCCTAGCAGGGACTCATACTAAACATGTCACTGCCATTAGTACACTTTGGGCCTAGCAGGACCGAGTCCTTAAACATGCCACTGCCATTAGTACACTTTGGGCCTAGCAAGACCGAGTCCTTAAACATGCCACTGCCATTAGTACACTTTGGGCCTAGCAGGACCGAGTCCTTAAACATGTCCCTGTATATTTAGTTGCTCATCTTGCACTTTGGCTTGATCCGTGTACAGTCATACTCAGCAATGATTTATAATGCAGCGTTGCCAAAAAGGATTTGCAAAGCTCTTTATGTCAATACAGCTCTGTGTATAGGAACAAATCTTCCCAAACAATCTATTTCCTGTCACATCCCAGGGGAGGGGGGGGGGGATCCATTCATACCCCCCCCCCCCCCTCCTAAAACCGCTGTACTGACCCTTCCACCTCTTTCCCAGAATGCTTTGCTGCCAATCTGGTGGGAAATAAGGAGCTGGTCTGATCAGAGTGAGACCTCGGGCCTAAAAATAAACTTGTTTATGTAAATCCAGCGGCCAAAGAATTCGGAAAATGGTCCGAAAAGCTCAGGGAGGGAGAGGAAAGAGAGGGCAAGAAACTGGCAAGAAATGGAGGCAGAGTTAACCTCTATGATGCTGGATAGTAACGTTAATTAAATGCATGTTATCGGGACTAATTAGAGTGTTGCATAAAAATAATGACAACATGTTGGCTTTTATGTAGAAAAAGGAGACAGAGGAAGAGAGAAATGGGATAAGAGAGAAGAAGGGAGAGCTAGAGGGAGAGGGGTGAAGAGGGCAAGGTCAGATGGGAGAGAGGGAGAGAGAGAGAGAGAGGGAGGAGAGAGAGAGGGAGGAGAGAGAGAGAGGGAGAAGAGCGAGAGGTAGGGAGAGAAAAGAGTGAAGAAAGAGAGGAAGGGAGAGCTAAATGGAGAGGGGTGAAGAGAGGGCAAGGTGAGATGGAGAGGGAGAGAGAGACAAAGAGGAGAGAGAGTTAGGGAGAGGAAAGAGAGTGAAAAAAGAGAGGAAGGGAGAGGGGTGAAGAGAGGGCAAGGTGAGATGGAGAGGGAGAGAGAGACAGAGAGGGAGGAGAGGGAGAGGTATTGAGAGGAAAGAGAGGAAGGGAGAGCTAGAGGGAGAGGGGTAAAGAGAGGGCAAGGTGAGATGGGAGCGATAAGAGAGAGAGAGGAAGGAAAGAGCGAGGGGCGGAGAGAGTGAAGAAAGAGAGAAAGGGATAGCTAGAGGGAGTGGGGGGTTCAGAGAGGGCAATGAGAGAGAGAAAATATAGAGAGGGAAGAAGAGATAGAGGGAAGAGACAGAGAGAGAGAGAGAGACGGAAAGAGAAAGTGGGAAGAGAGAGAGTCGGAGAGAGGGAGAGCCATATAGAGGGATATATAAGTGAGATATAGGAATAGATATGGAGAGATAGAGAGGGAGGGAGAGATAGTGAGAGGGAGGGAGGGCAAAAGGGAGAGGGAAGATTTAGAGATTGAAGAGGAAAAGGAGGACCAGAATGAGAAAGGTGGAGAGAGAGAGGGATGAAGAAATAGAGGGTCAGAGAGGGAAGAGATACAGATGGAGGGAGAAATAGAGATAAGAGATGGAGGGAGAGATAGAGGGAGATAGGGAAGAGAAATATGGAGGGAGAGATAGAGGAATAGGGAGTGCAAGAGAGGGCAAGGGAGAGAAGTAGGGCGAAAGAGGGTTAGATAAATGGAAGAGATAGAGTGGGAGGGAGAGAGAGAGAAGGGTAAAGGAAAGTGAGTGAGAAAGATTAAGAAAAAAGGGAAAAGTTTGGATGATTAGGGGAAAATATTGGGATTAAGAAAAAAAGAGAATCAGAGAAAGCACGGGGTGACGCTGGAGAGAGATAAGGACAGTAATGGAGAGTGAAGCACGGGATAATTTACAGACAAAAGGAGAGAATTAGGGGGAAGAAACAGAAGAAGAGGAGAAGATATTGGATAGAAGCAGAGATATAGTAAGGAAAAAATAAACTGAAGGATTAAAATGTGGGGGGGGGGGGGGCAGGTGGGGGGCTGGGACAGAGGCTGCTATTCATGACCCATATGTGATGTTGTCCAGATGGAGATGATCTGTCTGACACATACAGAGACACACATATACAGACACACATAGACCCAGACACACACTAACACGGACACACACTCACACAGACCAAGACGCACACACACGTATACACACTTAGACCCAGATGTACACCCACATATACAGACACACACATATACATAGACACACTGATACACAGACAGCTGATACACAATCACAGATAACCACAGACACACACTGATTCACACACACTTTCCCCTACATGGACACCCTAATGATACACAACACACAAGTGCAGATACACACACTGATGCCATTACCTGTCTGAACCGTTGGATGCACGGACAGGCTGGGTCACGCCCACGTCTATGGACCCCTGGAACACAATAGAGAGAACAAAGGGTTAAACACGCCACAGAGCACTAATACCAGCGATGGAGGTAAATTATGCATTTTAGCCAAACAAATATAGATCATTTTAATAAATTTGGTTAAGTTTTGTTTGATTTCTTCTGGCTTTCATCAGATAGCACATTCAATATATATTTACACAACCTCCCCTTATCTACATTGAAGGGCTTCATTGTTTTGATCCGATCTTCTCTTATCTATGATATTATATGTCTTGTCAACTAGTGGGGACCAACGACACTGAACCCAAGTCATTGTACAGCAGTGAACATAGACAAGTGACTTAGCTTATCTGCCCTTTAAACAGGAAGAAGCCATGGAAGATGAAATTAAACAGACAGAGGAGGTCTTAAAGGCAAAGCCCAAGACTATATGGTGGTATATACTAAAAACATTTTTCCCAGTATTATTAGTATTTAACCAAATAGGCATGTTCTTACGGCTTATCAACCCCCACTGTGGGAGATAATTTAATGAGATAAATTCATTAGCAAAGTAGAGGATATTTTATTGTAATTTATGCTTAAAATACCCAACTTTCAAGCTTAATTATCTGACACTTCCATTCACATTTTGTTAATGATGAATCGATGTAATAATATTTGTTTAAAGGTATACTGTATAATTCTACAGTAAATAGACTTTTTTTGGTTTTAGAATATATTATAGGGGGGGGGGGGCATATATTATAGAGGGGGGTACAATAGCAGTAAAAAAAAACTCCAGCATGGTTCTGGCCCATTGACGGACTCTTAATCCTGGCCCCAAAGAGCTTACAATCCACTAGTCAAAGCTGAGGCATGCTGACACATGTTTAGTTCCACAGCACAAAAGAAGTGGAACTAGTTATATAGCCGTGGGCCTGAGAATATTACCCACACCCTATTACACCCACATATTGCACTTTAGGAAAAAATGCACTTGTGTGAAATATGTAATAAATGAACAGCATAGGCATAAAAACATTTTTAGAGAAAAGTAGATTTTTTTTAAGACTGTTTATGAATACAGGAACCCAGTATAAAGTATATAGTGATACCTTTTTATTTGACAATTTTATATATATATATATATATATATATATATATATATATATATATACACACAGTGCCTTGCAAAAGTATTCACCCCCTTGACTTTTTACCTATTTTGTTACATTACAGCCTTAAGTTTGTGTCTTTATGTACTGCAGAGGGCAGACCCATACAGGTATTGTTTGATTTTAAGCAGTAAAAACAGAGCTTATACAGTGCCTTGCAAAAGTATTCACCCCCCTTGACTTTTTACCTATTGTGTTACATTACAGCCTTAAGTTCAATGTTTTGTTAATCTGAATTTTATGTGGTGGATCAGAACACAATAGTCTAAGTTGGTGAAGTGAAAGGAGAAAAATATATACATAAAACATTTTTTTAGAAATAGAAACAGAAAATTCGGCATGTGCATATGTATTCACCCCCTTTGTTATGAAGCCCATAAAAAGCTCTGGTACAACCAATTACCTTCAGAAGTCACATAATTAGTCAAATGATGTCCACCTGTGTGAAATCTAAGTGTCACATGATCTGTCATTACATATACACACCTTTTATGAAAGGCCCCAGAGGCTGCAACACCTAAGCAAGAGGCACCACTAACCAGACACTGCCATGAAGACCAAGGAACTCTCCAAACAAGTAAGAGACAATGTTGTTGAGAAGTACAAGTCAGGGTTAGGTTATAAAAAAATATCCAAATCTTTGATGATCCCCAGGAGCACCATCAAATCTATCATAACCAAATGGAAAGAACATGGCACAACAGCAAACCTGCCAAGAGACGGCCGCCCACCAAACCTCACGGACCGGGCAAGGAGGGCATTAATCAGAGAGGCAGCACAGAGACCTAAGGTAACCCTGGAGGAGCTGCAGAGATCCACAGCAGAGACTGGAGTATCTGTACATAGGACGACAATAAGCCGTACGCTCCATAGAGTTGGGCTTTATGGCAGAGTGGCCAGAAGAAAGCCATTACTTTCAGCAAAACACAAAATGGCACGTTTTGAGTTTTCGAAAAGGCATGTGGGAGATTCCCAAAATGTATAGAGGAAGGTGCTCTGGTCTGATGAGACTAAAAGTGAACTTTTCGTACGTCAAAGAAAACACTATGTCTGGCGCAAACCGAACACATCACCCAAAGATCACCATCCCAACATCATTTTTCAGGGACTGGGAAACTGGTCAGAGTTAAGGGAAAGATGGATGGTGCTAAATACAGGGATATTCTTGAGCAAAACCTGTCCCACTCTGTGCGTGATTTGAGGCTAGGACGGAGGTTCACCTTCCAGCAGGACAATGACCCCAAACACACTGCTAAAGCAACACTTGGGGGTTTAAGGGGAAACATGTAAATGTGTTGGAATGGCAGAGTCACAGCCCAGACCTCAATCCAATAGAAAATCTGTGGTCAGACTTAAAGATTGCTGTTCACAAGCGCAAACCATCCAACTTGAAGGAGCTGGAGCAGTTTTGCAAGGAGGAATGGGCAATAATCCCAGTGCTAAGATGTGGCAAGCTCATAGAGACTTATCCAAAGTGTCTTGGACCTGTGATTGCCGCAAAAGGTGGCTCTACAAAGTATTAACTTTAGGGGGTGAATAGTTATGTACATTGACTTTTTATGTTATTTTATCCTCTTTGTTGTTTGCTTCACAATAAAAAAAAAAAACATCTTAAAAGTTGTGGGCATGTTCTGTAAATTAGATTATGTAAATCCTCAAACAATCCATGTTAATTCCAGATTGTGAGGCAACAAAACATGAAAAATGCCAAGGGGGGGGGGGGGGGGGGGGGTGAATACTTTTGCAAGGCACTGTATATACACATATATATATATATATATATATATATATATATATATACACACACATATGCATAGGTATATATATATATATATATATATATATATATACACACACATATGCATAGGTATATATATATATATATATATATATATACACACACATATGCATAGGTATATATATATATATATATATATATATATATACACACATATGCATAGATATATATATCTATATACTGTATATGAGAAACCTGTTTATCCCTGGAATAGTCTGACTGTTTACTGAATATAACATCTTTATTCACTTCCCATGGCTACGTTTCCTAAATTTCACTAACAATATATAATTGCCACTAGCGGAACTGCATCTTTACACCACTCTATGCCCTCCAAAATATTTAACTTTGGACACTCCCCCAAAAAGAACATAGAAAGGAATCTCCCTGTGACATCTATACTGTTGTCACGGTGACAGGAGTCTCCCAGCCAATCAGAAGCTCTCCTGACAATGCAGAAGGTAAATTGACTCAGTAATTATAACCCTTTACATGCCAATATGAGCAAAGCCAGGTCAAGTAATCAGTGACTTGACTGTTTTTAAAGGGACACTGCATATGTTTTAAATATGTCACGATATCAAGTAGTTTATCAATTACATTTTAAAATGTTGAATTTTCCTGAAGTTTGCTATTTTACCTGCTATTATCTTTTCTAATCTGCCTAGTTATTCCCTGGCATCTGCAATTATTGGCAATAATCCCCCATAAAATCAGATAACAGACTATGACTGGTGGGTGAATTGAAACGGCTGAATGACCGATAAAAATTGCACACTTCAATGTAAGTTTACTGTAAGAAAAAGCAATTTGTAACAAAATCCATTTCATAACTGGAGTATGATTTTAAATACACATTTCTTAAACCCCCTGTGTGCCTTTAAGAGCAGTTTCATTGCAGTATCTAGAGATAACTAAGCTGCCACACAATGATAACGCATTTTATCTCTGTCTTGTCCTGAGACACAGACCTTGTTTATTGCTTGTACTTAGACGACCTCCTTACTCGCCATAAATCTGCCTTACCCTTGTGTTGTGTACACTGACCCCAAGAGCTTGCAGTCTGTATTCGTTCTTGCTTTATGGCGAACGCACGTGTAATCTGCAGTTATTCAAATGTATGTTTTAGTGATGTATATAACGGTCTAGAGATCACTAACAAACATAAGAGCTATAGGATAGAGAGGCAGGGAGGAGAGAGAGACAGTCCAGACAGAGAGGGAGGAGAGAGACCATGGTGGGGCGAGAGAAGAGAGACAGCCATGGGAAGGGAGGAGAGAAACAGTTGTAGGGAGAGAGGAGAGAGATGGCCATAGGAAGGGAGGAGAGAGACAGTTGTAGGGAGAGAGGAGAGAGATGGCCATGGGAAGGGAGGAGAGAGACAGTTGTAGGGAGAGAGGAGAGAGATGGCCATGGGAAGGGAGGAGAGAAACAGTTGTAGGGAGAGAGGAGAGAGATGGCCATGGGAAGGGAGGAGAGAGACAGTTGTAGGGAGAGAGGAGAGAGATGGCCATAGGAAGGGAGGAGAGAGACAGTTGTAGGGGGAGAGGAGAGAGATGGCCATGGGAAGGGAGGAGAGAAACAGTTGTAGGGGGAGAGGAGAGAGACAGTTGTAGGGGGAGAGGAGAGAGATGGCCATGGGAAGGGAGGAGAGAAACAGTTGTAGGGAGAGAGGAGAGAGACAGTTGTAGGGGGAGAGGAGAGAGATGGCCATGGGAAGGGAGGAGAGAAACAGTTGTAGGGAGAGAGGAGAGAGATGGCCATGGGAAGGGAGGAGAGAGACAGTTGTAGGGAGAGAGGAGAGAGATGGCCATAGGAAGGGAGGAGAGAGACAGTTGTAGGGAGAGAGGAGAGAGATGGCCATGGGAAGGGAGGAGAGAAACAGTTGTAGGGAGAGAGGAGAGAGATGGCCATGGGAAGGGAGGAGAGAGACAGTTGTAGGGAGAGAGGAGAGAGATGGCCATAGGAAGGGAGGAGAGAGACAGTTGTAGGGGGAGAGGAGAGAGATGGCCATGGGAAGGGAGGAGAGAAACAGTTGTAGGGGGAGAGGAGAGAGACAGTTGTAGGGGGAGAGGAGAGAGATGGCCATGGGAAGGGAGGAGAGAAACAGTTGTAGGGAGAGAGGAGAGAGACAGTTGTAGGGGGAGAGGAGAGAGATGGTCATAGGAAGGGAGTATAGAGATGGTCATGGGAAGGGAGGAGAGAGACAGTTGTAGGGAGAGAGGAGAGAGATGGTCATAGGAAGGGAGTATAGAGATGGTCATAGGAAGGGAGGAGAGAGACGGTCATGGGAAGGGAGGAGAGAGACAGTTGTAGGGAGAGAGGAGAGAGATGGTCATAGGAAGGGAGTATAGAGATGGTCATAGGAAGGGAGGAGAGAGACGGTCATGGGAAGGGAGGAGAGAGACAGTTGTAGGGGGAGAGGAGAGAGATGGTCATAGGAAGGGAGGAGAGAGACAGTTGTAGGGGGAGAGGAGAGAGATGGTCATGGGAAGGGAGGAGAGAGATGGTCATGGGAAAGAAGGAGAGAAACAGTTGTAGGGAGAAAGGAGAGATGGCCATGGGAAGGGAGTAGAGAGATGGTTATGGGAAGGGAGGAGAGAGACAGTTGTAGGGGGAGAGGAGAGAGATGGTCATGGGAAGGGAGGAGAGAGATGGTCATGGGAAAGGAGGAGAGAGACTGTTGTAGGGAGAGGAGAGAGATGGTCATGGGAAGGGAGGAGAGAGATGGTCATGGGAAAGGAGGAGAGAGACTGTTGTAGGGGGAGAGGAGAGAGATGGTCATAGGAAGGGAGGAGAGAGACAGTTGTAGGGGGAGAGGAGAGAGATGGTCATAGGAAGGGAGGAGAGAGATAGTTGTAGGGGGAGAGGAGAGAGATGGTCATAGGAAGGGAGGAGAGAGACAGTTGTAGGGGGAGAGGAGAGAGATGGTCATAGGAAGGGAGGAGAGAGACAGTTGTAGGGGGAGAGGAGAGAGATGGTCATGGGAAGGGAGGAGAGAGATGGTCATGGGAAAGGAGGAGAGAAACAGTTGTAGGGAGAAAGGAGAGATGGCCATGGGAAGGGAGTAGAGAGATGGTTATGGGAAGGGAGGAGAGAGACAGTTGTAGGGGGAGAGGAGAGAGATGGTCATAGGAAGGGAGGAGAGAGACAGTTGTAGGGGGAGAGGAGAGAGATGGTCATGGGAAGGGAGGAGAGAGATGGTCATGGGAAAGGAGGAGAGAGACTGTTGTAGGGAGAGGAGAGAGATGGTCATGAGAAGGGAGGAGAGAGATGGTCATGGGAAAGGAGGAGAGAAACAGTTGTAGGGAGAAAGGAGAGATGGCCATGGGAAGGGAGTAGAGAGATGGTTATGGGAAGGGAGGAGAGAGACAGTTGTAGGGGGAGAGGAGAGAGATGGTCATAGGAAGGGAGGAGAGAGACAGTTGTAGGGGGAGAGGAGAGAGATGGTCATGGGAAGGGAGGAGAGAGATGGTCATGGGAAAGGAGGTGGATAGAGACTGTTGTAGGGAGAGGAGAGAGATGGTCATGAGAAGGGAGGAGAGAGATGGTCATGGGAAAGGAGGAGAGAGACTGTTGTAGGGAGAGAGGAGAGAGATGGTCATAGGAAGGGAGGAGAGAAACAGATGTAGGGAGAGAGATGGTCATGGGAAAGGAGGAGAGAGATGGTCAAGGGAAAGGAGGAGAGAGACTGTTGTAGGGAGAGAGGAGAGAGATGGTCATAGGAAGGGAGGAGAGACGGTCATGGGAAAGGATGAGAGAAACAGTTGTAGGGAGAGAGGAGAGAGATGGTCATAGGAAGGGAGGAGAGACGGTCATGGGAAGGGACGAGAGAAACAGTTGTAGGGAGAGAGAAGGTCATGGGAAAGGAGGAGAGAGATGGTCATGGGAAAGGAGGAGAGAGACGGTTGTAGGGAGAGAGGAGGGAGATGGTCATAGGAAGGGAGGAGAGAGACAATCATGGGAAAGGATGAGAGAAACAGTTGTAGGGAGAGAGGAGAGAGATGGTCATAGGAAGGGAGTAGAGAGATGGTCATGGGAAGGGAGAAGAGAGACAGATGTAGGGGGAGAGGAAAGAGATGATCATGGGAAGGGAGGAGAGAAACAGTTGTAGGGAGAGAGATGGTCATGGGAAAGGAGAAGAGAGACTGTTGTAGGGAGAGAGGAGAGAGATGGTCATAGGAAGGGAGGAGAGAGACTGTTGTAGGGAGAGAGGAGAGAGATGGTCATGGGAAGGGAGGAGAGAGATGGTCATGGGAAAGGAGGAGAGAGACTGTTGTAGGGAGAGAGGAGAGAGATGGTCATAGGAAGGGAGGAGAGAGACGGTCATGGGGAGGGAGGAGAGAGACAGTTGTAGGGAGAGAGGAGAGAGATGGTCATGGGAAGGGAGAAGAGAGACAGTTATAGGGGGAGAGGAAAGAGATGGTCATGGGAAGGGAGGAGAGACACTGTTGTAGGGAGAGAGGAGAGAGATGGTCATAGGAAGGGAGGAGAGAGACGGTCATGAGAAAGGATGAGAGAGACAGTTGTGAGAGAGAGAAGAGAGACACCCATGGGAAGGGTGGAGAGAGACGGTTGTAGGGAGAGAGGAGAGAGATGGTCATGGGAAGGGAGGAGAGAGACGGTCATGGGGAGGGAGGAGAGAGACAGTTGTGGGGAGACAGAAGAGAGACGTCATGATAAGGGAGGAGAGAAGCAGTTGTAGGGAGAGAGATGGTCATAGGAAGGGAGGAGAGAGACTGTCATGGGAAAGGATGAGAGAAACAGTTGTAGGGAGAGAGGAGAGAGATGGCCATGGGAAGGGAGTAGAGAGACAGTTATAGGGGGAGAGGAGAGAGATGGTCATAGGAAGGGAGAAGAGAGACAGTTATAGGGGGAGAGGAAAGAGATGGTCATGGGAAGGGAGGAGAGACACTGTTGTAGGGAGAGAGGAGAGAGATGGTCATAGGAAGGGAGGAGAGAGACGGTCATGGGAAAGGATGAGAGAGACAGTTGTTAGAGAGAGAAGAGAGACACCCATGGGAAGGGTGGAGAGAGACGGTTGTAGGGAGAGAGGAGAGAGATGGTCATGGGAAGGGAGGAGAGAGACGGTCATGGGGAGGGAGGAGAGAGACAGTTGTGGGGAGACAGAAGAGAGACGTCATGATAAGGGAGGAGAGAAGCAGTTGTAGGGAGAGAGATGGTCATAGGAAGGGAGGAGAGAGACGGTCATGGTAAAGGATGAGAGAGACAGATGTGGGAAAGAGAAGAGAGTCAGCAATGGGAAGGGAGGAGAGAGAGATGGTTGTGGTGAGAGAGAAGAGAGTCTGCCATGGGAAGAGAGGAAAGAGACTGTCATGGGAAAGGAGGAGAGACAGTTTTTGGGAGAGTGAAGAGAGAGAGCGCCATGGTAAGGGAGGAGAGAAACAGTTGTAAGGAGAGAGATGGTCATGGGAAGGGAGGAGAGAGACGGTCCTGGGTAAGGAGTAGAGAGACAGTTGTGGTGAGAGAGATGAGAGACAGCCATGGGAAGGGAGGAGAGACAGTTGTGGGGAGAGAGAAGAGAGTCTCACATGGGAAGGGAGGAGAGAGACAGTTGTGGGGATAGAGGAGTGATAGCCATGGAAAGGGAGGAGAGAGACAGTCATGGAGAGAGAGATAGTTGTGGGGAGAGAGGAGAAAGAGACAGCCATGGGAAGAGAGGAGAGAGACAGTCATATGAAGGGAGGAGATAAACAGACATAGGAATAGAGGAGAAAGACAGCTATGGGAAAGGAGGAGAAAGAAAGTCAAGGGAACAGAGGAGAGTGACAGTCATGGGGAGAGGAGTGAGATAGACGTAGGAATGGAAAAAAGTGGCCGTCATAGGGAGAGAGGCACTAATGGGGAGAGAGACAGTAATAGGAATGGAGAAAACAGACAGTTGAGTAGAGATATAAAGCAATGGGAAGGGAGGAAAGTGACAGTCATGGGAAGAGGGAGAGACAGTCATTGGAAGAGAGGAGAAAAAAACCCTGTGGAGAGAGGAGAGCCATAGGGAAAGAGGAGAGAGACAGCTAAAGGGAAAGAGGAGAGATACAGCCATGAGAAGGGAGGAAAGAGACAGCCATGAGAAGGGAGGAGAAAGACAGCCATGGGAAGGGAGAAGAGAGACAGCCACGAAAAAAGAGGAGAGAGGAAGCCATGGGAAGAGAGGAGAGATACAGCCATGAGAAGGGAGGAAAGAGACAGCCATGAGAAGGGAGGAGAGAGAAAGCCATGGGAAGGGAGAAGAGAGACAGCCACGAAAAAAGAGGAGAGAGGAAGCCATGGGAAGAGAGGAGAGATACAGCCATGAGAAGGGAGGAAAGAGACAGCCATGAGAAGGGAGGAGAGAGAAAGCCATGGGAAGGGAGAAGAGAGACAGCCATGGGAAGAGAGAAGAGAGACAGCCATGGGAAGGGAGAAGAGAGACAGCCATGGGAAGAGAGAAGAGAGACATCCATGGGAAGGGAGAAGAGAGACAGCGATGGGAAGGGAGAAGAGAGACAGCCATGGGAAGGGAGAAGAGAGACAACCACGAAAAAAGAGGAAGCCACAAGAAGAGAGGAGAGACACAGATATGGGAAGAGAGGAGAGAGGAAGCCATTGAAAGGGAGAAGAGAGAAAGCCATGGAAAGGGAGAAGAGAGACAGCCATGGGAAGGGAGAAGAGAGACAGCCATGGGAAGGGAGAAGAGAGACAGCCATGGGAAGGGAGAAGAGAGACAGCCATGGGAAGGGAGAAGAGAGACAGCCATGGGAAGGGAGAAGAGAGACAGCCATGGGAAAGGAGGAGATAAATACACGTAAAGGAGGAGCGAGACAGTGGTGAGAAGGCAAAAGAGAGACAGTCATGGAACGAGACACAAGATTACAGCAATAAAAC
>CM050174.1:33018509-33176009 GCA_027410445.1 Discoglossus pictus
GTTTATTTTTTTGTTGTTTTATTTTATTTTTTTATTTATTTATTTCTTCACACATCTATATTTAAATAAATATATAAATATATATATACAGTATATTAATATATATATATATATATATTTTTATTTTTTATTTCTTTACACATCTATATTTAAATAAATATATAAATATATATATAGGGTATATTAATATATATATATATATATAAATATATATTTTTTTTTTTTCTTCACACATCTATATTTAAATACATATATAAATATATATATAAATATATATATATATATATATATATAAATAAATATATATATATACATATATATATATATACACACACAACACTTCTGAGAGATTAGCAGCTTGAGCCGTCTCAGAGAAGAAAACGGAAACCTGCAGTGAAAATTAATTACTTTTTGCCCATTATCAATTTATTGGTAAGTTATTTAAAAGACCACAAAGAAAATGACACAGAGGGCCTTGATTAAAAAGAATAAATGGAAGTGCCACTCCCCGTAGAATCTCTAGCGGCCCAATATGGAAGCCTCCAGACATACGCTGTTTGCTGAAGTTAAGATTTCTCTATTACCAGCGGCTAACGTTCATGATTTATTACATACCGTACTGCAAAAAAGTGACATTTTTCTCAAACTACAATGTTTCAGTTTGTAAGCCCTAAATCGGTAATTGGATAATTACATGACCCTGTAAGAGTTAAATGCACATGATTTTTTTCTTTTTAAATAAATAATATTTAGTTACTCATTATGCAGTGTCTTTCCTCCTATTTAAAGTAACCTAGGGCCTCATTCAATTGCGATTTGGCCAATTGAATAGGGCTCTAAATAAGCACATAACATATTATTTTAAAATAAGTTTTTAGTTAGTGAAAACCTTGCTTTTGGATAGATGTTTACTAACTAAAAACTTATTTTAATAAAATATGTTATGTGCTTATTTAAAGCCCATTTCAATTGGCCAAATCGCAATTGAATGAGGGCCCTAGTCTTTAGCCCTGGGCCTGCCCGTTGAAGGAGGTTGTACAATCCCACACCAATGGCAATCTCCAACAAGCGTATGCCAATTCCATAGCCACGGCTCCTAAACTTTTACTGTTGGCTAACTTTTTACTATTATACATATCACATATTCTAGTTGTCGTAATGGCGAGTTGTCACAATTGTGGCCTTTCATGGTGCCTCTAAGGGACCTCTGGCCAGTGATACTTCCTATTTGCCCCAGGTGGCTACACCGATGCAGGATGGAAACAGATTAAAGGTGCACCTTGCGATGCCACCGATCAGCGCCGAAGGACGTAGAACATTGGCGCTGATCGCGAGGCACAGGGAGAGAGGCAGGGAGCCTGTGAGTCAGGTTGCAAGCTATTTTAAGCTTTAATTGACGTTTTTCGGACATCAAATATCGGATTAAGCAGGGGGGGGAAAATTGCAGCCGTAAAAACGTAAATGTTTCAAAATAGGCCCAAAACGAGGCTGAAGGCAGTAACACTTAGGCTTGCGACGCAAAGCTTGCAACACTTTGAAAAAACCAAGGCAGTAACACTTATGCGCGCATTGCGAGGCTCGAGGAGAAAGACAGGGGAGGGAGAAGGGGGACACGCTGGAAAAAGACACAGGGGGGAAGAGAGACGGGAAAAGAGACACAGGGGACGGAAATAAGGAAGAAAAAAATGGCCAGGGAGAGGGGGGGGGGATATGGAAGGGAAAGGGGGCAAACAGACACAGGAATCAGATAGTGGGGTGAGGCTCGCAATGAGCGCCGAAGGTACACATTGCAAGCCATGAAAGCCGTGGATTGACCGAGGACGGCAATGAGTGGCGAAGGACTGTAACATACACAATGGGAGAGGCTTGTTAAAAAGCACCTAGAACCTTGCATTGTGTGGCAAACAGCATTGCCAGATTACAAATTTTATTGCAGTCATTTTTGATGGCCAATTCCCTAGTCTATATATAATCCATACCCTGGCTCCTAAAATAATTGTAATTAATCTAGGTGGGTCCTCAGTTTCAACCCTGGCGTACATAGCTAGCGCTGTGGCTTGCGCTCTGATGTCATCATGAATGTCGCTTGTGATGCCATGACATAGCAACATGTCTATGCCCTCAATTAAGAACTCGGCATATTTTCTGGCAACACACATGTGTATGGCATAATTCTAGAGAGACTACAGTGTGCGCAATGACATCAGCATCATACTGCGCCGGCTGGTGTGGGCAATGTTGTCACCAATGACGCTATGACATAGCCAAGTATGTATGCCTCCAATTTAGAACTGGGCATATTTTCTGCCAACGCATGTGTGCATGGCACGATTCTTGAGTTTATAAATGTTTACACTTTGTAGTGGGTATTACTGATTATTTATATCACTCCCCTATGTTTTTACATACAAAAACTATCTTAAATTACATCTAATAAATGCATTAACAAATTATAATCTGCTCCATATCCCTTTAATTGCGATGGCGTTAGGACAGCGATGGAGATCACATTTCTTTCATGTCCGAGTCTGTCCTGGAGAAGTGAAGGTGACACTCACTATTTTTAGCTTTGTACCCCATCTGTCCCACACCAGGTGTTGTCACCTCCATCCAACGCTCAGGCAGGTGGCCAAAGGGAGGTCCTGCGTCTAAATTTAAATGGACACTGATTCTAATTTTAACCCAATACAACATACCTTGGCTTTATTTTCTTCCAATGTAAGTTTTAAAAATAAGAAACAGATGGAATGAGCAAATAAAACACATCTGCTTAGCTGTTATCCCCTTCCGTCAGATCACTGCGCTTTAAAATCAACTTAACGGTCTAACCAACGTATGGCTATTTCCCAAGTGAGAGTACATTTTGTCCCATTAAAATGTATGGTGTTTTCACAAGAAATCGATGAAATTGCCAGTAGGTTGTTAGACAATAAAGTTTAATTGTAAATCACACATAGAAAATGTGTGACTTTATGTGCACATGACCTTTCAAGGCCATCTGTCAGTATCCCTTTAAAGGGGCATAAAAATGGTCTTAACCGAATATTTTCAAATTAAGTGGCCTCCCCTTGATTTTTTTTTTTATATATAATCTGTATTTTAATAATAAATGTTGCTACTGATTGGACAGCCCCGGTGCAAACTGATTTGGGGGCCCTCTCGCTACAAAAAATATATGTAATTTAAATACCCCAGACTGATTAGATCACTTTTTAATAAAAATAATTACCTGCCCCACTTCCTATTAAACTAAACGTTCCCCTTTCCCCTAGGTTGCTTATGGTAGCAATGGGCCTCTACCCTGGAGTGGGCCCAAGTGGTTTGCCCCTGCTGCACCAGTGCTGGCTATTGCATATGAAGTGTAAGCGTAAGGTCATCCACGGGAGATCCTGATTGGTCCATAGTGGACATGGGACAGTTGTGGATTGGCTAATGGATAGATGTTGGGGAAATCTACATAATTAGAATCTAGAATCTTAAAATCATCCAATTAAAACATTTCATTTTTGAAAGTGATGGTTAATACATTTATTTTAGGAAAATCACTGAAATATTATTATTTTAACCTAAACAACTATGTTTAAATATCACAGATCCAGTTGAATATGCCATTCTGATGAAATGACTGCTAATAAACACCCAAGAGGTTTCTGGGACAAATAATATGGTGGAAAATAACATGATAGCACCTCCATTTTAAATACGGGTTCAAGCAAAAAATGTTAGATTCATTAATTGGTGCTATTACCAAGAAACTGAATGGAAAAGGTATTATAACCATGTATATAGTTAATTATCAAACTGTAAAAAGTATTCCCGAGGTGGACAAAAATATATTGAAAATAGGAGCCAGGAATGTTTTTTAGGAGCCTGGAAAGAAGCCATTCTTAGAGATACATTATACTTTACAATCTACAATATTTAGGAGCTAAAATAACATGTTTTAGGAGCTGCCACGGACTTTATACTAACATCAAAGGTTGAATATTACTCTACTAAACCACGGAAAACTCTTTAAAAAAAAAAACTCATTGACAAAGACTTTTTTTTAAATGTGTGCCGCCATTTTGACTCATGAGGTAATTTTTCAAAGGAGGTGCTACAGGGAAATCGCCTCTACTGTCACTTTAAAAGATGGCGGCAACTAGTATTGCCATTTGGAAAATCATCTTTGTGGTGGTTTCCAACAAGGAAATATATCCAAATCACCACTTATGTCGAATGGATGCCAGATTTAAGATGCAATTTCTAAGATGTTAATTTTACAGTTTGGGGACAACTGTTGATGAAGGGTCTGATTTTGTACACGAATATAAGAATAAAATGGTGAAATAAATCATGTTTTTTAGCAATATATACTTCCATTAGCACTCAGCACATCCAGGCCTAACAGGAAGTTGGCTGACATAATGGCGTGTTACACAGTTTCCACAGATTTTTTTTGGACACATGTTTCCCAGTTAAGTTGCTCCATCTCTAAACATATGTGCAGCAAGATCACTGATAAAGCCAGAAAGTATGACTAAATAATTTAATGCATATTGCAAGATCTAAAATGATACACATATGCCGTGCAGGCCTAGTCTATTTATGAGGAGGGAAAATAAAATAAATGCTTTTGCTAAATTATTCCATATAAAAACATTAAAAAAGTTGTTTTTTTTTTCTCTTTAGTTTATTTTATTTTACTTTTTTAAATTATTTTGACCACTGGCTTGTATAAGTATTCAAAATAACAATGTAAACTTGGCATATAATCGGCCATTTTAGTTTACAAAATATTTTTGGACCTATGTGGAACATATGGAGGTTGCTGATGACTGTGTTCAATTAAAAAAAGGAAATAAAAGTTTAATTCTGTCAGAAAACCACATTTTTATTAATAAACTAGCGAATTGCCCGTCAAAAAATGACGGCAATGAAATTGTAAGGTAGCTAAATTAGTAAATGAATATATTGTACCTATTTTGAAGCATTTTGATGAAGAGCTGGCAATCTGTGTTGATGCTGCTGCAGCATTAGTGGTGTGGAGCTGCTGTATAAGCATGATGAATGTGTGCAGTGTAACACTGTGCGTGCGCGAGACCAAACCGTTAGCGTAGTCGTGTACTTCCGCATTGGTGTAAAATGGCGAGTAATGTGTGGTATAGGTCTGTATCGGAATATCCGTGGGTGTTTTGTGGTGTTTTGCGAGTTTCTTGTGGTGTTTTGCGAGTTTAGAGTGCTGTAGCCTCGTTTTCGTTTTGTTCGGCGGCCATTTTTTCTCTCGCTTCGTTTTTTTTTTAGTCTCTAAACTGTTTTATTTCGAGTAAAATCGAGGTGTAAGTTGCATTTTTGAGGTCCTGGGTGCTCCCTCTTGGTGTAGGTAAGTTTTTTATGTATGTGCTGTGTGTATGTATTGTGTTTTAAATGTTTGTATGTCGGCGTGTTGCGTCCGATGTTTGCGAGGTCGTAATGTGTGGTAACGTGTTTCGTACGTTGTTTGCGTGCCTCGTAAAATTTAGCGAGTGTCGTAATTTGTGTGTCGTGTTTTTTGAGTAGCGACGTGAATTTTGCGAGGGTTTGAGGCCCTTGCCCAGTGACCTCGCCAGCAACTGAGTCCCTCGCTTCGCGAGGGGCCTCAGTTGCTGGCATGGAGCGCCTTCGGCGCTCCATGCCAGCAACTGAGGCCCTTGCCCAGTGACCTCGCCAGCAACTAAGGCCCTCGCTTCGCGAGGGGCCTCAGTTGCTGACATGGAGCGCCTTCGGCGCTCCATGCCAGCAACTGAGACCCGTGCCCAGTGACCTCGCCAGCAACTGAGGCCCTCGCTTCGCGAGGGGCCTCAGTTGCTGGCATGGAGCGCCTTCGGCGCTCCATGCCAGCAACTGAGGCCCTTGCCCAGTGACCTCGCTACGCGAGGGCCGCGGCTCGCTACGCGAGGGCCGCGGCTCGCTTCGCGAGCCACGGCCCTCGCTTCGCGAGGGCCGCGGGCTCGCTACGCGAGCCCGCAAGCGTGAGCAACGACTCGTACGCTCACAACTATATATGTGATGAGGCTTTGATGGTAAAAATATATGGTTGCTGGATATGATATGGGAGCTTATGGCCAGTCCTGGGAGATTCTGATTGGTTAGTTGAGGATTTGTGGCGGTTCTGGATTGGCTGATGGCCTCTGCACAATGAAAAAAATATATATATTTTTTAAAGTCTGACTAAAAGCTCAGTTAATTAAGAAAAATCATAAAGTTTGTGTTTAATTAGAAAAAAAGATACATCTGCAGGATCCTGGAGGGATCCATGATACATTATTGGAAGTTGTGTGTGTGAGAGGGCGTTAACATTTCTGTGGTTGCATTGAATGATGCAAGGTGTCGGCTTCTGAGCCAGTGAGGGGGAAGGGGAGTGGTGTCAGTTTCAAACGTATCCAGCCTTTGTGAGTATGAGGGAACAGGCAGAAGAAGAAATTAATCTGACAAACACAAAATGGATTCCTGTACTCAAAAATTCAGATTTTCCCCCCAAAACTGTTATGACCATGACATTCACAGCTGCTAATATTTTTAGTTTGCTGGAGAAGGAACGGGAAACCCACCAT
Source organism: Discoglossus pictus (assembly GCA_027410445.1). Classification (NCBI taxonomy): domain Eukaryota; kingdom Metazoa; phylum Chordata; class Amphibia; order Anura; family Alytidae; genus Discoglossus; species Discoglossus pictus. The sequence goes on from CM050174.1 coordinate 33,025,085, forward strand.
TAAAATCTTATGGATAAGCAAAACCTAAGACATGGAGTGCTGTGATCATAGGGTGACGGAGAGACGGACACAACTGAACGATTATACAATAAGTATAATTTTGTCTTGAACTGCTGTGGTCCTTTAATGTCAAAATACAGAACATTTTCCATTACAGACCCTTTTAATATTTTATATTTGAACACTAATTAAAGTGAAGGAAGAATCTTTTTTTTTTTTTAGGAAAGAAGAAGTTAAAATGCAGAAGTTACGTCTTAAGTTCTCTTAAAAATCTCTCTGGGGTTGGTAGAACAAAAAGGGATTTGAAACCGCAGTAGTGAAAAGAGTTTGGCGCAGATAAATGGAAGCACTGCCAGTGCCCTATCAGACATATTCCTAGGTAGATAACTTTTAATAGACACCCGTAACAACTGCCCGCGTGCGTCTGCCAAAACCGTTAAGCAGCAGTACAAACGGTGCGAATGTATTAAAAGTTATTTTTATTTCCTACACTTGGGAAGGGCAGTCAGAGGTAAAGTGCAGTCCGAGCTTTGTGGTTTGGAAACGTTTCCTGACCTGCGCAATATGGCGGCTCTTGTGGCTAACAGACTGCTGACATGTGATATCAGAGATGGGACACGGCCAGGACCCTAGTTATTGCAAACTGCAAATGGAAGTGTTAGATAATTGAGCTTGAAAGTTGAGGATTTTAACCAAAACAATTCCTGAAAAGATACTTTGTCTCTGCAAGTAAATATTTCTAAAATGATTAAAGGGGACACTGTTACCCCAATAGGAAGTTGATTATATTATTATACAAACTCGCTACACATTGTACTAGCAGTTTTTTTGTACATTTAAGATTTTCTGAAATATTTAGAATTCAATGTACGGCTCAGTTTGATACTGTGCGGCTCAGTCTGTTAATCTGGGGCTCAGTCTGCTAATCTGGGGCTCAGTCTGTTAATCTGGGGCTCAGTATGATAATGTGCGGCTCAGTATGATAATGTGCGGCTCAGTATGATAATGTGGGGCTCGGTATATTAATGTGCGGCTCAGTATATTAATGTGCGGCTCAGTCTGTTAATGTGGGGCTCTGTATGTTAATGTGAGGCTCAGTATGTTAATGTGGAGCACAATATGATAATGTACGGCTCAGTATGCTAATGTGTGGCTCAGTATATTAATGTACGGCTCAGTATGATAATGTGCAGATCAGTATGATAATGTTCGGCTCAGTATATTAATGTACGGCTCAGTATGCTAATGTGTGGCTCAGTATGCTAATGTGAGGCTCAGTATGCTAATGTGAGGCTCAGTATGCTAATGTGATGCTCAGTATGCTAATGTGAGGCTCAGTATGCTAATGTGCGACTCAGTATGATAATGTGATGCTCAGTATGCTAATGTGAGGCTCAGTATGCTAATGTGAGGCTCAGTATGCTAATGTGCGACTCAGTATGATAATGTGATGCTCAGTATGCTAATGTGCGACTCAGTATGATAATGTGAGGCTCAGTATGATAATGTGCGGATCAGTATGCTAATTTGAGGCTCAGTATGATAATGTGATGCTCAGTATGCTAATGTGAGGCTCAGTATGATAATGTGATGCTCAGTATGCTAATGTGCGACTCAGTATGATAATGTGATGCTCAGTATGCTAATGTGAGGCTCAGGATGCTAATGTGCGACTCAGTATGATAATGTGAGGCTCAGTATGATAATGTGCGGCTCAGTATGATAATGTGAGGCTCAGTATGATAATGTGCGGCTCAGTATGATAATGTGCGGCTCAGTATGATAATGTGCGGCTCAGTATGATAATGTGAGGCTCAGTATGATAATGTGATGCTCAGTATGCTAATGTGCGACTCAGTATGATAATGTGTGGCTCAGTATGATAATGTGCGACTCAGTATGATAATGTGAGGCTCAGTATGTTCATGTGCGGCTCAATATGATAATGTGAGGTTCAGTATGATAATGTGAGGTTCAGTATGATAATGTGAGGCTCAGTATGCTAATGTGCTGCTCAGTATGATAATGTGCAGATCAGTATGTTAATGTGCGGCTCAGTATGCTAATGTGCCCAAAAAATATATAACCTTTAATTTGACTATTAGTTGGGGAGGCATTATTTCTAACATCTTTTGTCATCTGTTTTTGTGCAAATAAGATCTCTATTCAGTCCTACGAAAGGGCTTCCATAATGTTTTGGAAAACTAGCACAACAGCAGAATCACCCTCGGGCTCCGAGTCAACAAGCAAAAATCCAAAATGGAAGAACCCAGACAATTTGCTAAAACTAAGATTATCAATGCTTTACAAACAGGTGAAGTTTTCCACAAACTACCATGCAAAAGCCCTGGGTATCTTTTGACTTTTATTAGAGAATGCCAGCCATAGTGAGTGCCTGCTCAAAATGAGTGAAATTAATATTTTATTATTACATTTTGGCCAGATCTTCCAGAACAGGGCGGTCATAAAACTGCTTTTTTAGCACCAAAAATGCAGAAACAAAACTGAAAAATTGTATCCCGTCCAACTGGTTTTATGCAGTCGCCGGCGATATGATGCCTAAGCCGCTCCTTAAATGAAGCAGGTTCCATTGTCAAGAGTTTGCTAAATCCCACACTTGGGCGCACCACACGTTGCCACTTCCTCTAGACCCCCCCTAGGCCTTTCCACAATTAAACCACAGTGGTCTCCATAATTATATACTCAAGTGTGGCCAGGCTCTGGTACACTGTAAAATAATAATGTAATTAACACCAGCAATTAAGGACTTTAATTAAAACTAGTTTACAAATAGAAGTAGGCCCAAAAGCCTAATTTTAATTAATTAATTAATTAATTGTATTTTTTCTATTGGGTCCTTTAAATAATATAATTTGATAATGGCCCCAAAAAAAAAAAAAAATATACAATAATTTTAGCTTTTATATGCTTTTTTTTCTTAACTGCAGGATTCCACCTTTTACTGTAACTTTCTACGTCTCCGAATTAACACATTTTCCACTAACCCCGTTGAAAGAACTGGTATGTTTAGCTGCCACATTCCCATTGTACATTCAAAGTTAAATTTATTTTTAAGTGGATTTGTTTTGGGGTATATTTTAAATATAAGATTATAGTTGTGCTTTAAAAAGGAAATGAATTAAAATTGATTGCAAAACAAATTTGTGCTAAAAATTCACTAATAAAACAATAAGAAAAGTAAAAAAGTTTATTAAAAATATGAGAAAAAATATGAATATAAAAAAATATTCAAACTAACATATTTTATGGCTTTGCTTCCTTGTTTAAGGTTAATTACCAATTTCTGCCATACTGTATTCAATGGCTGTGCTTGAAGAAAAAATGCACATATTTATGAAGTATGTAGAAAAATAATATTAAAATATATGTTATAAATATATATTTTTAGAGAAAAATCACATTTTGAAGACTTAGTTTATATGTAGAATATTCCATATTGTCTGGTTTCAACACTTCCTGATAGCTTAGAGCCTAAGGGGTGTGTTTCTCCAAAGACAGCAGAAGCTAAATGTGATTTTTTTAAATTAAAAAAGGTTATTTTCATGCCCAATTATGCTCCTAATCTGATATGAATTATTCTTAATACTAATTTACTGACTAATCTATATGCCATGTTCTCTACGGGAATCTACAGTCATTCTGCAACAATTTATTACAGAATAAATAAATAATAATGAAAAAAAACAACTATATATATATATATATATATATATATACACACATATAAACACACACACATACATATGTATGTATATATACATATGCATGTCTATCTCTCGGTGTATATATATATATATATATATATATATATATATATATAAAAGAACATCACAGAACCCTGAACACGAAGTAAAAAAAAGCCCATCAGAATAGGTTGAATGAATCAGGACATTTTTAATACACCTTTTTCAGACATGAAAATGATAAAGGCCACCTTGGCAATTTGCTAAGGGCCCACAATGGATTTGATGGCACGGTGCCACTAGATGATTTATATTATGGAGAAGGATTGAAGACAGGCAGCTTTACTGGGAGTATTTTTCGTCCTTGCCCCCTAATATAATTGATTCGGGCACCTTTGTTAGGGCGATACGTCTAGGCCATCTGCCAAACCAATTAAAGAGACACTTGTCTGTCATGTGGAGAGGAGAGAGGGACAACCATTGCAAGGACAGGAGATAGCCAGCCCGGGCTTCAAAAATCTTGCTTCTTAGCACAGCAGAAATCACTCACCTCCCCCACTCCTGGAACTCACTCATTTCCCAGACATCACTCACCTTCCCTACTCCAGGACTGCCCTCCAGACATCAATCACCTTCCCTGCTCCAGCACTGCCCTCCAGACATCACTCACCTTCCCTACTCCAGGAGTGCCCTCCAGACATCACTCACCTCCCCCACTCCTTAACCTCACTCACATCCCCCACTACTGGAACTCACTCATTTCCCAGACATCACTCACCTTCCCTACTCCAGGACTGCCCTCCAGACATCAATCACCTTCCCTACTCCAGGAGTGCCCTCCAGACATCACTCACCTCCCCCACTCCTGAACCTCACTCACATCCCCCACTACTGGAACTCACTCATTTCCCAGACATCACTCACCTTCCCTACTCCAGCACTGCCCTCCAGACATCAATCACCTTCCCTGCTCCAGCACTGCCCTCCAGACATCACTCACCTTCCCTACTCCAGGAGTGCCCTCCAGACATCACTCACCTCCCCCACTCCTGAACCTCACTCACATCCCCCACTACTGGAACTCACTCATTTCCCAGACATCACTCACCTTCCCTACTCCAGGACTGCCCTCCAGACATCAATCACCTTCCCTGCTCCAGCACTGCCCTCCCGACATCACTCACCTTCCCTACTCCAGGAGTGCCCTCCAGACATCACTCACCTCCCCCACTCCTGAACCTCACTCACATCCCCCACTACTGGAACTCACTCATTTCCCAGACATCACTCACCTTCCCTACTCCAGGACTGCCCTCCAGACATCAATCACCTTCCCTGCTCCAGCACTGCCCTCCCGACATCACTCACCTTCCCTACTCCAGGAGTGCCCTCCAGACATCACTCACCTCCCCCACTCCTGAACCTCACTCACATCCCCCACTACTGGAACTCACTCATTTCCCAGACATCAATCACCTTCCCTACTCCAGGAGTGCCCTCCAGACATCACTCACCTCCCCCACTCCTGAACCTCACTCACATCCCCCACTACTGGAACTCACTCATTTCCCAGACATCAATCACCTTCCCTACTCCAGGACTGCCCTCCAGACATCACTCACCTTCCCTACTCCAGGACTGCCCTCCAGACATCAATCACCTCCCCTGCTCCAGCACTGCCCTCCAGACATCACTCACCTTCCCTACTCCAGGAGTGCCCTCCAGACATCACTCACCTCCCCCACTCCTGAACCTCACTCACATCCCCCACTACTGGAACTCACTCATTTCCCAGACATCACTCACCTTCCCTACTCCAGGACTGCCCTCCAGACATCAATCACCTTCCCTACTCCAGGAGTGCCCTCCCGACATCACTCACCTCCCCCACTCCTGAACCTCACTCACATTCCCCACTACTGGAACTCACTCATTTCCCAGACATCACTCACCTTCCCTACTCCAGGACTGCCCTCCAGACATCACTCACCTTCCCTACTCCAGGACTGCCCTCCAGACATCAATCACCTTCCCTACTCCAGGACTGCCCTCCAGACATCAATCACCTTCCCTACTCCAGGAGTGCCCTCCCGACATCACTCACCTCCCCCACTCCTGAACCTCACTCACATTCCCCACTACTGGAACTCACTCATTTCCCAGACATCAATCACCTTCCCTACTCCAGGACTGCCCTCCAGACATCACTCACCTTCCCTACTCCAGGACTGCCCTCCAGACATCAATCACCTTCCCTACTCCAGGACTGCCCTCCAGACATCACTCATCTTCCCTACTCCAGGAGTGCCCTCCAGACATCACTCACCTTCCCTACTCCAGGACTACCCTCCAGATATCACTCACCTTCCCTACTCCAGGAGTGCCCTCCAGACATCACTCACCTTCCCTACTCCAGGACTGCCCTCCAGACATCACTCACCTTCCCTACTCCAGGACTGCCCTCCAGACATCACTCACCTTCCCTACTCCAGGAGTGCCCTCCAGACATCACTCACCTTCCCTACTCCAGGACTGCCCTCCAGACATCAATCACCTTCCCTACTCCAGGAGTGCCCTCCCGACATCACTCACCTCCCCCACTCCTGAACCTCACTCACATTCCCCACTACTGGAACTCACTCATTTCCCAGACATCAATCACCTTCCCTACTCCAGGACTGCCCTCCAGACATCACTCACCTTCCCTACTCCAGGACTGCCCTCCAGACATCAATCACCTTCCCTACTCCAGGACTGCCCTCCAGACATCAATCACCTTCCCTACTCCAGGAGTGCCCTCCCGACATCACTCACCTCCCCCACTCCTGAACCTCACTCACATTCCCCACTACTGGAACTCACTCATTTCCCAGACATCAATCACCTTCCCTACTCCAGGACTGCCCTCCAGACATCACTCACCTTCCCTACTCCAGGACTGCCCTCCAGACATCACTCACCTTCCCTACTCCAGGAGTGCCCTCCAGACATCACTCACCTTCCCTACTCCAGGACTGCCCTCCAGACATCAATCACCTTCCCTACTCCAGGACTGCCCTCCAGACATCACTCATCTTCCCTACTCCAGGAGTGCCCTCCAGACATCACTCACCTTCCCTACTCCAGGACTACCCTCCAGATATCACTCACCTTCCCTACTCCAGGAGTGCCCTCCAGACATCACTCACCTTCCCTACTCCAGGACTGCCCTCCAGACATCACTCACCTTCCCTACTCCAGGACTGCCCTCCAGACATCACTCACCTTCCCTACTCCAGGAGTGCCCTCCAGACATCACTCACCTTCCCTACTCCAGGACTGCCCTCCAGACATCACTCACCTTCCCTACTCCAGGACTGCCCTCCAGACATCACTCACCTTCCCTACTCCAGGAGTGCCCTCCAGACATCACTCACCTTCCCTACTCCAGGACTGCCCTCCAGACATCACTCACCTTCCCTACTCCAGGACTGCCCTCCAGACATCACTCACCTTCCCTACTCCAGGACTGCCCTCCAGACATCACTCACCTTCCCTACTCCAGGAGTGCCCTCCAGACATCACTCACCTTCCCTACTCCAGGACTGCCCTCCAGACATCACTCACCTTCCCTACTCCAGGACTGCCCTCCAGACATCAATCACCTTCCCTATTCTGGGACCTCACTGCTCTCACCTTCCTTACTCCTGGATCCCATTCCCCTCTAAATCACTCAACTTCAGATATCCTTCACCTTCCCCACTCCAGGGTTTCACTCCCCTCAATACTCAGCTCCAGACATCACTCACCTTCCCTATTCCGGGACCTCACTCCCTTCCCCCATCACACATCTCCAGACATCATTCACCTTCCCTACTCCTGGACATCACCCATCTCCAGACATCACTCACCTTATCAATCATTCCCAGACATCACTCACCTTCCCTATTCCGAGACCTCACTCCCCTCATCACTTATCTCCAGACATTACTCACCTTCCCTACTCCAGAACCTCACTCCCCTCATCAATCATCCACAGACATCACTCACCTTCCCTACTGCTGGACCCACTTCCCTCACCCATCACTCATCTCCAGACATCACTCACCTAAATACTCACCTCCAGACATCACTCACCTTCCCTACTCCTGGACCTCACTCCCCTCATCACTCATCTGCAGACCTCACTTACCTTCCCTACTCCTGGACCTCACTGATCTCCAGATATCACTCACCTTATCAATCATCCCCAGACATCACTCACCTTCCCTACTCCTGGACCTCACTGATCTCCAGACATCACTCACCTTATCAATCATCCCCAGACATCACTCACCTTCCCTACTCCTGGACCTCCCTCCCATCATCCCTCATCTGCAAACATCACTCACCTTCCCTACTCCTGGACCTCACTCCCCTCATCACTCATCTGCAGACATCACTCACCTTCCCTACTCCTGGACCTCACTCCCCTCATCACTCATCTGCAGACATCACTCACCTTCCCTACTCCTGGACCTCACTCCCCTCATCACTCATCTGCAGACATCACTCACCTTCCCTACTTCTGGACCTCACTCCTCTCATCACTCATCTGCAGACATCACTCACCTTCCCTACTTCTGGACCTCACTCCCCTCATCTGCAGACATCACTCACCTTCCCTACTTCTGGACCTCACTCCCCTCATCTGCAGACATCACTCACCTTCCCTACTTCTGGACCTCACTTCCCTCATCACTCACCTCCAGACATTCCTCATCTTTCCTACTCCAGGACCTCACTCAGTTCCAGTCCATATCACTCACCTTCCCCACTCCTGGACCTTACGTGACCCGCGTCATCACTCATCTCTCCCCACCATGCACCTCACTCACCTCCTGCATTCACTCCATCATTACTTTTAGCATCCAAGTGCCTGATTAACCCCATCTCTACCACAGACACATGCAATGCAATCTGTTTAACCGTTTGCCACAGAAAGATTTGTATTAGCATATTTAACTCCTTTCTTGCCTGATTCCCGTGCCAATTAACCGTTTCCATGCTGCAGACACGGACTGATCTGATTAACTCCTTGTTTGTCAAGAATCTAACCAATTAGTGATTAACTCCTCCAGCACACCTACAGAACAGCAATTAACCTCTTGTAGCATGCTTATTAACCCCTCCCTGTCATATATCCTCAAGTAACTGTGATTTACCCATTCAATCACTCAGGAAACTGCTGAATAAAGGTTAACCCCTTCCCTGGCATCTATGCAAAGCAGTGATTAACCCCTTCCCTGATAAAGATTCCTGTGCAGCAATTATTAACACCGTCAGGGACTTGCAAATTGCTGCTTAGACTGGGGAAGTGGTGATTAACTCCTTTATTGCCAAAGATACCTGCAGATCCATGATTAACCTTTGACTGAGTCAGAGGTCCCCAGGCAATGATTAACCACTTTTCTGGCACAGGGATCTTTTGCGCAGCGCTGAATAACACATTCCTTGACCATTCCTTGATCTCTTCCTCTGCTGTCGGGGGAATCAGCAAAGTGTATTCCTTGGAATGCAAAATGGCTAAAAATCCCCAGGCCCTGACACTGCCAGACCAGGAATGATCCCTGAGTCTGTGGTTAATTTGTATTTTTATATAATCACAACCCAAAAATGCCTGAATTACACAACTTTTTAAACTGATACTTATTCTTAATATATATAACTCCACTGTACTAATAGCAGAAATATGTTTAATGGCTCTGTCGTGACATGGTTAAGGGCTCAGTCCCTACTAGGCCCATTGTGTACTAATGGCAGTGACATGTTTAATACAAGTCACTACTAGGCCCATTGTGTACTAATGGCAGTGACATGTTTAAACATGTCACTGCCATTAGTACACTTTGGGCCTAGTAGGGACTGAGCCTTAAACATGTCACCGCCATTAGTACACTATGGCCCTAGCAGGGACTCATATCAAACATGTCACTGTCATTAGTACGCTTTAGGCCTGGCAGGGACTGAGTCCTAATGGTAGTGACATGTTTAATACAAGTCCCTACTAGGCCCATTGTGTACTAATGGCAGTGACATGTTTAAGGCTCAGTCCCTGCTAGGCCCAAAGTGTACTAATGGAAGTGACATGTTTAAGGCTCAGTCCCTGCTAGGCCCAAAGTGTACTAATGGCAGTGACATGTTTAAGGCTCAGTCCCTGCTAGGCCCAAAGTGTACTAATGGCAGTGACATGTTTAAGGCTCAGTCCCTGCTAGGCACAAACTAATGGCAATGACATATATAAGGGCTCGCTTCCAGCTACACCAAAGTGTACTAATGGCAGTGGCAATATTGGTTTACCGCTCCTAGCTAAAACTGTGACTCAAGAATTGTTTCACTTCCTCATCTAAGACAGCAAGCTATAAGTGGGGAAGGAAGAACATTCTAAAAAGGTATTAGACCCACAGCACTGTCTCAATGGCCCTCATTCAATTGCAATTTGGCCAATTGAATAGGGCTCTATATAAGCACATAGCATATGTTTTTTAAATAGGTTTTTAGTTAGTAAGCATCTATCCAAAAGCAAAGTTTTCTCTAACTAAAAACTTTATGTTATGTGATTATTTAGAGCCCTATTCAATTGGCCAAATCGCAATTGAATGAGGGCCAATTACTTTAAACTGAAGGATGTGAAATTTATCTGAAACTTAGGAGCCAGCCAGGTAAATGTGGTGCCAGCTATTTTGTTTTAGAAGGCAATGAAGGGGTTATATACCCAATTATATGTATAATAAGTAAAACGTTATGAGGCAGTAATAAAATGTTTCCCTGTCTTCCAGGATTATATCTATCTATAACAATTATATAAATAAATATTATATCTGTTAGATAAAGACAGTTGATGTTTTTCATATCTAAATCTATCTATGTATATCTGTTTATGAACCCTACAAACGAGATATATATATATATATATATATATATATATATATATACATACACACATACTAGTGACTTGCCCGTGAAGCCTGGCAATGCTGTTTGCCACACAATGTCTCTAACCCCCATCCCGTGTATGTTTCCCTCCTGTGTCTCTTTCCCCCCCTGTCCTCCCTCCCCCTGTGTCTGTTCCCCCCTCTCTCGTGTCTCTTCCCTCCCCATTTCCTTCCCCTGTGTCTCTTCCCCCTCCTCTCACTCCCTTGTCTCTTTCCTCTCCCTCCCCTGTGTCTCTCTACCTCCTGTGTCTCTTCCCCACCTCTCCCTCCTCTGTGTCTCTTTCCACCTCCCCTGTGTCTCTTTCCCCCCTCTCCCTTCCATGCGTCTCTTTCCACCTCCCCTGTGCCTCTTTCCCCCCTCTCCCTCTGTGTCTCTTCCCCCCCCTCTCTGTGTCTCTTTCCCTCCTCTCCGTCTCTTCCCCCTCCCCTTATGCGCCGTGCTTTGCGCATTTGCGGCTAAGGCAGCGCATTGCGCATGAGCGACTGATGCTGCGCTTTCCGCATGCGTGGCAGATGCGGCTCAATGCGCATGCGTGCAATCCGATAGACTTTGCAATCAGATCGTTGTCAAGCTGCGATTTGTCGCAAAGCGTGACGGCGAATCGCAGTTTGACAATTATAATATGTCATATATATATACAGTAAATTCCCAGTTATCTGGCACCTAACCAACCGGCACTCTCAAGCCACCGGCACCAATTCCCCATTTTCAAAAAACTCCAGCTAAACCGGCATAACCAAATGCTAACTTTTCTTCTAATTGTTTTTTCGGGCCCTAAATGGCCCATTTTAAGTGCCAATGCCTGCTTAAATGCATTTTTACGGGTTTGGGGAGTTTAGGCCCTTAAATTCGGGGACTCCCGATTAACCAGCAACTACAGTTATCGTCAATAGGGAGTCCCCATAGGTGCTGGATAACGGGGAGTTTACTGTATATATATATGTAAATTTAAACATGTTCATGTATAAGTTATATTATAAATATATATATATACTATGTTAAGGCTGGGATTGCTGTATCTTTGGCGCTCATTGCAAGCCTCTCCCTTGGTCTACTGTACAGGCCTCGCGATGAGCGCCGTCGGCGCTCATCGCTAGCCCCGCAAATGCTCACGAGGCCCGCAATGATCACCTTTGGCGTCCCACGGGCCTTCGGCGGTCATTGCAGCCCAGCAACTGCTTCTCTCGCTTCACGAGGGCCTCAATTATTTAACATTAAGTGACTAACATCGCAAACGTGACCAACACTGACAACTATATATGTGATATACATATATTTCAGGGCTTGACAAATCTTGGACCCAGGGAGCCAAAGCTACTAAAAATGTAATGCTGGCTCATAACTTTTCAGCTACTATACATTTTACATTTAAGTGGTAGGCTCCTGGATACCCTGGCTGGCTACTAGGCTACTGATACTCACAATCTACCAGACGCTTATCCATCATAAGTATATATATATATAGATAAATATATATAAGTATATATTATATATATATATATATTCATAGATCATATAAACAAATGCAACGCATGCAACTCATTAGTGCGGTTATTTTTGGACATCAATCAGATCTTGTCCAGGTCTCTATCAGTTTCAACATAAGGTTTTCATGAGGACTTACATGTCTGCCACACATCTGTTCTTCAGCATTCTTCATCTCAAAGGATTCCTCCTCTTCCTCCTTCTCCCCATAATCTCTCCCCAGCAGGGTGAACCCATGCCTGCAGCAAAGCCACCACCACAGCCCTTGAAAAGGCATTCAGAAGGTGCCCACCTTCTATCCCCCACCCTGTCCTCTCTACAGGTTGACTGGATCACATCTGAAGTATCTTGTAAATCCAAAATAAATATAAATAGTAGGGGGGGGGGGGCAATAAAGTCTTGTGGAAATGGGGGATGCCAAAATCAAGTTGGCAGCAAATCAGGGGGGCAAACAAATAAAATCTGATTGGATGGATGCACAGGTAGGTTATTTTTTCTCAAATCCAAACCTATTGGCAATATCCAGTTATATGGAATGATGTCTACCAAGTGGGGGGCATTATAATAATCCAATTGCTTTGAAATATGGTTGTGCAATCCCATACAGTGGAGGTAGAAGAGGGGTACAGCTAAGAATTGGGGTGGGCAGCTGTAGTTTTTAAGGAATAAGTATCAAATGGCACCCACATCTGGAATGATAGAAGGCAAGACAAAGAAGGGCTCTTCCTCTGCAATGCTGCATTTAGAGAGTCTTGCCCTAAAGATAGGTGGCAATGCCTGGGAGGGTGGAGGGGCACATCTGTAATTATCAGCCACAATCCAGGACCCCTGCAGGGGGATCAGACACAGACCAGATGGTTTCCACTGCAGAGAGAGATCAGAGGGGCTCCCAGTCTGTGCATTCATAGATAGGAAGCCACTTGAGCACAATGCCCTGCCAGATAAGAGCTGCAGCAAAGCCAGAGCAGAAATAATCCTGGAAAATGTCAATATATATATATATATGTATGCAAATAATGTAATATCCCAGGGATCCTAAAGCAAAGGTGGATTCAGAGCTCTGCGATCTCCACTTCCTGATGCAGGAGAAAAAAGTAGAAAGAAGAAAAGGGAACAGGGGGAGGGAGAGGGAGGAGAGAGGGGAGGGGAGGAGAAGGGACAGCAAGCAGGGAGGGAGAAGGAGAGGTGTGGGGATGGGAGGGAACAGGGGAGGAGAGAGAGCATAGGGGAGGAGAGGAGGTGCACAGACTGAGGGGGTGGGAGAGAGCACAGAGGAGGAGGGAGAGGATGGGGGAACACAGAGGGGAAGAGAGAGCAGAGGGAGAGAGGAGGTGCTCAGACTGAGGGGGTGGGAGAGAGCACAGAGGAGGAGGGAGAGGATGGGGGAACACAGAGGGGAAGAGAGAGCAGAGGGAGAGAGGAGGTGCACAGACTGAGGGGGTGGGAGAGAGCACAGAGGAGGAGGGAGAGGATGGGGGAAGACAGAGGGGAAGAGAGAGCAGAGGGAGAGAGGAGGTGCACAGACTGAGGGGGTGGGAGAGAGCACAGAGGAGGAGGGAGAGCATGTGGGAACACAGAGGGGAAGAGAGAGCGAGGAGGTGCTCAGACTGAGGGGGTGGGAGAGAGCACAGAGGAGGAGGGAGAGCATGGGGGAACACAGAGGGGAAGAGAGAGCAGAGGGAGAGAGGAGGTGCTCAGACTGAGGGGGTGGGAGAGAGCACAGAGGAGGAGGGAGAGGATGGGGGAACACAGAGGGGAAGAGAGAGCAGAGGGAGAGAGGAGGTGCTCAGACTGAGGGGGTGGGAGAGAGCACAGAGGAGGAGGGAGAGGATGGGGGAACACAGAGGGGACGAGAGAGGATGTACACAGACTGAGGGGGTGGGAGAGAGCACAGAGGAGGAGGGAGAGCATGGGGGAACACAGAGGGGAAGAGAGGAGGTGCACAGACTGAGGGGGTGGGAGAGAGCACAGAGGAGGAGGGAGAGCATGTGGGAACACAGAGGGGAAGAGAGAGCGAGGAGGTGCTCAGACTGAGGGGGTGGGAGAGAGCACAGAGGAGGAGGGAGAGCATGGGGGAACACAGAGGGGGAGAGAGGAGGTGCACAGACTGAGGGGGTGGGAGAGAGCACAGAGGAGGAGGGAGAGGATGGGGGAACACAGAGGGGACGAGAGAGGATGTACACAGACTGAGGGGGTGGGAGAGAGCACAGAGGAGGAGGGAGAGCATGGGGGAACACAGAGGGGAAGAGAGGAGGTGCACAGACTGAGGGGGTGGGAGAGAGCACAGAGGAGGAGGGAGAGGATGGGGGAACACAGAGGGGACGAGAGAGGATGTACACAGACTGAGGGGGTGGGAGAGAGCACAGAGGAGGAGGGAGAGCATGGGGGAACACAGAGGGGAAGAGAGGAGGTGCACAGACTGAGGGGGTGGGAGAGAGCACAGAGGAGGAGGGAGAGCATGGGAAACACAGAGGGGAAGAGAGAGCAGGGGGGGAGGTGCACAGACTGAGGGGGTGGAAGAGAGGAGGGTGATCATGGGGGAATAGAGAGGGGGGAGCACATAGGGGAAGAGAGAGCAGGGGGAGAGAGGAGGTGCACAGATTGAGGGGGTGGCAGAATAGAGAGACAGCACACCGTCTGAGGGGGAGGGAGAGCATGGGGGAGCACAGAGGGGAAGAGAGGAGAGTGCACAGGAAAAAGAGGAGGAGCTCCGTCTGAGGGGGAGCACAGAGGAGGAGAGAGCAGGGGAAGGAGAGGAGGTGCGCCATCTGAGTGGGAGAGAGAGCATGGGGGAGCACAGAGGGGAAGAGAGGAGAGTGCACAGGAAAAAGAGGAGGAGCTCCGTCTGAGGGGGAGCACAAAGGAGAAGAGAGGAGAGAGCAGGGGAAGGAGAGGAGGTGCGCCATCTGAGTGGGAGGGAGAGCATGGGGGATCACAGAGAGGAAGAGAAGAGGTGCACAGACTGAAGGGGAGGGAGTGTATGGGGGAGCACAGAGGGGAAGAGGGGAGGGAGTGTATGGGGGAGCACAGAGGGGAAGAGAGGAGAGTGCACAGGAAAAAGAGGAGGAGCTCCGTCTGAGGGGGAGCACAGAGGAGGAGAGAGCAGGGGAAGGAGAGGAGGTGCGCCATCTGAGTGGGAGAGAGAGCATGGGGGAGCACAGAGGGGAAGAGAGGAGAGTGCACAGGAAAAAGAGGAGGAGCTCCGTCTGAGGGGGAGCACAGAGGAGAAGAGAGGAGAGAGCAGGGGAAGGAGAGGAGGTGCGCCATCTGAGTGGGAGGGAGAGCATGGGGGATCACAGAGAGGAAGAGAAGAGGTGCACAGACTGAAGGGGAGGGAGTGTATGGGGGAGCACAGAGGGGAAGAGGGGAGGGAGTGTATGGGGGAGCACAGAGGGGAAGAGAGGAGAGAGCAGGGGAAGGAGAGGAGGTGCACAGACTGAGGGGAGGGAGAGCATGGGGGAGCACAGAGGGGAAGGAGAGGAGGTGCACAGACTGAGGGGAGGGAGATCATGGGGGAGCACAGAGGGGAAGAGAGGAGGTGCACAGACTGAAGGGGAGGGAGAGTATGGGGAAGCACAGAGGGG
This sequence comes from Discoglossus pictus, assembly GCA_027410445.1. Classification (NCBI taxonomy): domain Eukaryota; kingdom Metazoa; phylum Chordata; class Amphibia; order Anura; family Alytidae; genus Discoglossus; species Discoglossus pictus. The sequence goes on from CM050174.1 coordinate 33,040,812, forward strand.
AAGAGTGGAGAGAGCAGGGGAAGGAGAGGAGGTGCACAGACTGAGGGGGAGCACAGAGGGGAAGAGAGGAGAGAGTAGGGGAAGGAGAGGAGGTGCACAGACTGAGGGGGAGGGAGAGCATGGGGGAGCACAGAGGGGAAGAGAGGAGAGAGTAGGGGAAGGAGAGGAGGTGCACAGACTGAGGGGGAGTGAGAGTATAGGGGAGCACAGAGGGGAAGAGAGCAGGGGAGGGAGAGGAGGTGCACAGACTGAGGGGGAGGGGGAGCACAGAGGGGAAGAGAGAAGAGAGCAGGGGAAGGAGAGGTGCACAGACTAAGGGGGAGGGGGAGCACAGAGGGGAAGAGAGAAGATAGCAGGGGAAGGAGAGGAGGTGCACAGACGGAGGGGGAGCACAGAGGGGAAGAGAGGAGAGAGCAGGGGAAGGAAAGGAGGTGCACAGACTGGCGGGGAGGGAGAGCATGGAGAGCACAGAGGGGAAGAGAGGAGAGAGCAGGGGAAGGAGAGGAGGTGCACAGACTGGCGGGGAGGGAGAGCATGGGGAGCACAGAGGGGAAGAGAGGAGACAGCAGGGGAAGGAGAGGAGGTGCACAGACTGGCGGGGAGGGAGAGCATGGGGGAGCAAAGAGGGGAAGAGAGCAGGGGAAGGAAAGGAGGTGCACAGACTGGCGGGGAGGGAGAGCATGGAGAGCACAGAGGGGAAGAGAGGAGAGAGCAGGGGAAGGAGAGGAGGTGCACAGACTGGCGGGGAGGGAGAGCATGGGGAGCACAGAGGGGAAGAGAGGAGACAGCAGGGGAAGGAGAGGAGGTGCACAGACTGGCGGGGAGGGAGAGCATGGGGGAGCAAAGAGGGGAAGAGAGGAGAGAGCAGGGGAAGGAGAGGAGGTGCACAGACTGGCGGGGAGGGAGAGCATGGGGGAGCAAAGAGGGGAAGAGAGGAGAGATCAGGGGAAGGAGAGGAGGTGCACAGGCTGAGGGGGAGCACAGAGGGGAAGAGAGGAGAAAGTAGGGGAAGGAGAGGAGGTGCACAGACTGATGGGGGGAGAGCATGGGGAAGCACAGAGGGAAAGAGAGGAGGTGAACAGACTTAGGGGGAGGGGGAGCACAGAGGGGGAGAGAGGACAGAGTAGGGGAAGGAGAGGAGGTGCGCCGTCTGAGGGGGAGGGAGAGCATGGAGGAGCAAAGAGGGGAAGAGAGGAGAGAGCAGGGGAAGGAGAGGAGGTGCACAGGCTGAGGGGGAGCACAGAGGGGAAGAGAGGAGAAAGTAGGGGAAGGAGAGGAGGTGCACAGACTGAGGGGGGGAGAGCATGGGGAAGCACAGAGGGAAAGAGAGGAGGTGAACAGACTTAGGGGGAGGGGGAGAGAGTAGGGGAAGGAGAGGAGGTGCGCCGTCTGAGGGGGAGGGAGAGCATGGGGGAGCACAGAGGGGAAGAGAGAGCAGGGGAAGGAGAGGAGGTGCACAGACTGAGGGGGAGGGAGAAGATGTGTATATATATTCATACTGGACAAATCATGAAATCATTACACTGGTGTGGATTTATATATTGTATGCAATACACTGGCAGCACATGCCAACATAGCCATTAGCAATGAATTGGGGGTAGGTGCAGGGAGGGCAGGGACTCACATGCCTAAGTCTGACACACAGAACCATGTGGAGGAGGTGGGATCAAGAAAGAACCAATGGTAACCAGGCTCTTGGAGCCAACATCCAATCACAGTGCAGGGGTGTGTCAGGCCCTGCCCAGTCTTGTTGCATCATGTGTGCCTTGGCAGGGAGAGAGGGTGCAGCCAGCTGCAGGGCCAAGCTTCTCATCTGTTTAACCCTTTCGTTGGCAGAGAGAATAGCTTGGCACAAAGGGCGAGAATAAATGATGAGCTGGTTACAGCGCCAGGCAGGTCCCGAGTGAGAACTGCTCTACACCCCCACCCCACCCCCCACCCCGGGCTCCCCAGGTCCTACATTCTGATCGTACCCCCCCAGGTCCCCTATTCTGATCTACTACCCCCCTCCCCAGGTCCTACATTCTGATCGTACTGTGGTTTGCCCGCAGCTATAATAAAGGAATATCAGCAAAAGTCATAATTATTTTTTGTTGTGTTGTTCAGTCATGTCTGATTCTCCATGACCTCCTGGTCCGCCTCACACCATGCTGATCCACTTTGTATTCATGGCAGAGATACTGGAGTGGGTTACTAGCTCCTTCTCCAGCCAGCCATCACATACAGCTCCTGGTATTTCTAGGTGGTCTCATCCAAGTACAGAGCAGGCCCAACCCGGCTTGGCTTCATAGTGGCGTGATCTCTTGGTTCCCTGACTGGAATCAAAACCCGGTAGCAGCAGTGAAAGCACCGAATCCTAACCACTGGACCACCAGGGATCCCTAGATAATTATTACCGAAATAAAAAATATACATTTAAATAAAACTGAAATTGGTTATTATTAATAATTGTGAGTGGAAGTGTTAGATAATTAGGTATTTTAAGTACCAGTTGCTTGAAAATATCCTCTTTCTCTGCTAGCAATTTCATCTAAGGCGATTAATTAACACTTGCAGTATTTGAGTGTGAAAAGTAGGACCTCCAAGAGGTATAAATAAGTATACTGAAATATATATACTCTTGATTATATCAAAATGGTGGCATGGAACGTATGTATTAAAGTCTTATCATTATTATTTATACCAACTGGATATTCTCTTCTTCTCATTCCTTTAATAATAACCAATTGCAATTATATTTATGTTTATTTCTGCAAAACCTTTGCTGTGTCATATATATTCACCATCATAATACTGTGCAGGAATGGCCTTCCCTGGACATATCAGTAGGATCAGTGTAATGTCTGTTACTTTTAATCCTATTTATATATGAATAGGGGACACACAGCAGGATCATCCCGCAAAAAAGCACACAATTGCCCTATTGTACAGAGGTTTCCCCTGCACTAATTCTATAGGATTCCCAGCCTCTGTTTGCTGCCCACACTAATTGCCTCTATATTAAATAGGGATTAGTAAATGTAGCGTCTGGATTGGCCATTTTCCCATATAATAGGGCTCTGGGGAGTTTTAAAAGGATCCACAACAATACGTTTTATGGGAATACCTAACACTGCACTTGTTAAACTACAATCTGTCTCTCTCTATGTATCTATCCACTATATATATGAAGATGGAGGTAGCTGTGAGTGTCCAGTCATCCAGTTGAATATATACTCTGATTATTCAACTATATATATTTATACAGTAAACTCCCCATTATCCCTATGGGGACTCCCTATTGCCGGATACGTGTTGTTTCCGGTTAATCAAGAGTCCCTGAAAAAAAGGATTTAAACGACCGTTTAAAAAGGTTTTAGCACCTAAACCGGGCCATTTGGGGGCAAAACAAAAAAAAACAATTTGGAAAAAAGTTAGCCGGTTGCTTGAGAGTGCCGATTGGTTAGGTGCCGGTTAATCTGGAGTTTATTCAGTAAAACCCCTGTTATCCGGCACCTATGGGTACTCCCTATTGCCAGATAACTGAAGTTGCAGGTTAATCGGGAGTCCCTGATTTTAAGGGTCTAAACCACCCTTAACCCCCCCCCCCCCCCCAAAAAAAAAAAACTTTAAAGGCTTTAGCACCTAAACCGGGCCATTTGGGGGCAAAACAAAAATAACAATTAGGAAAAAAGTTGTTTTTTTTTTGCAGTTTTGAACTCTGGATAGTGCCGGTTATGCCGGATTAGCGGGAGTAAATAAAAAATGGGGAGTTGAAGTTGATGCCAGTGCCGGTTGCTTGAGAGTGCCGGTTGGTTAGGTGCCAGATAATCAGGAGTTTATTCAGTAAAACCTCTGTTATCCGGCACCTATGGGGACTCACTGTTGCCGGATAACTGTAGTTGCAGGTTAATTGGGAGTCCCTGACCCCCCCCCCCCCTCCCAAAACCCTCAAAACCCTTTAAAAAGGCATTAGCACCTAAACCGGGCCATTTGGGGCCCAAAAAAAAAATCAGGAAAAAAGTTAGCTTTTTTTTTTTTTGCAGTCTCGAACTGCCGGATAGTGCCTGTTTAGAGGGAGTTTTTTTAATTTGGGGAAATGATGCCGGTTGCTTGAGAGTCCCAGTTAGTAGGGTACCGGATAACCAGGATTATACTGTATATAAAATACATTTTTATACAAATATTTGTATTAAGTTAGCTATCTATCTATCTATCTATCTATCTATCTATCTATCTATCTATCTATCTATCTATCCATCCTTAGTCTCTATCTAACATCTATCTATCTATCTATCTATCTATCCATCCTTAGTCTCTATCTAACATCTATCTATCTATCTATCTATCTATCTATCTATAATAGTATAGTAAGCCAGTATTAGGGGGTCAGACAATGTCTCGATGGTTTTCTTTTGTTTGTCTTATTCTGCATATTATACAAGGATCAGAGGGGTTATAGACAGGTTGGGATTGAAGGAATACACTATGTGTAGTATAGTATAATAGCTGATATGCTCTAAAACTAGTTGTTATTGGATAGTAAAATACAGGATAAAGGCAGGCACAGTGCCCCATTGTACTGGACTCATTGCAGTGCGTGGGGTATCGCCGAGAGCTAGCCCTTTGGCATAAGAAGGGTTAAGTACAAACAGATGTAAAGCATGGTGTGTGTATAAGGGGTCTGTTTGTGTGAGGCTATATGTTGTCAAGCTGTGTATGTATGTGAGGCTGCATATGTGTGGCTTTGTATGTTAAGCTGTGTGCATGTGAGGTTATATATTGTCATCAGGCTGTGTGTGTGAGGCCTTATGTGTGTGTGAGGCCTTATGTGTGTGTAAGGTTGTTTGTTGTTAGGTTGTGTGTTTGTTAAACTGTGTATTGTCAATCTGAGTGTTTGTGTGATGCTGTGTATTCGTTAAGCTTTGTGTATATGTGAGGCTGTATGTGAGGTTATATGTTGTCGTCAGGCTCTGCATGAGGCCTTGTTTATGTGAGGCTAAGTGTGTAAGGTTGTATGTTGTCAGGCTGTGTGTGAGGCTTTATTTGTATGTTAAGATTTGTGCATGTGATCCTGCCGACGCGGAGGCTGCACAGGCTCCCTGGGTCAGCCCGCAGCGTCTCGTGACCCAGCGGAGCCTGTAAGGTGCACCAGCCAATCAGAAGCAGCGGGGGGGCGGGACTTCGGCGCGGTCTCTGTGGAAAACGGACGGAGGTCTGAGGGCTCCTGCATATATATACTCAAGTAGGAGGTTAAAGTCTGAGATTACACCCCAGCTTTAGAGAAGCATATAAGGGGTAGTGTGAAAGCGCTGTCTGCCGGTTTTGTGTGTCTTTTTTGCGTCTTTTCCTGTCCTCGCGGTCCGTTTTGTTTTTTCCAGGGGGGGCCTTGTGTGCCTGGGGTATGGATGCTTTAGAGCTAGAGGCCTTGCTGGCTGATGTTAGGACCCGTGCCTTAAGCCAAGGGGTCAGGTGGGTGCAGGACAGGCTGGGCCCTCCCATGCCTTTTGTAGGAGGCCCCCATTACATTGGACAGGCTCAGCATGTAGTTGCTGGAGGCCTAGACAATATTGGGGGTGCCGTTGGGCTTGTCTCACCCCCTTTCCATGCAGAGCCACTAGACCACCGTCCAGTGGATGACAAGGCCACGGGTGACAGGGGTAATACGGGGTAGGTTAGCCAAGACCCTTTACCCCTCAGACAAGAGAGAGCCGGGCGGTGAGGGTGAGGGCCTAGAACTCCGGCCACCACCAGTCATTTTGCCTTAAGGGCTCCGGCCGCGGCAAAGAGTAAAGAACACCCCGTTACCACCCCAAAAAGGGGGCGCAGGGGGTAAAAGTAAAGACAGGAGCCCTAAAAAAGCTCCTACAGACCTAAAAGGTGCCGACCATGCGGTCCCCTCTAACCCCAATAGTAACAGCGCTTCTGGTGCTTTGCAGGGACGCAGACGCGGCAGGAAGATGGACACGGGTACCACACGTGAGAGAAGAGACGGAGTGGTCAGAGAGATGAACAGCCAGGACAGCATGGTCATGATCGATGACATGCCCGTAACAGCGGCGGTGGCGCGCCCCACCAGAGCTAGGAAGACCACAAGCAGGTACAGCCCACTGCTATTTACCCATACCCCCCTAAGACGACAGAGGACAGAGACTGAGGGGGGTTACGGTTAGGCCACAGCAAAAAGTGACTAATCCTGACCCACAGGTAGAATTTGCAACGCCCCAAGCAGTTCCCAGGGTACTGGTACAGAGTGCAGAGCCCGCGGCACTAGCCCATTCCTCTTGCACCCACAGGTCTGAACGGCGATCAAGATCAAGGAGCAGGAGATCCTGCCGATGCAGCTGTGCCTGCGGATCGGAAAGAGGACGGAGCCCGCGGAGGGCCAGACGGTTGGAATCCCCAGGACGTCAAGAAAGACGTAGGGACACCCCGTTGGCAGTATCCACTCCGAGGCTCCCAGAAGCAGGTGAGGCAGTTGGTGGAGTAGAGGAAGCAGACAAATGCATACTGCCACACACTAAAGGGGGATTTTTTAGGTCCCTTAAGGCCCTCTTAGCCACACATAACATTGCGGTAAGCGAGCAGGAGATGGGTACGTGGATAGGAGGGCTAGCCAGAGGGGCTTGGGCAGAGCAGTCCAATAGCGCAAGCAATGTGGAGCCGGCGGCACTAGGCCCCCCAGTCACTGTGGGCGGGCTGGGCCCGCAAGCAAGCAGCACCAAGGCAGTAGCCTCAGACGGAGCCATGAGACCAATCGTCTTATGTGCGCTAGACAACCTGGGGGCGCATTTAACCCAGGAAGTTAAAGAAAAAAATTGGAGGAGGGAGTTTGTCGAATTGTTCTCTCTGCTGCCTATGTCCAGACAAATGGACTCAGGCGAGAGGAGTCTACGTGAAGGAGGGTCTTATAGGAGGTTGCCCAGAACCTTCGACATGTGGCTACAGGCCTTTTCAATCATGGCATGCGTGCTATGCGAGCGGCACCCTGAACAATGCCTGGGGCTGTTCGTATACATAGACGAGATTCGCAACGCCCACAAGGTGTACGGGGGCACGGCCTGGTGGTGGTACGATTAAGAATTCCGCCAGTATCTGGCATCTAGGCCAGCTATGGCATGGAGCGACAAAGCGGTAGCATACTGGCTTAACATTATGACACCCATGCGAGCCATGCCGCCCTTTCGGGCTGGAGGGGGTGGGGTCAGGAGCCCCCCCGCCAACGCGGCCGCATGTCCCAAGACCTGTTTTGCCTACAACGAAGGGGTATGTAAATGGGCTCCCAACTGCAGGTTCAAGCACGTGTGCTCCAACTGCGTCGGGGAGCACTCCCTGGCCAGATGCGCCAGGCCACAGGAAAGCAGAGCAGAGCCCCCTGCCAAAGGGCAGGACGCCCATACGCCTCCCCGGCATGCTGCCATGGCTAAAACGCTACGGTAGGTCGGGGGGCAACGGCGCCGTGGCTCGCCTCCTGGAAATGGGTTTCCAGGAGGGATTTAGGATCCCATGCACAACAGAATTGCGGGGGTCCACGGCTCCGAACTTACGCTCGGTGCGGGAGTTCCCGGGGGTATCGGAAGCTAAGGTGCTCAATGAGGTACAGGTGGGGAGGATGGCAGGGCCATTCGTTCCCCCCCCCCCCCATTAGAGACCTCATTGTTTCCCCCCTAGGCGTTGTTCCCAAAAAAGAGACTGGAAAATTTTGGTTGATCCAGCATCTTTCATACCCGAGAGGCGGGTCAGTAAACGACGGCATTGCAAAGGAGCAATCAGCAGTATCCTACGAATCGTTTGACCGGGCCACCGAAATGGTCAGGGCTGCCGGTACAGGGGCGCTCATGTCAAAAGTTGACATTGAAGCGGCTTTCAGATTATTACCGGTGCATCCAACGAGCCACCGGCTCCTCGGTTGCTACGTCGATGGAAAATATTTTATCAATCTATGTTTACCTATGGGGTGCTCCATATCATGTGCCTACTTCGAGGTTTCAGCTCATTCTTACAATTGGTTGCACACAAAGAATCTGGGTACAGGAGCATTACGCACTACCTGGACGACTTCCTGTTCGTCGGTCCAGCTGGGCAGGACACCTGCCGGTTCATTTTGGAAGTGTTCACCAAAATCTGTAGGGATTTTGGGGTACCACTGGCCCACAATAAAACGGAGGGCCTCACGACAAAATTGACCTTCCTCGGGATTCGGATAGATTCCAAGACAATGGAATGTAGTCTTCCCCTGGAGAAGGTAGTGGACATGAGAGCGGAACTTAGTGCGCTAGCAGGTGCACGTAAGGTTACTCTGTGATGGTTACAGTCCATTATAGGCAAGTTAAACTTTGCCTGTAGGATTATTCCTATGGGTAGGGTATTCTGTAGGAGAATGTCACTTGCTACTGTGGGCGTCGTCAGGCCGCATCACTTCATAAAAGTGTCCCGGGCCATGCGGGACGACGCTCAGGTGTGGTCGGTCTTCCTGGCCGACTTCAATGGTTCTGAGATCATTCAGAAAAAGCGTGCTAACAGCGCCGATCTGAAACTGTTCACCGGCGTAGCAGTCGGATGCGGCGCCTATTTTCAAGGAAAATGGTGCGCCGCACCATGGCCAGACAAATGGGAGGTGGCAGGTCTCACAAAAAAACTGACATTCCTCGAACTCTTCCCCATAGTAGTGGCGGTGCACTTATGGGGTTCAGAGTTTAGAGACCGGCGGGTCTTATTCCACACGGAAAGTAAGGATGTTGCACAAGCAGTGAATAACCTCACGGCAACTTCCATACCGGTAGTGAGACTACTTCGGCATCTAGTGCTGTGTTGCCTGCGCCGGAACATATGGTTTCAGGCGAGGCAAGTACCGGAGTTAGAGAATGGCATTGCTGACGCCCTTTCTCGGTTTCAGGAAGAACGGTTCAGGGCTCTGGCCCCCCGGGCGAACACGCTGGGGGAGGCCATTCCCGAAGAAATCTGGGAGCTTGGAGCAGCCAGGTGACGAGACTCATCAGACAGTCTGTCGCCCCGGCGACGTGGTCCGTGTATAAACGCGTTTGGTGCAAAATGGAACGACTTAGTAAAGATGGCTGGCGGGTCTACATCAGAGGATAAGACCCTAGGGATACTGCTTTGGTTTCTGCTGCGGTGTGCCGAAGAAGGCGAGAAAAAAGCAGTAGTCGATAGACAGGTCACGGCCCTGGTCTTTATGTTTAAACTGGCGGGGCAGAGGGACCTTAAGAAGGAATTTAGGTTGGTGGTGCGCGGCATTTTTAACGGGGATCGCAGGCCAGACACTATGCGGCCGATCACCTCTTTGTTACTGCGAATGGCGCAGGTGTTGGCTAGAAAAGTGTAGGACACCTTTTGAATCTCTGCTTTTCCGTACGGCTTTTTCCCTGGCGTTCTTCGGAGCATTCCGAATAGGGGAGTTTGTCGCGAACAGTAGATACGGTTCCGGGGGCTTACAAGTGGTGGATACCTGCCTCAAGGAAGGAACGGTGGTGGTATGGCTCGGGAGGTCTAAGACAGACCAAAGGGGAAAAGGAAAAGAGGTGGTTTTACACCGAGTAGGCACGGAGTGCTGCCCCTACGGGTGTATGGTAGAATACCTTGGTCAGCGACCGGTGGGACGGTGTTCGCTGTTAGTACATGCCGATGGCACGCCGTTATCCCGGTATCAGTTTGAAAGGATGCTAAAAACACTACACAGTTTGGGCCTGAAGCAGGCAGATTTCGGAACACACTCGTTCAGAATAGGGGCCGCGACTGAAGCAGCTAGGCTAGGCTTACCCGACGCGGCGGTCAAACGTATTGGTAGATGGGAATCAGAACGTTTTCGGTCTTACGTAAGACCCAAGGCTGTAGTTTAACGTCTGTTGCTTTCTGCTTTCAGGAGGTCAGAAGCAACTGTGGATTGTGGGTCACTCGTACGTGTACTGGGCCCACAGGTTGGCTGCAGTTACAGAAGGAAGGACACAACTGGGTTTTCCTGTTACGGACTTACACGTGCGGTGGCTCGGGGTTCGAGGCCTGCGGTGGGCCCAGTTGGATGGGTTGTTGGACACCTACGGTCAGCGGTACGGTCAACCCACAATAATTGTAATTCACGCCGGCGGTAATGATCTAGGAACGGTGCCCATGCGAAGAATGCCGAAGGTTATGAAGAGAGACGTGGAGAACTGTACCAAGAAGTTCCCGGGTACATTCCTGATATGGTCAGAAATGATAAAGAGACGATCCTGTGGAAACGCACGAGATCCCGTCGGTCTGGATAAAGCGACGCAGAAGATTAACCAGCAGCTGTCAAGTTTCGTTCGGAAGCTGGGCTTCATTGCCATTAGGTACAAAGAATTCGAGGCGGCCGGTGCCGATGATTTTTTCGGGCCAGATAAGGTACATCTTACGGAGATGGGTCTGGAGTTAGTTACGTTAGAGTTTAGGGAGAGCGCTGTTAGGGCCTTGGCTTTGATGGAAAGCAGGGGGGTATCGCAGGCTCAGGAGGAGTCCCTCGCGTGCTCTGTGGCGGGAGGTGAGTTGCCCGGCCCACTGGCCTAAGTGGGCGTGGCCCTACCTCACAGGGCGTGCTTAAAATAAGCATTGGGGGCTTTGGGCAGGGCCCAAGGCGTGAGGTCACTGTCCGTGGCCGGGCTCCTCCCCCTATAGTTTAATATGTTAATATGCATAATATATGCAAGTTTTTTAAGTTATGTTATCGGTAATTTATAATAAAACTGTGGCCCGTGTTTTCTCCCAAACAATTGGTGTGGTGTCAGTTATTTTAAGATAAGCCTAAATGGATCATGCTTGGGTCATGCCGACGCAGAGGCTGCACCGGCTCCCTGGGTCAGCCCGCAGCGTCTCGTGACCCAGCGGAGCCTGTAAGGCGCACCAGCCAATCAGAAGCGGCGGGGGCGGGACTTCCGCCGCATTCGCGTGCCAACAGTCAGTTCGGCGCGGTCTCCGTGGAAAATCCCTCCCTCCCACCCTAATTTACTGTATGATAAAAATGGTTATGTATGTTTAAAAAAAAAATGTGTCATATAAGAAAAGATAAAAAATTTGATTGGAGAAGTGGCAATTTTATGAGATGTTGTTTGTATTATTGGTTTGGCGGGAGGTGAGTTGCCCGGCCCACTGGCCTAAGTGGGCGTGGCCCTACCTCACAGGGCGTGCTTAAAATAAGCATTGGGGGCTTTGGGCAGGGCCCAAGGCGTGAGGTCACTGTCCGTGGCCGGGCTCCTCCCGCTATAGTTTAATATGTTAATATGCATAATATATGCAAGTTTTTTAAGTTATGTTATCGGTAATTTATAATAAAGCTGTGGCCCGTGTTTTCTCCCAAACATTCGGTGTGGTGTCAGTTATTTTAAGATAAGCCCAAATGGATCATGCTTGGGTCATGTGTGTATATGTGAAGCTGTGTGTGTGAGGTTATATGTTGTCGTCAGGCTCTGTGTGAGGCCTTGTACAGTGCCTTGCAAAAGTATTAACCCCCTTTGACCTTTACCTATTTTGTTACATTACAGCTTTAAGTTCAATGCTTTGTTAATCTGAATTTCATGTGATGGATCAGAACACAATAGTCTAAGTTGGTGAAGTGAAATGAAAAAAAATTGTACATAAAAATATGTTTTAGAAATAGAAAACAGACAATTGGCATGTGCGTATGTATTCACCCCCTTTGTTATGAAGCCCATAAAAGCTCTGGTGCAACCAATTACCTTCAGAAGTCACATAATTAGTGAAATGATGTCCATCTGTGTGCAATCTAAGTGTCACATGATCTGTCATTACATATACACACCTTTTTTGAAAGGCCCCAGAGGCTGCAACACCAAAGCAAGAGGCACCACTAACCAAACACTACCATGAAGACCAAGGAACTCTCCAAACAAGTAAGGGACAATGTTGTTGAGAAGTACAAGTCAGGGTTAGGTTATAAAAAAATATCCAAATCTTGGATGATCCCCAGGAGCACCATCAAATCTATCATAACCAAATGGAAAGCACATGGCACAACAGCAAACCTGCCAAGAGATGGCCACCCTCCAAAACTCACGGACCGGGCAAGGAGGGCATTAATCAGAGAGGCAGCACAGAGACCTAAGGTAACCCTGGAGGAGCTGCAGAGATCCACAGCAGAGACTGGAGTATCTGTACATAGGACGACATTAAGCCGTACGCTCCATAGAGTTGGGATTTATGGCAGAGGAAGATGGATGGTGCTAAATACAGGGATATTCTTGAGCAAAACCTGTACCATGATTTGAGGCTAGGACAGAGGTTGTGCTTGAAGGAGCAGGGGCAGTTTTGCAAGGAGGAATGGGCAAAAATCCAAGTGGTAAGATGTGGCAAGCTCATAGAGACTTATTCAAAGTGTCTTGGAGCTGTGATTGCCGCAAAAGGTGGCTCTACAAAGTATTGACTTTGGGGAGGAAGGGAATAGTTATGCACATTGACTGTTATTTTTTCCTATTTGTTGTTTGCTTCACAATAATAAAAAAAAAAAAAAAAAAACATCTTCAAAGTTTTGGGCATGTTCTGTAAATTAAATGATGCAAATCCTCAAACAATCCATGTTAATTCCAGGTGTGAGGCAACAAAACACAAAAAATGCCAAGGGGGGTGAATACTTTTGCAAGGCACTGTTTATATGAGGCCTTATGTGTATGTGAGGCTAAGTGTGTAAGTTTATATGCTGTTAGGTTGTGTCTATGTGAGGCTTTGTGTGTGTAGCTATATGTTTAAAGGCTGTATTTGTGTTGCTTTGTATATATGATCCAATTAACAATTCAGGGTTTTTCACCCTTTGCTACAAGATGTGTTGTGACCCCCTGGCGCTGGGTGTGAGGATCAGGCAACTGTGGGAATCCAACCAAGAGGAAATACATGTGTTAGAGATCAGGACTCGCATCCTAATGCACAGGACACTGACCTCTCACCGCCTCCTAATACACAGACACCAGGACACAGACCTCTCACCTCCTCCTAATACACAGGAACCGGGACACGGACCCCTCACCTCCTCCTAATACACAGACACTAGGACACAGACCTCTCACCTCCTCCTAATACACAGGAACCGGGACACGGACCCCTCACCTCCTCCTAATACACAGACACTGGGACACAGACCTCTCACCTCCTCCTAATACACAGGAACCGGGACACGGACCCCTCACCTCCTCCTAATACACAGACACCAGGAGACAGACCTCTCACCTCCTCCTAATACACAGACACTAGGACACAGACCTCTCACCTCCTCCTAATACACAGACACTAGGACACAGACCTCTCACCTCCTCCTAATACACAGACACTAGGACACAGACCTCTCACCTCCTCCTAATACACAGACACTAGGACACGGACCTCTCACCTCCTCCTAATAAACAGACACTGGGACACAGACCTCTCACCTCCTCCTAATACACAGACACCGGGACACGGACCTCTCACCTCCTCCTAATACACAGACACCAGGACACTGACCCCTCCCTCCTCCTAATACACTGACACCGGGACACGGACCTCTCACCTCCTCCTAATACACAGACACCGGGACACGGACCTCTCACCTCCTCCTAATACACAGACACCGGGACACGGACCTCTCACCTCCTCCTAATACACAGACAACAGGACACGGACCTCTCACCTCCTCCTAATACACAGACACCGGGACACGGACCTCTCACCTCCTCCTAATACACAGACAACAGGACACTGACCCCTCCCTCCTCCTAATACACTGACACCGGGACACGGACCTCTCACCTCCTCCTAATACACAGACACCAGGACACTGACCCCTCCCTCCTCCTAATACACTGACACCGGGACACGGACCTCTCACCGCCTCCTAATACACAGACACTGGGACACGGACCTCTCACCTCCTCCTAATACACAGACTTGGACCTCTCACCGCCTCCTAATACACAGACACTGGGACACGGACCTCTCACCTCCTCCTAATACACAGACACCGGAACACAGACCTCTCACCTCCTCCTAATACACAGACACCGGGACACGGACCTCTCACCCCCTCCTAATACACAGACACGGGACACGGACCCCTCACCTCATCCTAATACACAGACACCAGGACACGGACCTCTCACCTCCTCCTAATACACAGACACCAGGACACAGACCTGTCACCTCCTCCTAATACACAGACACCGGGACACGGACCTCTCCCCTCCTCCTAATACACAGACACCGGGACACGGACCCCTCACCTCATCCTAATACACAGACACCAGGACACGGACCTCTCACCTCCTCCTAATACACAGACACCAGGACACGGACCTCTCACCTCCTCCTAATACACAGACACCGGGACACAGACCTGTCACCTCCTCCTAATACACAGACACCGGGACACGGACCTCTCACCTCCTCCTAATACACAGACACCAGGACACAGACCTGTCACCTCCTCCTAATACACAGACACCGGGACACGGACCTCTCACCTCCTCCTAATACACAGACGCCAGGAGACAGACCTCTCACCTCCTCCTAATACACAGACACTGGGACACGGACCTCTCACCTCCTCCTAATACACAGACGCCAGGAGACAGACCTCTCCTCCTAATACACAGACACAGTAAAACTGAGGGATGTTTGCATTAGAATTCTTGCAAGGGTATCTGGAGCCATGCAGACTACAGTGCATCCGACAGCAGCTGAAGAGTGTGTGGTGGAGGATCCATGCGGCAAACATGGCAATCAAGGTAGTCCCACGGGTGCTCGATGGGGTTCAAGTCCGGGGAATTTGGAGGCCAGGGAAGTACTTAGAAGTCTTCCTCGTGCTCCCCCAACCACTCCAGGACAATTCTGTCCGTATGACATGTTGTATTGTCCTGCTGGAAGATCTCATCCGCTCCAGGGAAGACAGTCAACATGTATGGGTGTACTTGATCAGCAACAATGTATAAATAACCCAATCAGATGAAAGTGCCTTCCAGAGGTATGAGTGGACCCAGACAATGCCAAGAAAACATTCCCAAACCATAACGCTGCCGCCACCAGCTTGTGTTCTTTCAACAATGGTTGCAGAGTGTTTGGTCTCTTAGGTTTTCGTGCTTGACATGTCAATGTCCGTCCAGTTGATAGAGCAGAAAATGTGACTCCTCAGAGAAGACAACCCTTTGCCAACCAGAAGAGGTTCAAATTAAGTACTGTCGTGCAAACTGAACCCCGTTTCTGACAATGAACCCTCATCAGCATTGGTCCACGTTGTTTGTCCAAAATGTCAAAACTAGGTCATAATAATGTGACTTGATAGTGTATATATATATATATACAGTATATATATATATATATATATATATATATATATATATATATATATAATATTATATATATATATATATATATATAAACTTTTACACAATTATTCTCTAGTTATTTATCTATTTAAACATCTCCAGAATACACACTATCTTACACAAGATACAACTAAAATCCTAATACACTCTTTCATCATCACTCGACTTAACTACTGCAACTCGCTTCTTGCTGGCCTACCCACCACCCTCAACTCCCCACTTCAATCCATTATGAATGCCTCTGCTAGACTCATCTTCCGTACATAACGTTCAGTGTTGGCATCACCTCTCTGTTAATCACTCCACTGGCCTCCAGATTAAAATTTAAAACTATGACCCTAATTTACAGAGTCCTCAACAATAGCGCTCCCCCCATACATCTCTGCTCTCATCTCCAAATATTCCCCCAACCTCCCTCTTCGTTCTGCTAATGACCTTCTTCTTTCTACAACTCGTCACCTCCTCTCACTCTCGCCTTCAGGACTTTTCTTGTGCTGCCCCTATTCTCTGTAACTCCTCCCTCGCTCCACCAGATTATCCTCCTGCCTCAAAACATTCAAACCCTCACTAAAAACACATCTCTTTAAAGAAGCGTATCACCTTCCACCCTAACATGCTCATCACCTATCTCACCCTCCTTTACCACACACAATACCTTAAGATTGCTAGTCTTTAGATTGTAGGTCCTGCAATGTACTTTGGGAAAGCACCATGGACACTGGATTCGAGGTTCAAAGTCAGGGCCCTCCTTGCTTTGCTATTTTTTGATTTGTAATTACCTTTGCCTGGAACTTATTTTATGTACATTGCTACGGAATATGTTGGCGCGTTATAAATAAACGATAATAATAGCGATAATAAAAATCTCTTTTTTTAACAGTTTGGGTTCAGGAAGGAATTTTATTTCTGCTTATGCTTCAATATATATATATATATATATATATATATATATATATATATATATATATATATATATATATATATATATATATATATATGCACACATATACATACACACACACACATACACATGTATATGATAGAGAAAAATACAAGGTTGACGTTGTTCTACCCTCCCTTGAAATTAATTGTCTCACTAATTAAATCTCTGCTTATAAACCCTGCAATTCCAGTTTGAGTGCCACAGACAGTGTAACTAAGCTCTTTCCATTGTAAGTACAATAGGGCAGGGTCTACTATTCTCTTACACAAAGTGCAAGATATCTTTAAATGGACAGCTCTGTACAAGTGACTGCAGCTTTAAGAGAGATTTACCACTTGGGACTGCGCCTATAAACTAACATGGCAGGATTCCTAAAACACTTACTCACACTGGTGACGCAAGAATGTCTGGTCACGGTTTACACACAGCATGCAGTGATATCTGTCTTATCTTGTCAGCCGCACTTCACCACCCTCTTAGATAATAACCAGGTGGGGCTGGCAACCTGCCTATGAATCAGGGCTGTACATTCACCTCTAAATATTATTCATTCAATTTGCCCCCCCCCCCCCTCCCCTATAGAATCTGCATTAATGGTACTTTCAGATTCTTATTGGATCAGCTGTTGTCAGGGAAACTCCTGAACCTGTCACATATTGATAATAGTGGACAGTTCTATTCTAACATAATTTACAGGGGTGGAGGGTTTGTGAAATATTTTTAAATTACTTGTGATGGATTTATTTTATCACAGTTATTCAAATTTGTAGAATATTTCTTAGTTCTTAATTGTTGATTGTAAAAAATAACCGTTTAGGACGAAAGACTTTGGCACAAGATAAGAATCACTTTACTGATTTCCATGTCTGCTAGGAATTCTCAAACACCACTAGAGCTTTCTGTAAAGTAAACACAGAGTATGATGGTAGATAAGAGCAGCCCACCCAGTCTGCTGAATTAAATTATCCAAAGGTCACAGTATTTGCACGTATGAAAAGTATGTGTTTGTGTTGCTAAGTCGTGTCCGACTCACCATGACCTTATGGACTGTAACATACCATTTTGATCCACTTGGTATTCATAACAGAGATACTGGAGTGGGTTGCCTGTTCCTTCTTCAGTGGGCCACAGTATACAGCTCCTGGTATTCCTAAGTGGTCTCCCAATCAAGTACTGACGAGACCACTTGGTTCCCTGGAATTGAACCAACCTCTCATTCCACTGATAACCACAAATACACACACCCCTAATCCAGCATCATGCAACAAACAGAAAATGAATCGCTCTACTCTACTACTTTTATGTCCATAGTTCAGTACATACTTGGCAAGCAAGTGTACTTTCTCTATAATCGCTGTGGTGCTTTAAGAATATAAACACTGCTTATAACTTGCTGTTTGTTATAAGATCTGTTAAAGAGGTATTTAATTTTTTTTTGTACTTTTAAGGTATGTGGACATTTCTATGGTCTAAGGCTAAGCCTTAAAATGTGGTTGAGCTGCATATTTTATTGACAGAGGCCTTTACCAGGATTAGCTTCCTGTCAGTAGTACACTTATCATCCAGGTCATATGTTGGATAACTGGATAAGACTGACATTGACACCACACCCTTCTCCCGAACAGGCTCAGAAGCAGGAAGTTTGCATCATACACACAATTACCACCAAAGTATCATGGATGCCTCCAGGGTCCAGCAGAGACATCAACCTTTATTTGTATCTAATTACAGACTAGCTGTATGACTTTTTTCTCTGCTTAACTATGCTCTTAGGGACGTATATCATTGTTTTCATTGTACAGCGGCCCTTTAAGATGTTTTTATTAAATAGTCAATAGGTCCAGTGGTTAGGAGTCGGTGCTTCCACTGCTGCAACCTGGATGCAATTCCAGTCAGGGAAACCGGAGGACACATGACCCTGTAGCCAAGCAGTGTGGATCAGTACTTGGATTGGAGACCACCTAGGAATACCAGGAGCTGTATGCTGTATGCAACCCACTCCAGTGTCTCCGCCATGAAAACCAAGTGGATTAGCATGACCATGGACATAAAGATGTGCCTGGTGTGTTATGGTCCATGAGGTCACGGAGAGTCAGACACGACTGAACGATGAACAAAAAAATACTTTACAGAAAGGGTCATAGATAAGTAAAGGAATTCAAGCATGCCTGGGATAAGCATAAGACCACCCTTTATTAAACCAACATTTTATGTAGATGAAATAGGCATCATAGATGATAGATCGCTGTGACTAATTAAGACACTGGATCCATTGTTTTGAGTGCAGTCACATGGATTTGAGCATGTCTAGTGTTTTTTTGCATGTAATCTGGTTGTACTTAATGCAGACTACCTTAAGAGCTTGCAATCTGGTTGTATTCAATGCAGACTACTTTAAGAACTTTCAATCTGGTTGTACTTTATGCAGACTACCTTAAGAACTTGCAATCTGGTTGCATTTAATGCAGGATACCTTAACAGCTTGCAGTCTGGTTGCATTTAATGCAGAGTACATTAAGAGCTTGCAGTCTGGTTGCATATAATGCAGGCTACCTTAATAGCTTGCAGTCTGGATGCATATAATGCAGGCTATCTTAATAGCTTGCAATCTGGTTGCATACAATGCAGACTACCTTAATAGCTTGCAATCTGGTTGCATATAATGCAGGCTACCTTAATAGCTTGCAATCTGGTTGCATACAATGCAGACTACCTTAATAGCTTGCAGTCTGGTTGCATACAATGCAGACTACCTTAATAGCTTGCAGTCTGGTTGCATATAATGCAGACTACCTTAATAACTTGTAGTCTGGTTGCATTTAATGCAGACTACCTTAATAGCTTGTAGTCTGGTTGCATATAATGCAGGCTACCTTAATAGCTTGCAATCTGGTTGCATACAATGCAGACTACCTTAATAGCTTGCAGTCTGGTTGCATACAATGCAGACTACCTTAATAGCTTGCAGTCTGGTTGCATATAATGCAGACTACCTTAATAACTTGTAGTCTGGTTGCATTTAATGCAGACTACCTTAATAGCTTGTAGTCTGGTTGCATTTAATGCAGACTACCTTAATAGCTTGTAGTCTGGTTGCATATAATGCAGACTACCATAATAGCTTGTAGTCTGGTTGCATATAATGCAGACTACCTTAATAGCTTGCAGTCTGGTTGCATATAACCTTAATAGCTTGCAGTCTGGTTGCATATAACGCAGGCTACCTTAATAGCTTGCAATCTGGTTGCATACAATGCAGACTACCTTAATAGCTTGCAGTCTGGTTGCATATAATGCAGACTACCTTAATAGCTTGCAGTCTGGTTGCATATAATGCAGACTATCATTGAAGCTTGCTGTCTTTTTATTTAATGCAAACTATCCCAGGAGCTTGCAATTTGTTTTATATAATGGAGGCTACCCTAAGATCTTATGTTTTTGGACACAGCTGTTTCTGTCGTTGTGGATATTGCAAAATGTAAATTCTAAAAATAAACGTTCTTATCAAAGGAGCAATATCCCCGGGGGCAGATCTGGGGGCAGTTCTAGGAAGTGGAACAGGACAGAGGCCCAGACCAGGGGCAGAGAGGAGACTGAGATCAGAGGGGAGCATCACACGGGCACAGGGACGCAATTCCAAAAGAAGAGTGCACAGGTGGCAGGATACAATAACTCTACACACACACACAACGACACCCTGATACACATATATATGCACACAAAAACACACATATACACATTTGTTTGCAGTAATACACACAGCCACATTAATATACACTCTATTACATTGATACACACACACACACATATATACATACATATACACACACAAGCACAGATATACACTCAGACATAATGTTATACATGCACAAAAACAGAAGTGTACATACACACATAATCATCAACACTTACTGATATGCATTGTATTAACATCATTACATACACACTGATACATAGTGACACACTGGTAACAGTGCTCAATGCCAAGCAGCAGCTGCAAAGACAAATACAATATTAGCATGTATTAAGAATGGTGTATTAGGTTCCCGGGTGGTCCAGTGGTTAGGATTTGATGCTTACACTGATGCTACTTGGGTTCAATTACAGCCAGGGAACCACAAGGTAACACAACCAAGAAGCCATGCAGGATTGGGCCTGGTCAGTGCTTGGATGGGAGACCACCTAGGAATACCAGGAGCTGTATGCAGTGGCCCACTGTAGAAGTAACTGGCAACCCACTCCAGTATCTCTGTCATGAATACCAAGTGGATCAGCATGACCATGGTCATAAAGAAGTGTCCGGTGTGTTACAGTCCATGAGGTCATGTTGAGTCAGAAACAACTAAATGACATGCGGAAACAACTAAATGACATAAAAAATGAAGTGTATAGAAGACAGGGAAGCAAATGCTTCTGCCACTATACAAATCCCATATAAACAATAACCCCACAATGAAAAATACAGGCACTTCTCGTTGCAATATTATATTTCACATTGTTTCCATTGGGCTTAGACTGTATAAATCAGTGGTTCTCAATAGCCAGTCATAGGACCAGTGCCGGTCCTTGAGACCTTATCTGCCGATCTTTGAGGATCAACAAAACCTAGCACCTTATGCAAACCATCACCATTAGTTATAGATATATTAGGGAGGAATTTATATGCAATTAAACTGAACCCTGCCCACACACAGGCCAGGATTTGAGGATTTCCTTTCTGTGCAAAGGTGAGTCAATCAGGATGACTGAAGAAGTGATAGCCTCGCCAGCAGGGATATCATCAAATCCTGGCCTGTGTGTGTGGCCCTCCAGGAACGAACTTGCCCACCACTAGTCTAGACGCCGCCTCGATCACATCCTGATAAATAGACACAAGCAATCACACTAATGGCTGTAAGCATGCCGCGGTATTAATTCGAACCTGACCCAAACTTTGCTTTAATTTGTTTGTTTTTCCAGCAAAATGATAACTCAAAACAAATCAGCCACCAAAACTGCTACAGTGATTGTTTAACTAAACTTGATTAGTCAGTGAGCCTTTCTGATCCACCCACAAGTAGAGATTGAAGTTTTTTTATTAATGAAAGATCACTGCCATTTTTTTTTTCGTCGTACAGGTTGTGTCCAACTCTTTGTGACTTCATGGATCATAACACACCAAGAACATCTTTATGTCCATGTTCATGCTGATCCACTTGGTACTCATGGCAGAGATTACTGGAGTGGGTTGTCAGTTCCTTCTGCAATGGGCCACAGCATACAGCTCCTGGTATTCCTAGGTGGTTTCTCATCCAAGTACTAAATTATGTTTATTTTTGTATTTTTCCTTTTTTTTTTTTGCAATAGTTTGGACCTTTTCTGTATCCATTTAAAGGGCCAGGGCAGGAAAAAAAGGACACTTATTTGTCAAGTCTGTACCAACCTAACAATATTAGCAGTTGTGTAAGCAAATGGCCCCCCTTCTGGATTGCTACCTTTTCTTGATGAAGGTGCTTGTATACCTCAATTAAGTTATGAGCTGAACTATGTTTGGTCACCCAAGATGGGCAGGTCATAGGTCAGACAAATTGCAGTCCACTGGAGAAGGAACTGGCAACCCACTCCAGTATATTTGCTATGAAAACCAAATGTATAAGCACAACCAGACACAAAATGTGCCTGGCATGCTGTGATACATAGAGTCATGAAGACTCAGACATGACTGAATGACTAAAAACATGTTTTTTTGGGGGGAAATCTGAATTTTTGAGGAGTTCCCATCAGTGGTCTGTCAGCAGCCAGTCCTCACCGCTCCTTGCAGCCTCCCGCAGGACAGGATATCAATTAGTGTCTGTGGATAAATATAGATCCAGGGAACTGGCTGAGTCATTACAACTGGAGGTCAGCGCCAGAGCAGAGCGAGGGGGGGCAGCATTTATTAAAAATCATATTATTTATAGGGCCGGCTACACTGGACTCATTAGCACAGCCTACTACATCTACTACAAACTGGACTGCTATAGTATCATTTTTCTATATCATTTTTGAATAAGTACACTATTTTAAATAAGTTGATTAGTAAAAAACGAAATGGTAGATGGCATAGCAGCATAATTGCATCTATACAGTGCCTTGCAAAAGTATTCACCCCCCTTGGCATTTTTCGTGTTTTGTTGCCTCACAACCTGGAATTAACATGGATTGTTTGAGGATTTGCATCATGTAATTTACAGAACATGCCCACAACTTTTAAGATGCTTTTTTTTTTTATTGTGAAGCAAACAACAAATAGGACAAAATAACAGAAAAAGTCAATCTACATAACTATTCACCCCCCTAAAGTCAATACTTTGTAGAGCCACCTTTTGCGGCAATCACAGCTCCAAGACGCTTTGGATAAGTCTCTATGAGCTTGCCACATCTTACCACTGGGATTTTTGCCCATTCCTCCTGGCAAAACTGCTCCGGCTCCTTCAAGTTGGATGGTTTGCGCTTGTGAACAGCAATCTTTAAGTCTGACCACAGATTTTCTATTGGATTGAGGTCTGGGCTGTGACTCGGCCATTCCAACACATTTACATGTTTCCCCTCATACCACCCAAGTGTTGCTTTAGCCGTGTGTTTGGGGTCATTGTACTGCTGGAAGGTGAACCTCCGTCCTAGCCTCAAATCACGCACAGAGTGGTACAGGTTTTGCTCAAGAATATCCCTGTATTTAGCACCATCCATCTTTCCCTCAACTCTGACCAGTTTCCCAGTCCCGGCTGCTGAAAAACTTCCCCACAGCATGATGCTGCGACCACCATGTTTCACTGTGGGGATGGTGCTCTTTGGGTGATGTGTTGGGTCTGGGCCAGACATAGCATTTTCTTTGATGGCCGAAAAGTAAATTTTTTGTCTCATCAGACGAGAGCACCTTCCTCCATACATTTTGGGAGTCTCCCTCATGCCTTTTCACAAATTCAAAATGTGCCATTTAGTTTTTTGCTGAAAGTAATGGCTTTCTTCTGACCACTCTGCTATAAAGCCCAACTCTATGGAGTGTACGGCTTATTGTCGTCCTATGTACAGATACTCCAGTCTCTGCTGTGGATCTCTGCAGCTCCTCCAGGGTTACCTTAGGTCTCTGTGCTGCCTCTCTGATTAATGCCCTCCTTGCCCGGTCCGTGAGTTTTGGTGGGCGGCATCTCTTGGCAGGTTTGCTGTTGTGCCATGTTCTTTCCATTTGGTTATGATAGATTTGATGGTGCTCCTGGGGATCATCACAGATTTGGATATTTTTTTATAACCTAACCCTGACTTGTACTTCTTAACAACGTTGTCCCTTACTTGTTTGGAGAGTTCCTTGGTCTTCATGGCAGTGTTTGGTTAGTGGTGCCTCTTGCTTGCCTCTGAGGCCTTTCAAACAAGGTGTGTATATGTAATGACAGATCATGTGGCACTTAGTTTGCACACAGGTGGACATCATTTCACTAATTATGTGACTTCTGAAGGTAAATGGTTGCACCAGAGCTTTTTATGGAGTTCATAACAAAGGGGGTGAATACATTCGCACATGCCAATTTTCTGTTTTCTAGTTCTAAAAAATAGTTTTATGTATTTATTTTTCTTATTTCCCTTCACCAACTTAGACTATTGTGTTCTGATCCACCACATAAAATTCAGATTAACAAAACATTGAACTTAAGGCTGTAATGTAACAAAATAGGTAAAAAGTCAAGGGGGTGAATACTTTTGCAAGGCACTGATCTATAATATACAGTGGATATAAAAAGTCTACACACCCCTGTTAAAATGTCAGGTTTCTGTGCTGTAAAAAAATGAGACAACGATAAATAATTTCAGAACCTTTTCCACCTTTAATGTGACCTATAAACTGTACAACTCAATTGAAAAACAAACTGAAATCTTTTAAGCAGAGGGAAGAAAAATAAAAAAGAAAAATAATGTGGTTGCAAAAGTCTGCACACCCTCTTATAACTGGGGATGTAGCTGTGTTCAGAATTAAGCAATCACATTCCAAATCGTATTACATAGGAGTCAGCATATACCTGCCATCATTTAAAGTGACTCTGATTAACCCCAAATAAAGTTCAGCTGCTCTAGTTGGTCTTTCCTAAAATGTTCTTAGTCGCATCCCACAGCAAAAGCCATGGTCCACAGAAAGCTTCCAAAGCATCAGATGGATCTCATTGTTAAAAGGTATCAGTCAGGAGAAGGGTACAAAAGAATTTCCAAGGCATTAGATATACCATGGAACACAGTGAAGACAGTCATCATCAAGTGGAGAAAATATGGCACAACAGTGACATTACCAAGAACTGGAGCTCACTCCAAAATTGATGAAAAGACCAGAAGAAAACTGGTCTGGTAGGCTACCAAGAGGCCTACAGCAACATTAAAGGAGCTGCAGGAATATCTGGCAAGTACTGGCTGTGTGGTACATGTGACAACAATCTCCCGTATTCTTCATATGTCTTGGCTATGGGGTAGAGTGGCAAGATGAAAGCCTTTTTTACAAAGAAAAACATCCAAGCCAGGCTACATTTTGCAAAAACACATCTGAAGTCTTCCAAATAACTGCAATCACAAGGTGCTTCAACAAAGTATTAGTTTAAGGGTGTTCATACTTATGCAACCATATTATTTTTTTTTTATTTTTTTTCTTCCGTCTACCTAAAAGATTTCAGTTTGTTTTTCAATTGAGTTGTACAGTTTATAGGTCACATTAAAGGTTCAAAAAAGTTCTGAAATGATTTATCTTTGTCTCATTTTTTTACAGCATAGAAACCTGACATTTTAACAGGGGTGTGTAGACTTTTTATATCCACTGTATATATATATATATATATATATATATATATATATATATATATATATATATATATATATATATATAGTACATTTGTGTTTACATTTGAATGTCTAAAACAAGTTAAAAAAACCTGCTCCCATCTCAGAATTCCAAGGAAAACAGTTCTTATACTGCATTCTGGGAAGATGTGCAGGGACATGCTTTGTTCTTCTATCAATAACCATTTTAAACATGGCTTCCTTTAAGCTTATACCTGCTGTATTACACAGCTTTTATGCAAAGCCAAGGTTGGATTATACACAAGCTGAGAATCCTATCCACGTACAGCTTCAAGCTTACTGGCTAACATCATCGTGGATCCGGATCCCAGTTTGTGTTGTGGACCTTATGAGTAGGTAGTTCACCGCAACAATCATTTAATATATAGTGGGCAAAAGGGCGATAGAAGCGCTCCCCCGTACAGTAAATAAATAGTACATCTGTGTTCACATTTAAATGTCTCAAACAAGTTAAATATCCTGCTCCCAGCTCAGAATTCTGAGAAAAACAGTTATTACACTGTATTTATATTTATTTATTTATTTATTTATAGTGGCTGGTGAAACAAAACCTGCCATTTTTGTTGCATCAAACACAGTGTATAGGCATTTGCAGGGAGTTTCAGATTTATGGTCCTTTCCGAACCTCTCTGCCTGACGAGGACGGATGATTTGAGGAATAACTGGATTACATAAAAAGTCTAAAATAACAATTAATTTTAAAAACTCAAAAAGTCATATTTAGTGTGAGTTTAGATGATTTAATACAACGATGATCAATTGAATATCCATTTAATGTAATGTCCCTTTAAAAGTCCCTAAAAAAAAATGTGGATTGGATTTTTTTCTTAACAAATTAATATTTGAAACATTCTTTTTAATTTATCTATAATTAATTTGTTTTAACAACTAAAATAAACTGATTCAAAACACGCCCAATAACTTTTTTTTTTCTACTATAAAATAATCTAATATTTGTTTTAAACCATTTTTTCTAATTCTTCAAAAGGTAGACAATTCTGACATGCTGGCAAGCTGCTAACTTCAATGCCAGCCCACTAACTTCCTGTAAGAGCAGGAAGTTGGTGGGTGGAGCTTGAAGCTAACAACATACCAGGATGTCAGAAATGTTATCTTTATAATTAAAAGTAAAATAATCCAGTAATCAATTGTACTTTAATGAAGGTTTTTTTTGCAAGAGCAGTGATTGCAGTTATTATTGTGAGCTGAGTATGTGCTAGGAAAGGGGCATGTGTTAAATTCCCAAATGATATAACTAATCCCCCCAGCTATTAAGAAGTGTTCACGTCACAAAAATAGAAACTTTTTGACTATATTTGTAAAAAAATGTTTTATTTATTTTTATGCTAATTTTGTTAGTTTATCATATACATCACAAATGCTAGATTTTAATGTAAAAATGCATATATATATATATATATATATATATATATATATATATATATATATATATAATATCACTATCTTCTGCCCTTTATATACATTTGGCTGTGAATTTTTATCTTAATCAGCATTTTTTAAACTAAAAAAACCAAACCACAAACTCTTTCATTTACATCAACAAGACAAGTATTGACGTGGGGGGAGGGGTGCGACGTTTAAAGAAACACACCCGCTTTTGTTCATTTAGATAAAAAACCTGCTGACAGACGACCTAAATTCCAGGTCTAAAACACAACACGACCTTCAGGTAATTATACCTTAAAGACGTCAAGTATGAGAACCGACATCACTGAATTGAAAAGGTCAAAACTATTCCAAAATGAAAAGTGTACTTATAAATTTATATAATTCTAATATAAATATATATTTACTTACAGTGTATGTATTGTTAGCACAGGCAATAGAGTACAATATATATATACATATATATATATATATATATATATATATATATATATATATATCGTATCTGCATACTTATAGCGCTACGGAATATGTTGGCGCATTACAAATAAACAATAATAATAATAATAATATTGCAGTGGTAATTTAATTTATTTTTTGAATTATTTTAATTGCTAATCAATTATTAATTAACAACTAATTATTTAAATTAATTAATCTAATTAAAACATTCATGTAAAACAAACTGTCTAAAGAGTTCCTTTAAAGGACTATTAAAGTTATTTATTTAAATTGCACTACACTTGAAATCAGGCAAAATCGATTTATTTTGGTTTCTGCCGACGACTTCCCGAAGTGGGAGGAGATCCTGGATACTGAGGAAGTTTCTATCTGCATCTACATCTGCCAGTGCTCCCATTAGGTCTTATACATTTTATAAGCATTTATTTTGCTTTTGAAACGGCCATTTTGGCTTCTGATGATACGTTCCTGTAGTTTGAGGAAATCCTGAATACTGAGGAAGTTTCTATCGGCATATACATCTGCCAGTGCTCTCATTAGGTCTAATTCTTTGAATCGGTTATTTACTCAGAGTCTGTTTGGCAAGTTCAAGGTCAAGTTGGCATCGAGACATTCCCGCCGGTGACTTGCTTCATTCCACTGCGCCTCAGCCCTCAAATTATCTTTGCCTGAGCTTCGAGGCACAGATTCTGGTCACTGTGGGTGATTATCTCTCAATTAGTGTGAATGGGTCACTTCCGCTCACTGACTCACCTGTAAAGATTGTAGCTCGGGAGCAGATAATAAGAGCCTGCCAACATGGGCCGACGTGTGTGCGTGTGGGGGTGTGTGCCTCCATGACTCAAGGGTTAATTACCACCTTCGTTAACACAAGGCCATAATCATTTCTTAGCTGTTAACTCCTCGGCTTCTGTTTTCAATTGCGTATAAAAAACATTAGCAAGCCCTGCACCCCAGCCTAATGGTACAAAGATGTCCGACACCCCTGAAGACGACAGCACTTAAACTCCCTAAGGAGCCAAGACAAGGTGCCATAAGGTAGCACCTGCCCGGGAGCGCAGACATCCTGGCCCTGGCTCAATATCCTATAGCCCCTTCCCCTCTCCTATACTTGAGATTGCCACCAATCAGCACTTCACACTGCGTAAGCTGGTTGGTGACAGGCCAACCAATCAGATCAGTGCCAACCAGGAACAGACTCTGATTGGTCGGGGGGGGAGATTTCAAAAGCCCAAAAAGATGCCCACGTTATGTTTGCCTATAAAAATATGGTATTTTAGGCCCACAACAAAGTAACCTTAATAGGATAGTCCTATGGACATGATAACTCACTCTCCAAACAACCTCTTTTAGCCACTTGTGCTTAATCACAGGGAGAAATATCCTGTAGTATATCAGTCTGGTTCCACTAACTAGAGTGGTCCAGCCCTGAAATACCAGGCAATTCTACCCTGAACAGGAGAAACAGCAAACCCCAGACGTACGTTTCGGCCTCTATGGGCCTCGTCAGCACGGTGTAGCTGATAACTCCCTAAGGCACAGCGCCTGCCTGAGCACCTCTATTGTTGGTATTGTTTTATTGTATAAGAAAGGAGAGCATGAAATAAAGCTTTTACTAAATTATTCTACAGAGAAATTGTGCAACTTGTGCGCGTAGGATTGGGTATTGTTAGACCTTGTCAAGCCCACTGAAGAGGCAGATATACTGCAGAACAGACACACACCTGGTCGCTCTCCGTACACATATACTGCAGAACAGACACACACCTGGTCACTCTCCATATGCATATACTGCAGAACAGACACACACCTGGTCGCTCTCCGTACGCATATACTGCAGAACAGACACACACCTGGTCGCTCTCCGTACGCATATACTGCAGAACAGACACACACCTGGTCGCTCTCCGTACACATATACTGCAGAACAGACACACACCTGGTCACTCTCCATATGCATATACTGCAGAACAGACACACACCTGGTCGCTCTCCGTACGCATATACTACAGAAGAGACACACACCTGGTCGCTCTCCGTACGCATATACTGCAGAACAGACACACACCTGGTCGCTCTCAGTATGCATATACTGCAGAACAGACACACACCTGGTCGCTCTCCGTATGCATATACTGCAGAACAGACACACACCTGGTCGCTCTCCGTACACATATACTGCAGAACAGACACACACCTGGTCACTCTCCGTACACATATACTGCAGAACAGACACACACCTGGTCACTCTCCGTACGCATATACTGCAGAACAGACACACACCTGGTCGCTCTCCGTACGCATATACTGCAGAACAGACACACACCTGGTCACTCTCCGTACACATATACTGCAGAACAGACACACACCTGGTCACTCTCCATATGCATATACTGCAGAACAGACACACACCTGGTCACTCTCCGTACGCATATACTGCAGAACAGACACACACCTGGTCACTCTCCGTACGCATATACTGCAGAACAGACACACACCTGGTCGCTCTCCGTACGCATATACTGCAGAACAGACACACACCTGGTCGCTCTCCGTACGCATATACTGCAGAACAGACACACACCTGGTCACTCTCCGTACGCATATACTGCAGAACAGACACACACCTGGTCGCTCTCCAAACGCATATACTGCAGAACAGACACACACCTGGTCACTCTCCGTACGCATATACTGCAGAACAGAGACACACCTGGTCACTCTCCGTACGCATATACTGCAGAACAGACACACACCTGGTCACTCTCCGTACGCATATACTGCAGAACAGACACACACCTGGTCGCTCTCCGTACGCATATACTGCAGAACAGACACACACCTGGTCGCTCTCCGTACACATATACTGCAGAACAGACACACACCTGGTCGCTCTCCGTACGCATATACTGCAGAACAGACACACACCTGGTCACTCTCCGTACGCATATACTGCAGAACAGACACACACCTGGTCGCTCTCCATACGCATATACTGCAGAACAGACACACACCTGGTCGCTCCACGTACGCATATACTGCAGAACAGACACACACCTGGTCGCTCCACGTACGCATATACTGCAGAACAGACACACACCTGGTCGCTCCACGTACGCATATACTGCAGAACAGACACACACCTGGTCACTCTCCGTACACATATACTGCAGAACAGACACACACCTGGTCACTCTCCGTACACATATACTGCAGAACAGACACACACCTGGTCGCTCTCCGTACACATATACTGCAGAACAGACACACACCTGGTCGCTCTCCGTACGCATATACTGCAGAACAGACACAAATCTGGTCTCTCGCCCTACGCATATACTACAGAAGAGACACACACCTGGTCGCTCTCCGTATGCATATACTGCAGAACAGACACACACCTGGTCGCTCTCCGTACGCATATACTGCAGAACAGACACACACCTGGTCTCTCGCCCTACGCATATACTACAGAAGAGACACACACCTGGTCACTCTCCATATGCATATACTGCAGAACAGACACACACCTGGTCACTCTCCGTACGCATATACTGCAGAACAGACACACACCTGGTCACTCTCCGTACGCATATACTGCAGAACAGACACACACCTGGTCGCTCTCCGTACGCATATACTGCAGAACAGACACACACCTGGTCTCTCGCCCTACGCATATACTACAGAAGAGACACACACCTGGTCACTCTCCATATGCATATACTGCAGAACAGACACACACCTGGTCGCTCTCCATATGCATATACTACAGAAGAGACACACACCTGGTCACTCTCCGTATGCATATACTGCAGAACAGACACACACCTGGTCGCTCTCCGTACACATATACTGCAGAACAGACACACACCTGGTCACTCTCCGTATGCATATACTGCAGAACAGACACACACCTGGTCGCTCTCCGTACACATATACTGCAGAACAGACACACACCTGGTCACTCTCCGTATGCATATACTGCAGAACAGACACACACCTGGTCGCTCTCCGTACACATATACTGCAGAACAGACACACACCTGGTCACTCTCCATATGCATATACTGCAGAACAGACACACACCTGGTCGCTCTCCGTACACATATACTGCAGAACAGACACACACCTGGTCACTCTCCGTATGCATATACTGCAGAACAGACACACACCTGGTCACTCTCCGTATGCATATACTGCAGAACAGACACACACCTGGTCGCTCTCCGTACACATATACTGCAGAACAGACACACACCTGGTCACTCTCCGTATGCATATACTGCAGAACAGACACACACCTGGTCACTCTCCGTACGCATATACTGCAGAACAGACACACACCTGGTCGCTCTCCGTACGCATATACTGCAGAACAGACACACACCTGGTCCCTCTCCGTACGCATATACTGCAGAACAGACACACACCTGGTCACTCTCCGTACGCATATACTGCAGAACAGACACACACCTGGTCGCTCTCCGTACGCATATACTGCAGAACAGACACACACCTGGTCGCTCTCCGTACGCATATACTGCAGAACAGACACACACCTGGTCGCTCTCCGTACGCATATACTGCAGAACAGACACACACCTGGTCGCTCTCCGTACGCATATACTGCAGAACAGACACACACCTGGTCGCTCTCCGTACGCATATACTGCAGAACAGACACACACCTGGTCACTCTCCGTACGCATATACTGCAGAACAGACACACACCTGGTCGCTCTCCGTACACATATACTGCAGAACATACACACACCTGGTCACTCTCCATACGCATATACTGCAGAACAGACACACACCTGGTCGCTCTCCGTATGCATATACTGCAGAACAGACACACACCTGGTCGCTCTCCGTACGCATATACTGCAGAACAGACACACACCTGGTCACTCTCCGTATGCATATACTGCAGAACAGACACACACCTGGTCGCTCTCCGTACACATATACTGCAGAACAGACACACACCTGGTCGCTCTCCGTACGCATATACTGCAGAACAGACACACACCTGGTCGCTCTCCGTACGCATATACTGCAGAACAGACACACACCTGGTCGCTCTCCGTAGGCATATACTGCAGAACAGACACACACCTGGTCGCTCTCCGTACGCATATACTGCAGAACAGACACACACCTGGTCACTCTCCGTATGCATATACTGCAGAACAGACACACACCTGGTCGCTCTCCGTACACATATACTGCAGAACAGACACACACCTGGTCACTCTCCGTATGCATATACTGCAGAACAGACACACACCTGGTCACTCTCCGTACGCATATACTGCAGAACAGACACACACCTGGTCGCTCTCCGTACGCATATACTGCAGAACAGACACACACCTGGTCCCTCTCCGTACGCATATACTGCAGAACAGACACACACCTGGTCCCTCTCCGTACGCATATACTGCAGAACAGACACACACCTGGTCACTCTCCGTACGCATATACTGCAGAACAGACACACACCTGGTCGCTCTCCGTACGCATATACTGCAGAACAGACACACACCTGGTCGCTCTCCGTACGCATATACTGCAGAACAGACACACACCTGGTCGCTCTCCGTATGCATATACTGCAGAACAGACACACACCTGGTCACTCTCCGTACGCATATACTGCAGAACAGACACACACCTGGTCGCTCTCCGTACGCATATACTGCAGAACAGACACACACCTGGTCGCTCTCCGTACGCATATACTGCAGAACAGACACACACCTGGTCGCTCTCCGTACGCATATACTGCAGAACAGACACACACCTGGTCACTCTCCGTACGCATATACTGCAGAACAGACACACACCTGGTCACTCTCCGTACGCATATACTGCAGAACAGACACACACCTGGTCGCTCTCCGTACGCATATACTGCAGAACAGACACACACCTGGTCACTCTCCGTACGCATATACTGCAGAACAGACACACACCTGGTCACTCTCCGTACGCATATACTGCAGAACAGACACACACCTGGTCGCTCTCCGTACGCATATACTGCAGAACAGACACACACCTGGTCGCTCTCCGTACGCATATACTGCAGAACAGACACACACCTGGTCGCTCTCCGTACGCATATACTGCAGAACAGACACACACCTGGTCGCTCTCCGTACGCATATACTGCAGAACAGACACACACCTGGTCGCTCTCAGTATGCATATACTGCTGAACAGTCACACACCTGGTCGCTCTCCGTACGCATATACTGCAGAACAGACACACACCTGGTCGCTCTCCGTATGCATATACTGCAGAACAGACACACACCTGGTCACTCTCCGTACGCATATACTGCAGAACAGACACACACCTGGTCACTCTCCGTATGCATATACTGCAGAACAGACACACACCTGGTCACTCTCCGTACGCATATACTGCAGAACAGACACACACCTGGTCGCTCTCCGTACGCATATACTGCAGAACAGACACACACCTGGTCCCTCTCCGTATGCATATACTGCAGAACAGACACACACCTGGTCACTCTCCGTACACATATACTGCAGAACAGACACACACCTGGTCACTCTCCGTACGCATATACTGCAGAACAGACACACACCTGGTCGCTCTCCGTACGCATATACTGCAGAACAGACACACACCTGGTCGCTCTCCGTACGCATATACTGCAGAACAGACACACACCTGGTCACTCTCCGTATGCATATACTGCAGAACAGACACACACCTGGTCGCTCTCCGTACGCATATACTGCAGAACAGACACACACCTGGTCGCTCTCCGTACGCATATACTGCAGAACAGACACACACCTGGTCACTCTCCGTACGCATATACTGCAGAACAGACACACACCTGGTCGCTCTCCGTACGCATATACTGCAGAACAGACACACACCTGGTCACTCTCCGTATGCATATACTGCAGAACAGACACACACCTGGTCGCTCTCCGTACGCATATACTGCAGAACAGACACACACCTGGTCGCTCTCCGTACGCATATACTGCAGAACAGACACACACCTGGTCGCTCTCCGTACGCATATACTGCAGAACAGACACACACCTGGTCGCTCTCCGTACACATATACTGCAGAACAGACACACACCTGGTCGCTCTCAGTATGCATATACTGCTGAACAGTCACACACCTGGTCGCTCTCCGTACGCATATACTGCAGAACAGACACACACCTGGTCGCTCTCCGTATGCATATACTTCAGAACAGACACACACCTGGTCACTCTCCGTACGCATATACTGCAGAACAGACACACACCTGGTCACTCTCCATATGCATATACTGCAGAACAGACACACACCTGGTCGCTCTCCGTACGCATATACTACAGAAGAGACACACACCTGGTCGCTCTCCATATGCATATACTGCAGAACAGACACACACCTGGTCGCTCTCCATATGCATATACTGCAGAACAGACACACACCTGGTCACTCTCCGTACGCATATACTGCAGAACAGACACACACCTGGTCGCTCTCCGTACGCATATACTGCAGAACAGACACACACCTGGTCACTCTCCGTACGCATATACTGCAGAACAGACACACACCTGGTCG
Organism: Discoglossus pictus; assembly: GCA_027410445.1. Lineage (NCBI taxonomy): Eukaryota > Metazoa > Chordata > Amphibia > Anura > Alytidae > Discoglossus > Discoglossus pictus. Next base: position 33,075,416 of record CM050174.1, read on the forward strand.
CTCTCCGTACGCATATACTGCAGAACAGACACACACCTGGTCGCTCTCCGTACGCATATACTGCAGAACAGACACACACCTGGTCGCTCTCCGTACGCATATACTGCAGAACAGACACACACCTGGTCACTCTCCGTACGCATATACTGCAGAACAGACACACACCTGGTCACTCTCCGTACGCATATACTGCAGAACAGACACACACCTGGTCGCTCTCCGTACGCATATACTGCAGAACAGACACACACCTGGTCACTCTCCGTATGCATATACTGCAGAACAGACACACACCTGGTCGCTCTCCGTACGCATATACTGCAGAACAGACACACACCTGGTCGCTCTCCGTACGCATATACTGCAGAACAGACACACACCTGGTCGCTCTCCGTACGCATATACTGCAGAACAGACACACACCTGGTCGCTCTCCGTACACATATACTGCAGAACAGACACACACCTGGTCACTCTCCGTACGCATATACTGCAGAACAGACACACACCTGGTCGCTCTCAGTATGCATATACTGCTGAACAGTCACACACCTGGTCGCTCTCCGTACACATATACTGCAGAACAGACACACACCTGGTCACTCTCCGTATGCATATACTGCAGAACAGACACACACCTGGTCGCTCTCCTTATGCATATACTGCAGAACAGACACACACCTGGTCACTCTCCGTACGCATATACTGCAGAACAGACACACACCTGGTCACTCTCCGTATGCATATACTGCAGAACAGACACACACCTGGTCGCTCTCCGTACGCATATACTGCAGAACAGACACACACCTGGTCGCTCTCCGTACGCATATACTGCAGAACAGACACACACCTGGTCGCTCTCCGTACGCATATACTGCAGAACAGACACACACCTGGTCGCTCTCCGTACACATATACTGCAGAACAGACACACACCTGGTCGCTCTCAGTATGCATATACTGCTGAACAGACACACACCTGGTCACTCTCCATATGCATATACTGCAGAACAGACACACACCTGGTCACTCTCCGTATGCATATACTGCAGAACAGACACACACCTGGTCACTCTCCATATGCATATACTGCAGAACAGACACACACCTGGTCGCTCTCCGTACGCATATACTACAGAAGAGACACACACCTGGTCGCTCTCCATATGCATATACTGCAGAACAGACACACACCTGGTCGCTCTCCATATGCATATACTGCAGAACAGACACACACCTGGTCACTCTCCGTATGCATATACTGCAGAACAGACACACACCTGGTCACTCTCCGTATGCATATACTGCAGAACAGACACACACCTGGTCGCTCTCCATATGCATATACTGCAGAACATACACACACCTGGTCACTCTCCGTATGCATATACTGCAGAACAGACACACACCTGGTCACTCTCCGTATGCATATACTGCAGAACAGACACACACCTGGTCGCTCTCCATATGCATATACTGCAGAACAGACACACACCTGGTCACTCTCCGTATGCATATACTGCAGAACAGACACACACCTGGTCACTCTCCGTATGCATATACTGCAGAACAGACACACACCTGGTCGCTATCCGTACGCATATACTGCAGAACAGACACACACCTGGTCACTCTCCGTACACATATACTGCAGAACAGACACACACCTGGTCACTCTCCGTACACATATACTGCAGAACAGACACACACCTGGTCACTCTCCGTATGCATATACTGCAGAACAGACACACACCTGGTCACTCTCCGTACACATATACTGCAGAACAGACACACACCTGGTCACTCTCCGTACGCATATACTGCAGAACAGACACACACCTGGTCACTCTCCGTATGCATATACTGCAGAACAGACACACACCTGGTCGCTCTCCGTACGCATATACTGCAGAACAGACACACACCTGGTCGCTCTCCGTACGCATATACTGCAGAACAGACACACACCTGGTCGCTCTCCAAACACATATACTGCAGAACAGACACACACCTGGTCACTCTCCGTACGCATATACTGCAGAACAGACACACACCTGGTCGCTCTCCGTACGCATATACTGCAGAACAGACACACACCTGGTCGCTCTCAGTATGCATATACTGCAGAACAGACACACACCTGGTCGCTCTCCAAACACATATACTGCAGAACAGACACACACCTGGTCACTCTCCGTACGCATATACTGCAGAACAGACACACACCTGGTCACTCTCCGTACGCATATACTGCAGAACAGTCACACACCTGGTCGCTCTCCGTATCCATATACTGCAGAACAGACACACACCTGGTCGCTCTTCGTACACATATACTGCAAAACAGACACAAATCTGGTCTCTCACCCTACGCATATACTACAGAAGAGACACACAGCTGGTCGCTCTCCGTATGCATTTACTGCAGAACAGACACACACCTGGTCGCTCTCCGTATGCATTTACTGCAGAACAGACACACACCTGGTCACTCTCCGTACGCATATACTGCAGAACAGACACACACCTGGTCGCTCTCCGTACGCATATACTGCAGAACAGACACACACCTGGTCACTCTCCGTACGCATATACTGCAGAACAGACACACACCTGGTCGCTCTCCGTACGCATATACTGCAGAACAGACACACACCTGGTCACTCTCCGTATGCATATACTGCAGAACAGACACACACCTGGTCACTCTCCATATGCATATACTGCAGAACAGACACACACCTGGTCGCTCTCCATATGCATATACTGCAGAACAGACACACACCTGGTCGCTCTCCAAACACATATACTGCAGAACAGACACACACCTGGTCACTCTCCGTACGCATATACTGCAGAAGAGACACACACCTGGTCGCTCTCCGTACGCATATACTGCAGAACAGACACACACCTGGTCGCTCTCCGTATGCATATACTGCAGAACAGACACACACCTGGTCACTCTCCGTATGCATATACTGCAGAACAGACACACACCTGGTCACTCTCAGTATGCATATACTGCAGAACAGACACACACCTGGTCACTCTCCGTATGCATATACTGCAGAACAGACACACACCTGGTCACTCTCCGTATGCATATACTGCAGAACAGACACACACCTGGTCACTCTCCGTATGCATATACTGCAGAACAGACACACACCTGGTCACTCTCCGTACGCATATACTGCAGAACAGACACACACCTGGTCACTCTCCGTACGCATATACTGCAGAACAGACACACACCTGGTCGCTCTCCGTACGCATATACTACAGAACAGACACACACCTGGTCGCTCTCCAAACACATATACTGCAGAACAGACACACACCTGGTCGCTCTCCATATGCATATACTGCAGAACAGACACGCACCTGGTCACACTCCGTATGCATATACTGCAGAACAGACACACACCTGGTCACTCTCCGTATGCATATACTGCAGAACAGACACACACCTGGTCACTCTCCGTATGCATATACTGCAGAACAGACACACACCTGGTCACTCTCCGTACGCATATACTGCAGAACAGACACACACCTGGTCACTCTCCGTACGCATATACTGCAGAACAGACACACACCTGGTCACTCTCCGTACGCATATACTGCAGAACAGACACACACCTGGTCACTCTCCGTACGCATATACTGCAGAACAGACACACACCTGGTCACTCTCCGTATGCATATACTGCAGAACAGACACACACCTGGTCACTCTCCGTACACATATACTGCAGAACAGACACACACCTGGTCACTCTCCGTACACATATACTGCAGAACAGACACACACCTGGTCGCTCTCAGTATGCATATACTGCAGAACAGACACACACCTGGTCACTCTCCGTACGCATATACTGCAGAACAGACACACACCTGGTCACTCTCCGTACGCATATACTGCAGAACAGACACACACCTGGTCACTCTCCGTACGCATATACTGCAGAACAGACACACACCTGGTCGCTCTCCGTATGCATATACTGCAGAACAGACACACACCTGGTCGCTCTTCGTACACATATACTGCAAAACAGACACAAATCTGGTCTCTCACCCTACGCATATACTACAGAAGAGACACACAGCTGGTCGCTCTCCGTATGCATTTACTGCAGAACAGACACACACCTGGTCGCTCTCCGTACGCATATACTGCAGAACAGACACACACCTGGTCACTCTCCGTACGCATATACTGCAGAACAGACACACACCTGGTCACTCTCCGTACGCATATACTGCAGAACAGACACACACCTGGTCACTCTCCGTACGCATATACTGCAGAACAGACACACACCTGGTCGCTCTCCGTATGCATATACTGCAGAACAGACACACACCTGGTCGCTCTTCGTACACATATACTGCAGAACAGACACAAATCTGGTCTCTCACCCTACGCATATACTGCAGAACAGACACACACCTGGTCACTCTCCGTACGCATATACTGCAGAACAGACACACACCTGGTCACTCTCCGTACGCATATACTGCAGAACAGACACACACCTGGTCGCTCTCCGTACGCATATACTGCAGAACAGACACACACCTGGTCGCTCTCCGTATGCATATACTGCAGAACAGACACACACCTGGTCTCTCTCCGTACACATATACTACAGAAGAGACACACACCTGGTCGCTCTCCGTACACATATACTGCAGAACAGACACACACCTGGTCGCTCTCAGTATGCATATACTGCTGAACAGTCACACACCTGGTCGCTCTCCGTACGCATATACTGCAGAACAGACACACACCTGGTCACTCTCCATATGCATATACTGCAGAACAGACACAAATCTGGTCTCTCACCCTACGCATATACTACAGAAGAGACACACACCTTGTCGCTCTCTATACGCATATACTACAGAAGAGACACACACCTGGTCACTCTCCGTACGCATATACTGCAGAACAGACACACACCTGGTCACTCTCCGTACGCATATACTGCAGGACACACACACACCTGGTCTCTCTCCATACACATATACTGCAGAACAGACACACACCTGGTCGCTCTCAGTATGCATATTCTGCAGAACAGACACACACCTGGTCACTCTCCGTACGCATATACTGCAGAACAGACACACACCTGGTCTCTCTCCATACACATATACTGCAGAACAGACACACACCTGGTCGCTCTCTACATGCATATACTTCAGAACAGACACACACCTGGTCGCTCTCAGTATGCATATACTGCAGAACAGACACACACCTGGTCGCTCTCTATATGCATATACTTCAGAACAGACACACACCTGGTCGCTCTCCGTATGCATATACTGCAGAACAGACACACACCTGGTCGCTCTCCGTACGCATATACTGCAGAACAGACACACACCTGGTCACGCTCCATATGCATATACTGCAGAACAGACACACACCTGGTCGCTATCTATACGCATATACTGCAGAACAGACACACACCTGGTCACTCTCTATACGCATATACTGCAGAACAGACACACACCTGGTCGCTCTCTATACGCATATACTTCAGAACAGTCAAAAATATATTATTGACCTTTTATTTTTGTATCCTTTGGGTGCTTAACACCCCTTCAATTGAATCATAAAAAAATAACTTTATTTGGATACCTATGATCCTAGACAACGCCGATTAATGAGTAAAAAGTGCTTGCAAATTCACATGATATCAAAGTAGCAGTTCAAAAATATATTTCCACATAGGAATAATCAGCTCTGCATAAATAAATCTAGGCCCTAATAAACTGATATAATACTGCTTTTGTAGACCTTTGCTAATCAACTCTCATATATCAGAATATGCTGATAATCCTGTTGGTACAGGATACACTGATAATCACAGAGTTGTAAAGTATTAATAAAAAAGCACATAATATTCACATTGCTAAAAACAAAAAAGAAAAATAGTGGGACACAGGTATTCAATAGTGGGACACAGGGATTCATTCGATATAACAACTATATATGTTGCAAAAATATAGTTTCAACAAAGATAAACAGGTCATTTGAGAATAAACGTATGGGAGGGTAATAACATATAGCAATAAAGTACTTGCGATTCAGTTTCCCTCTCTCCTTACCTCTCTTCTGAATTGACTTGTGAGCCCTTTGAACCATATTTCTTTTAAGTTGAACCTGTCCCACTAAAAAATAAAATGCCAACGGTCCGTTTCGTCCTTCCAGAAGACTTTCTCTAAGGCCTGTTTATCTTTGTTGAAACTATTTTTTTGCAATATATATAGTTGTTATATTGAATGAATCCCTTGTTTTAGAGGTATTGAATAGTGTCCCACTATTTTTCTTTTTTGTTTCTAACAATGTGAATATTATGTGTTTTTTTATTAATACTTTACAACTCTGTGATTATCAGTGTATCCTGTACCAACAGGATTATCAGCATATTCTGATATATGAGAGATGATTAGCAAAGGTCTACAAAAGCAGTACTATATCAGTTTATCAGGGCCTAGATTTATTTATGCAGAGTTGATTATTCCTATGTGAAAATATATTTTTGCACTGCTACTTTGATATCATGTGAATTTGCAAGCACTTTTTACTCATTTGTCTAGGATCATAGGTATCCAAATAAAGTTATTTTTTGATACTTCAGAACAGGCAAACACCTGGTCGATCTCTATACGAATATACTGCAGAACAGACACACACCTGGTCGCTCTCCGTATGCATATACTGCAGAACAGACACACACCTGGTCGCTCTCCGTATGCATATACTGCAGAACAGACACACACCTGGTCGCTCTCCGTACACATATACTGCAGAACAGACACAAATCTGGTCTCTCGCCCTACGCATATACTACAGAAGAGACACACACCTGGTCGCTCTCCGTATGCATATACTGCAGAACAGACACACACCTGGTCGCTCTCCGTACGCATATACTGCAGAACAGACACACACCTGGTCTCTCGCCCTACGCATATACTACAGAAGAGACACACACCTGGTCACTATACTGCAGAACAGACACACACCTGGTCACTATACTGCAGAACAGACACACACCTGGTCGCTCTCCGTACGCATATACTACAGAACAGACACACACCTGGTCACTCTCCGTACGCATATACTGCAGAACAGACACACACCTGGTCGCTCTCCGTATGCATATACTGCAGAACAGACACACACCTGGTCGCTCTCCATATGCATATACTGCAGAACAGACACACACCTGGTCGCTCTCAGTATGCATATACTGCAGAACAGACACACACCTGGTCGCTCTCCGTATGCATATACTGCAGTACAGACACACACCTGGTCGCTCTCCGTATGCATATACTGCAGAACAGACACACACCTGGTCACTCTCCATATGCATATACTGCAGAACAGACACACACCTGGTCGCTCTCAGTATGCATATACTGCAGAACAGACACACACCTGGTCGCTCTCAGTATGCATATACTGCAGAACAGACACACACCTGGTCGCTCTCAGTATGCATATACTGCAGAACAGACACACACCTGGTCGCTCTCTATATGCATATACTGCAGAACAGACACACACCTGGTCGCTCTCCGTACACATATACTGCAGAACAGACACACACCTGGTCACTTTCCATATGCATATACTGCAGAACAGACACACACCTGGTCGCTCTCTATATGCATATACTGCAGAACAGACACACACCTGGTCACTCTCCATATGCATATACTGCAGAACAGACACACACCTGGTCGCTCTCTATACGTATATACTGCAGAACAGACACACACCTGGTCACTCTCCATATGCATATACTGCAGAACAGACAAACACCTGGTCGCTCTCTATACGCATATACTTCAGAACAGTCAAAAATATATTATTGACCTTTTATTTTTGTATCCTTTGGGTGCTTAACACCCCTTCAATTGAATCATCAAAAAATAACTTTATTTGGATACCTATGATCCTAGACAACGCCGATTAATGAGTAAAAAGTGCTTGCAAATTCACATGATATCAAAGTAGCAGTTCAAAAATATATTTCCACATAGGAATAATCAGCTCTGCATAAATAAATCTAGGCCCTGATAAACTGATATAATACTGCTTTTGTAGACCTTTGCTAATCAGCTCTCATATATCAGAATATGCTGATAATCCTGTTGGTACAGGATACACTGATAATCACAGAGTTGTAAAGTATTAATAAAAAAGCACATAATATTCACATTGCTAAAAACAAAAAAGAAAAATAGTGGGACACAGGTATTCAATAGTGGGACACAGGGATTCATTCGATATAACAACTATATATGTTGCAAAAATATAGTTTCAACAAAGATAAACAGGTCATTTGAGAATAAAAGTATGGGAGGGTAATAACATATAGCAATAAAGTACTTGCGATTCAGTTTCCCTCTCTCCATACCTCTCTTCTGAATTGACTTGTGAGCCCTTTGAACCATATTTCTTTTAAGTTGAACCTGTCCCACTAAAAAATAAAATGCCAACGGTCCGTTTCGTCCTTCCAGAAGACTTTCTCTAAGGCCTGTTTATCTTTGTTGAAACTATTTTTTTGCAATATATATAGTTGTTATATTGAATGAATCCCTTGTTTTAGAGGTATTGAATAGTGTCCCACTATTTTTCTTTTTTGTTTCTAACAATGTGAATATTATGTGTTTTTTTATTAATACTTTACAACTCTGTGATTATCAGTGTATCCTGTACCAACAGGATTATCAGCATATTCTGATATATGTGAGATGATTAGCAAAGGTCTACAAAAGCAGTACTATATCAGTTTATCAGGGCCTAGATTTATTTATGCAGAGCTGATTATTCCTATGTGAAAATATATTTTTGCACTGCTACTTTGATATCATGTGAATTTGCAAGCACTTTTTACTCATTTGTCTAGGATCATAGGTATCCAAATAAAGTTATTTTTTGATACTTCAGAACAGGCAAACACCTGGTCGATCTCTATACGAATATACTGCAGAACAGACAAACACATGGTCTTTCTCTATACGCATATACTACAGAACAGACACACACCTGGTCTCTCTCCATGCACATATACTGCAGAACAGACAAACACGTGGCCGCTTTCTATAGACATATACTCAAGAACAGACATACATCTGGTCTCTTTATACACATATACTGCAGGACAGACAAATTGCTTATCTATTTTTTTTATAAATGTTAAACACTATCTGAATAAAATACTACAGAGCACCTGGCTTTCTATACACATATACTGCAGAACAGACATACACCTGGTCGCTCTCCGTACACATATACTGCATTCCTCTTCTTTCTCTATTCACATATACTCCAGAATAAACACACTGCCAGTCTCTATAAACAATTACACAACAGACACTTTTTGTACACGTACACTGCAGAACAGTCACATTTTTTTCATTCTCTATACACATAAACTGAAGAACAGACACCCTCCTGGTCACTATGTACACACACATAATTCAGAATAAGCACACTCCAGCCATATCCTACAAAAAATGTATATCTAAACTTCTGATCTCTCTATACTGCAGAATAGACACTTCTGGTCCATGTCTCTACATATACTGCAGAATAGACACACACTGGTTTCTCTCATTATAAATATTGCTTTAAAAAATGTATTTTTTTTAAAATAGGTTTTGCGCAAAACAATAAAGTGAATTCCCCCATTTGTTATGTCCGAATGATGTCACAGAGTGAAACTGACCCCTTGACCATTGTGTTAGGAATGTTGGTCACAAGCAGAAACCACTTATATTGGGGGGGGGGGGGGGGGGGGGGGTGACGTGCTCGGACATTGGCTGTTGATTTCAGAGAGCTTCCTAATTCAGGGAACATATAAATGAAAGGATCACTGTAGCGATTTAGGTTCATAATGGGACATGAAAACCTGGCTACACATTGTACTACTTTTTGTTTTCTACTGTAAATCATTCCTGAGAAAAACAGCATTGTTTTTGTGGATAAAGTGCAGGTCAGTATGCGGGTAACAGTACTTGATAAGAGCTGGGGAGCGGTTCTAAATGAATGACAACATTGGGGGTCATTGTTTTGGTCATCACAGAGACAGAGAAGCAGTCTGTGATTCTAAGTAGATAAATAGTATTCTGGAGCCGCTCATTTGCATAAAAATACATCATGATCAATACTGAGTTATTCAGGAATGACCCACTTTAGATAATAAAAATGGCAAATACAATGTAGAGGCAGTTTTTCATGCTCTTTAAGAATTATTTAAAAATTACAACTTGTTTTGAGGTGAAAGTCACCATTTAAGCAATATAGATCAGTATAAATAATTTTTTATAATAATTTTAGAAACTTACAATGAAAGTAGCTTGTTTTCCCCTAATTTTTAGGCTGGAGCCATCTTACCATCTTTTATAAACTGTAACAGAGCGTGCAGCACATTTCATTACTGTGCAGCTTTATTGACAGAGGGTAGGCAAAAGTGCTGCACGCTGTGCCACAGTTTGTGGGAGATAAGAGGAGCTCCAGCCTAAACTTCAAGGGAAAAACAGATATTTTCACTCTAAGTTTTCCCACAAAAGGTCAACTTGTTCTAATTACAATAAATGGAAAAAATGATCTCTACTACTTTCCATTTAAAGCATAAAAATAAGGTTTTTATTACTTAGTGCTTGCACCATCTAGTGTCTAGTTTTAGGTTGGCACTTAGTGTTAGGGATGAGGTGTCCTATAAATGTTGCTTTAATGGTCACTGATATTAGCTTTTGTTCATAATAGGAGTAACTTTATATGCAGATAAGATTTCTATTTATTCTGTCACTTTGAATAGGCACTGGATGATGGAAAGAAATAGAAGTGAAACTCCAAGTGGGATTGCCCAGCCTCTCATGCTCCTGGCAGCCCAAGATGGAAACATCCATGATACAAGTGTGTGTGTTTGCGTCGCTCAGTCATGTCCGACTCTCTGTGACCACCATGGTGTTCCACTTGGTACTCATGGCAGAGATACTGGTGCGGGTTGCCAGTTCCTTCTTGAGTGGGCCACAGTATACAGCTCCGGGAAATTCCTAGGTGGTCTCCCATCCAAGTACTGACCAGGCCCAACAGTGCATGGCTTCAGGGGGGTGTGTCCTCTTGGTTGCCTGACTGGAATCAAACCCAGGTTGCATCAGTGAAAGCACCAAATCCTAACCACTGAACCACCAGAAAAACCCATCACACAAGTAGATTATATTACATTGAAGAATTTTTCTAAATTTCCTAATCTTTTTAATCTGATACATAATTAACAAATAAATGATTTTCCCCCCAAAACTGCAGTGGTGGGGTTATGTTTATGGTTTGATATAGAGATTATGGATCCAAGCTATGCATTACGGTTCTGCTTTACTTTGGCATTAGGGTTAGGTGTTAGCTATATGTCTAGTGGTCAAGCAAGGTTTGGGGGACACAGGACAGGGAGGCAGGCATGGGTAAATAAATATAAAATGGCAACAAATATACATTATTCTGTACAACTGTCCAGTTATAACATTTTAAATAAATATACAACAAAGAATAAACCAATCCATCTATAGACCAAGTCCATTGCTGATGCAATATTATAGCTGTATAATCATCCAATATTGGATAATTTAATTTAATAACAGATAAATAAATTAAATTGTATTGCTTCCGTCTTTCACCTCGCTCCCTTCACCCTCCTTGTCTTGCTGCTTCCCCGGACTGGCCAGTGTTTGGCCTTTCTCCATCTATTTTTCTAACCTCACTGGAGTTTCTATTCCCTTAATGGCCTCCCTCACTACATTCACTGTGGGTTCACAACCCACTGCCCGACCACTTCCTATAACTCTCCACCATCACTCTCTAGATCAGAAATACCACTTCCATCGGTCACAACGTCATGATACCACTGCAAGGTCATTACCAGCATTCGTAGCCATAACCTTTGTCTACCTTATGACATATCCATCCAATAAGACTCTACAACAACACCACCATATATATCTTTACTGATTGATTTTGTCAAACACATCAAGTCGTAGACCTCATCCATTACAGGTGCCTTCAAATCGCCTCAATTGATGGCCACTATTTTGTAGCTCATTGCTCAAGTTGCTCCTGCCATGGAGCCTTTCTTCTGCCACATTTCTTATTGTTTCATTGAAATGGCAGTCCCAAACCATTCTGATGTGGAAAGCACACCATCAGTAGCAGAAACCTTCAACACCTGGAAGCCACCATTCTCCATGACACTGGACGATCCCATCGGCTCATCCAGGAAATTATTGCCTGGGGCATTGCTTATCCTGCATTAGCCTGAAATATGGAGCTCCATCGAGTCCTACAAGAAGCTCCTCTACCTTAACCACCGGCATCCAATCAAATTAATGATCAATTTATTCAGCTACGAAGGATGATAGATGATATCGCTACGTTTATTAACTCCCTCAAAAACAGAATCTCATTCTTGGAGAATCCAGTCTCGATATCAGCAGTTGTCCCTCTTCCTCCTCCAACTTCAGAACAAGGTGAGCTGCTCCTCCAATAATCATGCTAGCGCATTTCATCCCTGCGCATCTGAGTCGGGATATTATTGAAGGAAAATAATCAAACTAGGTTTCTTTGTTGATATCATCTTTAGATTCAACTGAACCTAAAACCATATCTCAAGGTGACATTTCCATCACCAACAAATCCAAGACTAAGCTCCAAGTGAACCGTAACCGAATTTGTCTCTGCTTTTGGCATCTATAGAGACATTGTATGCGTTTTGTATCCACAACTCCGACAAGTACTGGACAACAACATGCACCTGATCTTGCACTTCTATTAAGGCTACGTTTACTATGATTACCATTGATCATTTGCAAATGGCTGCGGCCTTAAGCCAGTTCAACTACACAGTCAATTGGTCCTCCTTAGATCACGACCTATACTGTCTCACTTTGTTGGCATCCGGTCACCGGTTTGCCAGCACTGTCAGTCAACACTCCACATTTCTACTTTCTGCCCCAAAACCACACCTCAGCAACAACAATCTAGCTCCATCCCCACGGTCTCACTTCTTGATGCTAGACTTCCGGTACGGGCAATCAAAAGCGATTAGGTGAATTTCCTAGGGGCAATGGCTATATGCAATTATTTCAATACGAAAGGATGTAATTTTAGTGGTTGAAGGTTGCTTCAGGTTTGCTCGATCTGCCATACAGCGCACAAGAGTCCTACTTGCCCCTTTGTAATGCATAAAAATGACTATTACCCTTCAACCTTCCAGCATTCACCAACTATCTCTCAAACCCCCCATTTCTTCACTTGGTATCTTACCTCACTACGGCTTTTCTGAAAGGTCTCAAAATTACCTCCTAACAACAGAGATCAATAAAGGATTCCTATTAGGTCCACTTACGTCCCCCCCATTCACAATCTGGAGAATAAACCCACTAGGAATAGCAACCTAGAAATACTCTTTAAAGAAGTTACTAGTCATAGACTTATCTGCGCCACATGGCAATACATTCCAAGCAGCAACTCTCTAATTCCCTTCGAAGATTATTCATGTCATCAACACCATTCTATGGTTAGGCACAAGATGTTGCCAGTCTAAAACCCACATTTAAGATGCATTAATTCAGTATTCCCTCTAGTCTAATTTTAATTTTTAATTATCCATTTCTTTTAAAAATTAAACCAAGTACATTAATAAAGTTCTCCTTTTTTAAAACTTTTTCTTGTCTATTTTTGTACATATTATTGGAATATATTGTCTTAAGTCTTCATTTGCCTCTGTACTAGTGATCATATACCTTATAAGAGTGTCCTTTTTCCTCTTTTCTTATTTGATACTAGTAACTTGCCCGTCAGAAATGACGGTATCATATAATTTTATCTTCAATTGTCTGTGCTGTCTTTCTGTGAGCTCTCTCTCTCTCTCTCTCTCTCTCTCTCTCAGTGAGCTCTCTCTCTCTATGCACTCTCTCCCATCTCTTTCTCTGTCCTGTGTGTCTCTCTCTATCTCTGTCCTGTCTCTTTCTTTATTTTATGTGTCTATCTCAATATCTGTCTTCTCTCTTTCCTCTCTTTCTCTTGTCTCTCTCTAATCTCTCTGTCTCCTGTCTCTTTTTCACTCTCCTGTCTCTCTAAACAAAAAACTGGACATCAATCTTGATAAGGTCACCATACGTCATCCTTCAGCTACTGGTTACAGCACTGAGATGCCACCACTGCCAACCATTTGTGACGATCCAGGGCTATACAAGCCCAGGGCCACCTTCTATAGACTACAGGTGAATTACCCACAAGGACCGTTGGGTTCTTGGAAATCTCAACACCAGCACCCTGATATCTGGCTTCTGTATCAGTCAGGGTCTCTCCATCAGGAATCAGCATTTCCAGGGGTCTCAGTAACCTTCCTGTGGTAGTGACCAGGACAGGTTACTTGTAGGGTGGAGATAGGATCAGTATCGCAGCCACCAGGAGCAAATAAGAGGACATACCATTTCTATATGTCTAAGCAGTGAAGTGATTTATTTTTGGAAAGTCAAACAATATGTATAGGGGTAGATACGGGGGGTGTATATAACACAACAATGATAGGGAGTGGCAGACAAACACAGAAGATTGACTCCACATGGGGTCTGGCATCCTGGCATCCTTTCTGACACCTGTGAACAATAGGCCAACCTCCAAATACACATAATGCTGTCTCAATGTCTAGTGGTCCAGTTAGTCCAGTGGCTGGACCCAAGCATTCTGTCCTTTATGGTGGCTCAATGGGCTAAGATCCAGGAACAGGAAAAGAGATCCGTGACAGATACATTTCACCCTGAGGTCAAAGCATGCCCAGTCTTTTTTTTAATAAGATTGAATTGATAACGTGTGCTTTTATCTTAACTCATTTTGCGTTGTTCAGTCGTCTCCAACTCTCTGTGATCTCCAGCTCCGTAACACACTAGACACATCTTCATGTCCATGGTCCTTCTGATCCACTTGGTTTTCATGGCAGGGATAATGGAGTGAGTTGCCAGTTCCTTCTCCGGTGGGCCACAGCATACAGCTCCTGGTATTCCTAGGTGGTATACCATCCAAGTACTGAGCAGGCTCAACCCTGCTCGGCTTTAGGGTGGTGTGACCTCTTGGTTCCCTGACTGGAATCAAACCCAGGTCACAGTGGCGAAAGCACTGAATCCTAACCACTGGACCACCAGGGAACTCTAGTACCTCCTATGTCCCACTTTAAAGGTTATAATTTATTTATGTGTTTTTATTTTCTGAGGACCATTCATGCAAACTGCTTTGGAAAATAAAGAATGGGCTCCATGTGCCACCTACAGGCCACTTGTGTAATAGCAGAGGGTATCACAATATAATCCAAAAACCATGGAAGGAATACATTAGTATCTCAAGGAGCTGAGATGAGGAAAGAAGGGGTGCAATCTCAGGAAATAATACAAATTATTTTTAATTTATAATACACAAAATAATGAAGACATTGATATTTGAAACTAGTGATAATGTACATGACTGAAAATACATTTTAAAATTATAAATAATATTGTTTTGATTTAGCCAAGGTGTGGTACAGTGTTGCTGTTGTTAAATTCTTCAGATGTGTCTGACTCTGTGTGACCCTATGGACACATCACGCCAGTCACATCTGTCTGTATGTTTGATTGTGCTTATCCATATGGTTTTCTTCGCAAAGGTACTGGAGTGGGTTGCCAGTTCCTTCTCCAGTGGACCGTAATGTGTCGGACCTGCCCATCTTGGGTGACCCCACATGGTATAGCTCACAGCTTTATTAAGGTAGATAAGCACCTTAACCACGACAAGTTAGCGATCCAGAAGGGGGGTACAGTGTTAGCCATAGAATTAAATAAATCAATTTGATGGTATTGATACATGATAATGGCTAACTGTGTCAGTCATTAAAGGGTATATCATCTGTATCAAACTGTTAAACCTAAATCACGGCTTGTCTGGTGGGCTTTGAAAAGAGGTTTTGGAACCACCACTACAGAGAATTCAATTTTATATCTATATTTAATATTTAATTTTTGATCTAAACCTACAGTTTTAACAATTAACTGTGATGATCATAAACCTTCAAAGTCAAAAATGTAACTTAATTTTTACAATGCAATGCATTAAGTGATATCATTGTGAATGATCTCATCGGAAAAACCTTTGAAGGGGGAGGGATGTTAAGGTTGTGTACTACTTATTACCCTGCAATGCAACCTTAATTATACTTTAATGGAGTTTCTTTGACAATACATTTCTATTGTTTTTATCAATTTTATTGTCATGAAAATATGTTTAGTTAGGTAGCTGTATTCTCTTTATTTGTAACAATACAACTAGTTTTCATCAATGTACTATTATTTGAAGTTGAAAGAAAAACATTTTTTACTTTTTTCTAAACAACTGACCCATCCTCATACATCATTGTATTTGCTTTTTTTAAACAAAATCAAAAGTTAATTATGAATAGTAAGTATGTAAGTATGGCTGGCTAAAGGATAGGAAAATTACATCTGGAGTTAAATTCTCTCATACAAATTAAAAAAGACCTGCAAATTGATAAAGGGGTGTGTCCACAAGTTATCCCTCTGCAGAACAGCAGACACTGGGACAATTATTATAAAAGCTATCACAAAAAGAGCTTCTTATGAGGATAATGAAACGCATCCCACTAATAAATAGAGATGTGAAGCTGAAGCTAATAACATAACGCCCAAGGGGCTAACTCCACAAGTGCTGTAACAATAAATGTGTAGAAGGTTCTTTCTGGATTTAAATTTCCTGGGGAAGGAGCAGCACATGGAATAATATTACAGTAAAAACCCCGTTATCCGGCACCCATGGGGACTCCCTATATGTGTAGTTGCTGGTTAATCGTGAGTCCCAGAATTTATGGGTTTTAAACAACTCTTAAACCCCCGAAAACCCCTCAAAATGCCTTTAAAAAGGCATTAGCACCTAAACTGTGCCATTTAGAAAAAAATATTAGAAAAAAGTTTGCTTTTTTTTTTTGCAGTCTCGAACTCCGGATAGTGCCGGATAGTGCTGGCTATGCCGGTTTAGTTGGAGTTTTTTGAAAATAGGGAATTGATGTTGGTGCCGGTTGCTTGAGAGTCCCGGTTAGTTGGGTGACGCATAACTGGGATTCCACTGTACTTATAATGATTTTGTTTAAAAATAATTCTTCAGATACACTGAGTGTATATCTGTTTAGGCGCCCTGGTATAAAGGTGCAGTGTGTAGTGTCAGGAATAGTAGAGCTCACAGTGTCTATATGAAGGTGCAGTATCTAGATTCTGTGTGTAGTCTCCAGAATAGCATAGCACACACTATCTGTATGAAGGTGCAGTATCTAGATTCTGTGTGTAGTCTCCAGAATAGCAGCTCTTATAATATCGGTAATAATGTGCAGTATCTAGATTCTGTGTGTAGTCTCCTTTATAGCAGCACCTGCATCTATCTATCTGTATAGAGGTGCAGGATCCACATGATGTGTATAGTGTCAATACAGGAATAGCAGAGCGTACACTGTTTGTATGAAGGTGCAGTATCCAAATGTGTGTGTAGTGCCAGGAATAGTATAGCTCACACTATCTGTATGAAGGTGCAGTATCTAGATTCTGTGTGTAGTCTCCAGAATAGCAGCTCTTATAATATCTGTAATAATGTGCAGTATCTAGATTCTGTGTGTAGTCTCCTGAATAGCAGCACCTGCATCTATCTATCTGTATAGAGGTGCAGGATCCACATGATGTGTATAGTGTCAATACAGGAATAGCAGAGCGTACACTGTTTGTATGAAGGTGCAGTATCCAAATGTGTGTGTAGTGCCAGGAATAGTATAGCTCACACTATCTGTATGAAGGTGCAGTATCTAGATGTGTGTGTAGTGTCATTATAGAAATGGCAGCGCTCATACTGTGTGTGAGCACAAATTCCTATGGGAAAAACACCATGTCATCACCCCAAAATTCAACTTAAATCAACTTCTTTTAAATTACATGTGCTCTAATAATACATAAAAAAAATTATTAATTTAGTAAGTTCTGTCTCTTCATTTGGGTTTTCTATAACTTTGACAACACATAGATTGTTTCACCTTACATTGCCTTGTTGGTGGCACTGCTATGCTACCTATTTTGGGAGGTAGATGAGCGCAAAAGGGAATTTTATAGTCATTGGATAATCTGTTTTGTGGTTAACCCTTTCACCCACACACCCATACTAGACACCATTAAGGGGACATAAAAGAGTTTCTAGTTACTCACACATTCTTCATCGCAAAACTCTCTGATAGAGACATAGCTTTGATGGGAGCTGTCTAGTTTAAGTGATAGACAGATTTATATGACTCACCTCAAGATACGTTTCTGAACGTGGTTTCTATAAGCCGACAAACAACTTTTTTTCTTTACAATCTGGCTCCAGCAGACTCTCTGTATTAGTGTGCCCCGGTGCCACTCTTTGCTTATTCAAAATTTACCACAATATTTAAAAATATCTCTAATCTATATTTTATTTTAAATATAAAACCTCTGAAGTATTCCAGGAGATAGAGGCTATTTTGCTCATTTATTGTGATACATAAAAAAATCACAAATAAAGATGTCTCAAATTAATTAACAACTTTACATGATAATTTGCTAAATATTTTTATTTTTAGACAATCTAAACAATAAAAACATGCTTTCATTTTTACCTATTGTATTTAAGTTTTGTTTTACTGGACAGGTGCTTAATTAGTCACATGGGAGGTACTTTGGATGTAGATAAGATCATTATTCAGGTATGTAAAAAAAAAAATTGTAATGTGTTTGCATTTAACAATTATTTCCATATGCAAGACAAAGTCTTGAACATTTGTGTAAAGTTTTGCAATGTTTTGGATGTCACTTATATCACTTTTCTCTCTCCCTGTTGCTGACCTGAGATGTCGGATATCCATAAATGGAAGTGCAACTCACAATAGAAGCTCACTTCCTCACAGACTCCATCAGATATTCTCTAAAATTGTTTTTATGCTCAAGGCTTTTACATTCATTGATGCTGATTGTGTGTTAAATGCTTAACAAACAACATTTTCTTAAAATTACATTGGTTTTTAACTTGACAGGGACAGCCCACTTATCTTTCCGCTGGTTTGTAGTGTTCCATATTTAACATTGTGTATTATTTCAAGGATTAAGTCTCTAGTCTTTTATCAACCTCTTGTCTTATAACTTGTCCACATCATCCTATTCATTACAACTGATCCCTCCCCTCTCTACCACACATATCCCAGCTCTCACACATCTATTCAATCCTAAACACTGGCAAGTTTCCATCACCTTTAAAAGACACCATAAATACACCTATTCTTAAGAAATTAGAATCTGATCCAGCTTCTCCATCTAACTGCTGCCCAATCTCTCTACTTGCTGCTTGAGCGTGTCACCTACAATCGCCTCTCCCAATGTATTTCCTCAAGCTTGCTTCTTGACCCCATCCAATCAACACTCCACAGAGACAGCACTCACTAAAGACACTAATGAACTGCTCACCGCCAGGTCAAAGCATCACTTCTCTATTCTTATTGTCCTGCATCTCTCTGCTGCCTTTGACACAGTTGACCACATTCTTCTTATCTCTTGGCATCTGTGACACTGCTCTCTCATGGTTCAAATTATATCTAGAAAATCAAACATTAGTGTCTCCTTCTCTGGCTCCTCTTCTTCACCTACCATCTGACTTTTGGAGTACCTTAAGGTTTCGTCCTAAGTCCCCTCTTTTTGTCCATCTATAGTTCCTCTCTTGGTACCCTAATATTTTTGGGCGGATTTCAGTATCATCTATATGCAGATGACACCCAAATGAATTTCTCTGTGCTAGAACTATCCCCCTCTCTTCTAGCTTATGTTGCCACCTGCCTCACCGACATATCCTCCTGGATGTCCGCCGGTCAACTCAAACTCAATATGTCAAAGACGGAGCTCCTAATCTTCCCACCCTCTTCCACTCCTCACAAATCGCTCACTGTTGACAATGCCACCATCACGCCCACCTCTCATGTCAGTTGTCGTGGGGTTTTACTGGATCCTGCCCTGTCTTTCATTCCTCACATACAATCAGTCACTAAATCTTTTAATTTTCACCTAAAAAACATCTCCAAAATATACGTCACTTTCTCTCACAAGACACAACCAAAATTCTAATAAACTCATATTCACCTCGGCTACTGCAACTGTGTCCTTGCTGGCCTCCCCATCACCCATCTCTCTCTAATCCATAATGCACCCTCCACTAGACTCATCTACCATACTCAATGCTCACTGTCTGCAGCTCCTCTCTGTCTCTACACTGGCTTCCCATAGTCTCCATAATAAAATGTAAAATCCTGACAAAAAATGTATCTGTTAAAAGAAACATATCACCTTCAACCTTAATATGGGCTATATGTTGTACCTAACCTTTCTATACCTCACCATACCCTCTAGACTGGAAGTTTGCGAGTTTTCAATCTTATTAGGTTCTTTCGGGAAAACACTTTGGATGCTTGGTTTTAAACTCAATACCAGGACCTATCATTCTTTTGTAGTTTGTTAAAATTGTTTTTGACTTGTTCCTACCCTGTTTAGCGCTACCAAATATGAGCCCTATGCTAATCCCTGAAAAATAATTTACGAGTGTTACCAGTGCCCTAACTGAAGAGTAAATCCTACCTAGCTATGTTAATCACCTATTCCTAAAACATTGCGAGAGAACTGCTACGAGTCACTGCCACAAGTAAACTTCACAACAAAGCCAAAAAGCAAGGCAAAAATCTCCATTGATTTTAGCACTGACAATAAATTCTGAGTTACTCAGTTACACTCTGACACCCAAATCATTTGCTACTGAGATTTTACGGATCATTGGTCTGTATCTGCATTTGTCAACATGAATACCTTAACCACTTACAAGCAAAAAAAACAAATCCAGGTGCAATAATGGACTGAAATAACGTTGACAGAAGAACTCGAAATCTGGAAGAAGCTGATTTTTCTTATATATATATATATATATATATATATATATATATATATATATATAAGAGAGAGATAGATAGATAGATAAACTCATGTGGTATATGTGTGTGTGGTGTTGGATGAAAAATTAGAATTATTGGATAATAATGTATGGACTTCAATGTTTTAAAATAGTCTTTTTTTTATGCTAATTCTTTACAACAAATATATTAACTATTTGATTTTGCTTCTGTCTTCATTGCCAAATAATCTGCTGACATCATCTGATGTAGGGAAGAAAGAGCAAGATCTTATAATGGATACTAATGTTATGTATTATGATGAGTTTTGATAATATCTGCTGAAAATATGGTGTGGAAATTTAAAAGGAAGTTCACTGTGTGTGTTTCTTTAAGGTTAAGAAGCAAGATCAATACAATTTAGTCTAACGAGAAATTACTGTTAAATAATCCTCTATAAAGATTGCAAGAGGTTGTAAATGAAACCCACTGCAAGATAATATAGACCATCCAGAGGGATTCATTAAATCCTCATGAATTTCAAAATATGCTGACATATAATTATTAAAGTTAGGCTTAAAAGAATGGACAGGTTTATTGGTCAATCAAATAATGTTCTGAATTATTTACTGAATTATTTACAGTCTCTCTCTCTCTCTTTCTTCATATATTTATACATATGTGTGTCTGTGTATGTATATACTGTATATATATATATATATATATATATATATATATATAATCTCACACTGACATGCACTTGCTCTGTCACACTCTCGCTAACCTAGACTTGCACACTCTCACTCACTTATTATCTTATACTCTAATCCACACTTGCTAATTAACATTTTCAGATACTCACTGACATGCCCCTACTCACACTCTCTCTCACACTCTTGCTCACTTACAGTCATCGCTTGCTTCCCCATCACTTTAATGATGACCAGAGGCGGAGTTACCGGCGGTACAAATGGTGCAAGGCACCAAGGCCCCTGGCTTCTGAGGGACCACCGCGGACCTTTCGTGGCCCCTGTTGCCCTCTCATAGCCCTTGTGGCCCTCCCTTGGCCCCGGGCTCCTCTGGCCCTCACAAATGAATAGACATGGAACCAGACCAGGACCAAGATAGTTCCCTGTATGAGTTTTCCTCGTCCCATATGCTTTTATTATTTCCCGAATTTAAATGTCATAATATTTTATTTTATGACACCAAACAAATGTCATAAAATACTCACTATCACAATCTCCCTCACAAGCTGTCAGTCTTATAGACAGATGGCACATATATATTAAATATTTACATGATACCTCTAATAAAGTGTTATATGACTCCTCTCAAGACAATAACACAGACATTTTTTTTTTAAATCATCAGAATCACAGCCATTATAAAAATATTTTAAAAAACTCACTATTTAATTATTTTTTTTTACAAATTTCCCCTTCTCTCTTAGCAACAGAGGGAAACTATTTTTGCTAACTGAATGGGCTACTGAAGTCACCTCCATAAGTCAGAGGGTAAAAAATAAGTGGAAAATGTGTTTTTCTTTTTAAAATTAATTATGAAATCATTGAGTTTAATAGAATTCATGGAATTCTGTATTTAAATCACGAATGAGCCCTGCACCACCTCTTGGTAATGAATAAGATGATATATATATCTTATGTAGCTACTTTTTATTTTTTTAGCTTCTGGAGTATGAAGCTGAAGAATAGTATAGCCACCTAAACTGCTGGTTTTGGAGGTAGAGTTCTAGGTGAAATTCCCTAGTCTTCACCAGTTGGAAGGGAGGCTGTAGCTTTCACAAGGTCAGCTACTGGGCTCCTACATACACTAACCACAATGGCCAGATGGACCAAAGGCTATTATAATGGTTATAAATACATTGTTAAGTATTTTATTTTCAGATGTTCCCCAAAACCCCTGAGTACATGTCCTAGATTCCCAAGACACATTTCCACCAGGCCACCTGAGCCTAGAGTGCTCTGGGTCCATTTAACATTTTTAAGGAAAATAATTTTATGTTTATAATATGTTTCAGGGTGTAAATATGGCATTGAACCAAAAAAAAACATTTTGAGGGTATATCACTTTAAAGGCAACCAGTAGTCAACTTCAATACCCAGTTTGCTCCCAGTCCCATGACAGGACTAGGTTCCTGGTTTGATTCAAACTTGCAGTAAGTGGTAGATTGGGCGCCATAGACTTCTATGGGAGATCCAAGGATCTGATTAAGGCATCAAGTATAGTTAACTAGACAGCAACTGAAACACTTTATTTCATTAGACAAAGGCCAACTGGTGTCAAGTGCTTTGCAAGTGATATCCCCACAAGCCTTTGTCTCATGGTTAACAATTAATTGTTAAAAACTTGACCTTAGTCATTGTTCCTAACCACCCATACAATCTAATAGGGGTCAAAATTGCTAGAAATGTTAAAGTAGTTCTGGTCTAGGAATATGCATTCCCTGTTTACAAGACACCCTAGGCCTGCTAACCAGCCACTAGGTTTTTCGTGTAGAGGGGACCTTTACCCTGAGAATTTATGGCTGTTCACCCCAGATTCATGGTTAGACCCAGATACTCTGGCTCCAGTGTTCATTGTACCTTAACAAACCCCTGCTGTGCTCAGAAACTGACCTGAGGCGTCTGACATTTGGGGCAGTAGACTCATCTGCACCTTGACATTAAGATAGACAGGCTGGCGTAGGGCCCTTGGTGGAAGTCCTAAGCCACGTGGAGGCAATTAAAGTACCAGAAGGTGTTAAACTCTAATTGTGTTAAGGCAGCTGTTCTTTTGATGTATGGCATGGAAAACTGTATAAAAAGTTGAACCAAAGAATAAAGTTTATTTACTGCTTGGGAGACATGTGCATGGTATGTTTCATTTAGAGGGAAGATTGTTATTATTTTATTTTCTTATTTTAAAATCAATTTCTGCAACTGATCCTGGAGCCCAGCAACTTGGTCTGGAAATCTGCAACTTGTCCCAGCATCTGCTAAAGCCGTCCTGTGTGTGGATATACAGACCAAGTCAATCTGTGGGTAGGAGTGGTCTAGAGACCTTTTCATCCCAATGAAGAGAGGTTTGTGACACATTTGTTTATTCCTCATTTTATATAATGTATATATATATATATATATATTTATATATACTAGCGACTTGCCCGTTAAAAATGGCGGGAGTAAAATTGTAAGGCTGGCAATGCTGTTTGCCACACAATACAAGGATATGGCCCCTCTGTGCCCCTTCGGTGCTTATTGTGAGCCCTGCGCTGAGAGCCTTTGGCGCTCATCGCAGGGCTTGCAATGAGCGCCTTTGGCCTTTGGCGCTCATTTGGAGCCTCTTCCCCAGTGTAGTTTACAGGCCCTGCGATGAGTGCCTTTGGCACTCAACACAAGCCCAGCGGCACTCATTGTGAGCCTCTCCCCCTTGGGTTAAGTTAGTGCCTTGGATTACGTGTTACTGTCTTGTGTGAACTGTTACTTGTTTGAGCTTGTTTTTACGTCCTTCCTCATGGTTTTACGTCCTTCGGCCTCGTTTTCGTAGTGTTTAAGTTTTTTCGCCTGACATTTTTTTTCTCAATT
This sequence comes from Discoglossus pictus, assembly GCA_027410445.1. Lineage (NCBI taxonomy): Eukaryota > Metazoa > Chordata > Amphibia > Anura > Alytidae > Discoglossus > Discoglossus pictus. Next base: position 33,100,068 of record CM050174.1, read on the forward strand.
AGCCGATTTTCCTTCTTGAAAAAACGCTAAATATGCCTCAAATTAACTGTGCTGTGTGTGAGTGTGTAAGTTAATTTGAGGCATATTTGTTGTTTTTAGCAGTTATTTCGAGTTCCTTGTTAAAGCTGTAATTTTCCCAGGCCCACAGTCCATCTACATCCTTCAGTTCCTAAGTCCTACTGGCCTCGGGACTCATTCAACTGCTCGCCTCGCAGTGCAATGAGCGCCTTTGACGCTCATTGCAGTCTGTCCCGCATGCTGCAGGTGTCAACGGCTCGCCTCACTTCCTTGGATGAAGAATAGATCTCTATTCATTTCTTTTAAAATAACTTCACAAATTTGTGACATTTAACAGTAGGGTTAAATGTAAGTGCAGCTGCTAATAGAATCACCATTCCTTTGGCTTTCACACCTGCTAATTGTGTTAGTTTGTTACACCCTTCTGCCCACTTACATCTCTTTAAATTGCTTTGCATACCATATTTCTCTTTGCATAGAATTTTAAGTCGCATTGCTATTAACTGTCATACTTCAAGTTTTGCTCGCTGGAACTTTACAGATATGTTCCTAAAACTGTCATGTTTGCTGATCTGATAATGTCTACCCCTGGCACCTACTCATTGTAGAACAATAACTGCTAAACCGTTTTACTGTCCTACACAAATCTGGCATTCTGCCAATCAGGAGAACTGACTGGATACTATCTTTTTGTGTCATATCAGAATTCTGTGATAAAAACTAGAGTGAGAAATGCAAAGCATCTTAATCCACAAACCATTCTTAAAGCAGCCATATAGTCCTATCTTTAAAATATACTCATTTGAAGAACCGCTCATGAGAAAGCAGCAAAATGTTTTTAGAATGTAAAAAAAAAATCTATCTTCTAATTCATTATTTTTATATGCATTTACACTTTAGCACTAATAATTGGTAGGAAATAAAAAAAAAAAAATTAAATTATTACGATACGTTGATGACATCTTTATGCACTATGACTGAACTTGACTCTCTGATGAAAGAGGTTAATTTATTAATCCTATATTTAAGTTTACATTTAAAGCAGATATAAAGGTAATATATAACTGTTATCAAAAGGACACCAGGTTACAAATTAATTTTTCTTACTAAATCTACAGATCTTGGCGCATACATTTTGTGCATACCGGGTATCGTAGGGTTTTTTGTATTTGATGAAAAGGAATATATTTCTGTCCAGTTATGCCAGTTCATTTGCGTGCAGTGTGGTATTTTCCATTGTGACGCATCACAATGGAAAATACCACAGTGCACTGCACACAAATGAACTGAAGAGAGTAGATCTTTTAATTAGGCATTGATCATTAATAAAAATCCCATTCAATTAATTCAAAAAAGCAGTATTCAATATTAAATGTAGTGTATGAGTGTTATTTGAGTATGTTCAGATTCAGTTGCTGCTGGTATCCACCCCCTGTAAGGTCAATGGGGGTGGTACCTACCAAGTAGCTGTTACATTTTAAGACACAATGTATACCACGAACATAATAACCTCTATTGTCTTGCTGTGTCAGAGGTTAACCTTGGCAAAGACCTTTTGCTGTTGAAGAAGTCTATGAATGATTGTTTATTTTAATTGTTCTTAAACACATTAGACCACTCTCTCAGTTAGCCCTCTACCCTTCCATATTGACCATATCATGGTGGAGAAAATCACTCAACTAAAGGCTGATATTCTAATCTCAAAAAAATGAATTTAATATTGAATACTGCTATTATTATTAAAATAACAATCTTATCTTACTAGGGCATTATAGTAGCCCTTTAAATGAAATTAATAATACATTTCTCATTTGCATTTACCACCATGCATTTATTTCTGCAGAGATTCAACCAAAGACACTGGGTCTCATACCATCCATTCTACAGATTAAATGTTCAGATTCCGATTTACCTACTTTCTGCAATGTGTTTTAATTTCCTTTTTTATTTATCCCCTGTACATCGCTATGGATTATGTTAGCGCTTTACAATAAACTGTAATAATAATTATTTACAGAGGGAAATAAAATAGATAGGAAAGCATACAGATTATGGAAAAATTGTCCAATGAGATTGATAAGAGTAGATATACATTTGTAATAAACACAATACAGTACCAAAATTGGTGTAAAGATGGTGCCTTTAACGGCTAAATAATGGAAAAAAAAATAAAGCAAGTTTTCAGAGCACTATGGCGCGTTATTGGCTTAGGTTCATTAATAGAACTGGGATTTGATCATATTTATATACAGTTTTTTTGGCCACCAGAAACGAAAAAGATAGGAGTAGGAAGGAAGTGGTAGCCTTGGTTCTTGAATACTTTGCTAAATGACATAAGTTGTTGATCCTTGCCTTTCGTGTCTGAGCAAACATGATTATACCTTATAGCATGATTGTAGATGATAGAGTGTTTGATATGTTTTTGGTGGAAGCTGCCATATTGGAGTTACGCTGGTCTGTCCATGGGTTGGTGGTAGAGAGATGTCTCTGTGATGTGGTCCTTGATGTAGATAGTGCATCCAAAAATGTATGTGTTTGGTGGAGTGGTTCAAAGTCAGGCTAATTTATAACATTTATTATGAAAATGGAGGGGGCTTTGTTCACCCGCTGTCCAATTTATCAGGATGTCATCGATATAGGGGGTCATATGGTGTTTCCACTTGCTTGTGGGGTGATGTGAGATATTCACTATGCAGCTTTGTTGTTGTATTTCTCTTTGAAGGTTGGGTTCTGAGTAAGGTCCATGGAATGAGTGAGTTTTATGTACAGCACTTTTATTGTTAGAAAATACAGCAATAAGATAATTGCATAGTATTGGTGCATAGACATGGGTGTAGGAGCCCCCAGAAATCTGGAGGGATACATTTTTTTTTACATTTCTTTGATTACATTCTAAATGCCCCCTGGTCCCTCCAATATAATTTAAAAAAAGCTATCTATCTATCTATCTATCTATCTATCTATCTATCTATCTATCTATCTATCTATCTATATATTTTAGTACTAGTATTATTATATTAGAGGGGCCAGGGGCATTTGGAATCTAAACAATGAAATGTTTAATTTCTTTGTTTAAATTCTAAATGCCCCTGCTGGCCACTTCAAAATAATAATAACAATAATAATAAATAAAAAAAAATATATATACATGTATTTATATATATATATATATATATATATATATATATATATATATACTGTATATATATATATATATATATATATATATATATATATACACATACAGTATCTCACAAAAGTGAGTACACCCCTAACATTTTTGTACATTTTTTATTGTATCTTTTCATGTGACAACACTGAAGCCAAGTAGTAAGTGTACGGCCTGTATAACAGTGTAAATGTGCTGTCCCCTCAAAGTAACTCAACACACAGCCATTAATGTCTAAAGCGTTGGCAACAAAAGTGAGTGCACCCCTAAGTGGAAATGTGACTCATTAGTGTTACAAGGTCTCAGGCTTGAATGGGGAGCAGGTGTTATAAATTGGGTGTTATCGCTCTCACACTCTCTCATACTGGTCACTGGAAGTTCAACATGGCTCCTCATGGCAAAGAACTCTCTGAGGATCTGAAAACAAATGTTGCTCTACATAAAGATGGCCAAGGCTATAAGAAGATCGCCAAGACCTGAAACTGAGCTGTAGCACGGTGGGCAAGACCATACAGCTGTGTCACAGGACCGGTTCCACTCAGATCAGGTCTCACCATGGTCAACCAAAGAAGTTGAGTGCATGTGCTCAGCGTCATATCCAGAGGTTGTCTTTGGGAAATAGACGTATGAGCGCTGCCAGCATTGCTGCAGAGGTTGAAGGGGTGGGGGGTCAGCCTGTCAGTGCTCAGACCATACGCCGCACACTGCATCAAATTGGTCTGCATGGCTGTCATCCCAGAAGGAAGCCTCTTCTAAAGATGATGCACAAGAAAGCATGCAAACAGTTTGCTGAAGACAAGCAGACTAAGGACATGGATTACTGGAACCATGTCCTGTGGTCCGATGAGACCAGGATAAACTTATTTGGTTCAGATGGTGTCAAGCGTGTGTGGCGGCAACCAGGTGAGGAGTACAAATACAAGTGTGTCTTGCCTACTCTCAAGCATGGTGGTGGGAGTGTCATGGTCTGGGCCTGCATGAGTGCTGCCTGCACTGGGGAGCTACAGTTCATTCAGGGAACCATGAATACTAACATGTACTGTGACATACTGAAGCAAAGCATGATCTCCTCCCTTCAGAGACTGGACCGCAGGGCAGTATTCCAACATGATAACGACCCCAAACACACCTCCAAATGACCACTGCCTTGCTAAAGAAGCTGAAGGTAAAGCTGAAGGACTGGCCAAGCATGTCTCCAGACCTAAACCATATTGATCATATGTGGGGCATCCTCAAATGTAAGGTGGGGGAGTGCAAGGTCTCTAACATCCACCAGCTCCCTGACGCCATCATGGAGGAGTGGAAGAGGACTCCAGTGGCAACCTGTGAAGCTCTGGTGAACACCATGGCCATGAGGGTTAAGGCAGGGCTGGAAAATAATGGTGGCCACACAAAATATTGACACTTTGGGCCCAATTTTACTGTATATATATATATATATATATATATATATATATATATATATATATATATACATTACAAAAATGTGAGGGGTGTGCTCAATTTTGTGATATTATATATATACCGCATTGGCCCGAATATAAGCCGTACCTTTTTTCCGATTTTTGAGCTTGCGAGTTACGGGTGCGGCTTATATTCGCGACCGTCAAAAAATCATTGCTGATTTGCGAACTTTGCTTGTAACGCGTGCGACTTCTATTCGCGAATGCAAAATTACTGCTGATTTCCGCGATTGCGAGTTAAGGGTGCAGATTTTCGTGTTTTAGACTGCGGTATTGAATAGCGATTTACGGTTTTAGTGATTCTAAAATCCTGTAAAGCCTGTAACCTGCAAAAAAAAAGCCTGTTTCTTGCAATGGCTGATCACTTTGAGAGTCTTTTTCTCTCCAATTTTACGGGTGCGGCTTATATTTGAGTACTATCTTTTTTCTATTTTTTCCCCTTAAACTTTACAGGTGCGGCTTATATTCGGACCAATATGGTATATATATATATATATATATATATATATATATATATATATATATATATATATATAAATATAATTGAGGGGCCAGGGGCATTTAAAATGTAAACAAAGATATATATATATATATATATATATATATATATTTATTTATATATAATATGACAAAATTGAGCACACCCCTCACATTTTTGTACATATTTTATCATATCTTTTCATGTGACAACACTGAAGAAAAGACACTCTGCTACAATGTAAAGTAGTAAGTGTACGGCCTGTACAACAGTGTAAATTTGCTGTCCCCTCAAAATAACTCAACACACAACCATTAATGTCTAAACCGTTGGCAACAAAAGTTAGTAAACCCCTAAGTGGAAATGTCCATATTGGGTCCAAAGTGTCAATATTTTGTCTGACCACCATTATTTTCCAGCCCTGCCTTGACACTCATGGACATGGAGTTCACCAGAGCTTCACAGGTTGCCACTGAAGACCTCTTCCACTCCTCCATGATGGCGTCACGGAGCTGGTTAGAGACCTTGCACTCCCCCATCTTACGTTTGAGGATGCCCCGCAGATGCTCAATAGGGTTTAGGTCTGGAGACATGCTTGGCCAGTCCACCTTTACCTTCAGCTTCTTTAGGAAGGCAGTGGTCATTTGGAGGTGTGTTTGGGGTCGTTATCATGTTGGAATACTGCCCTGTGGCCCAATCTCCGAGGGGGGGGGATCATGCTCTGCTTCAGTATGTCACAGTACATGTTGGCATTCATGGTTCCCTCAATGAACTGTAGCTCCCCAGTGCAGGCAGCACTCATGCAGGCCCAGAGCATGACTCTCCCACCACAATGCTTGTCTGTAGGCAAGACACACTTGTCTTTGTACTCCTCACCTGGTTGCCGCCACACACGCTTGACACCATCTGAACCAAATAAGTTTATCCTGGTCTCATCGGACCACAGGACATGGTTCCAGTAATCCATGTCCTTAGTCTGCTTGTCTTCAGCAAACTGTTTGCTTGCTTTCTTGTGCATCATCTTTAGAAGAGGCTTCCTTCTGGGACGACAATTTGATGCAGTGTGCGGCGTATGGTCTGAGCACTGACAGGCTGACCCCCCACCCCTTCAACCTCTGCAGCAATGCTGGCAGCACTCCTTCGTCTATTTCCCAAAGACAACCTCTGGATATGACGCTGAGCTCGTGCACTCAACTTCTTTGGTGGACCATGACGAGGCCTGTTCTGAGTGGATCCTGTCCTGTATGGTCTTGCCCACTGTGCTACAGCTCAGTTTCAGGGTCTTGGTAATCATCTTATAGCCTAGGCCATCTTTATGTAGAGCATCATTTTTTTTTAGATCCTCAGAGAGTTCTTTGCCATGAGGTGCCATGTTGAACTTCCAGTGACCAGTATGAGAGAGTGTGAGAGCGATAACACCAAATTTATAACACCTGCTCCCCATTCACACCTGAGAGTTTGTAACACTAACGAGTCACATAACACTGGGGAGGGAAAATGGCTAATTGGGCCCAATTTGGACATTTCCACTTTGGGTATACTCACTTTTGTTGCCAACGGTTTAGACATTAATGGCTGTGTGTTGAGTTATTTTGAGGGGACAGCACATTTACACTGTTATACAGGCTGTAAACTTACTACTTTACATTGTAGCAGAGTGTCATTTCTTCAGTGTTGTCACATGAAAAGATACTATAAAATATGTACAAAAATGTGAGCTGTGTGAGATGCTGTGTGTATATATATATATATATATATATATATATATATATATATACACACAGTAAGAAAAGTTATGGGTCAAAGGTTTAATGGGAAAGACATACTGCTCCATAATCCTCTAGTGGCCAAATCTGGTAATGCAGGATTATGTTTAATTTTGCTATTTTTTTTGTCCCCCCCCCCCTCCCATGATACATGATTCATGCACCTGCCCATTTAATATGACATTTGCTTATCTAACTATTGAAGGCAAATATGACTTTTTGTTTTTATATTAATAATGTTAGAGATAAAGAATACCTCAAAAATCCTTGATTGGGACCTTGGACAGGAATGGAATGATAAAGCCCTTTAATTATCAACTAAATTAATAAAATGTGCTAATCTGAGTGAAACTTATTTTAAGTTAACCCAAAGATACTATTTAGTTCTAACTTTTGGGAAAAATTGCTCCAGATAAATATAGAGATACTTATTGGAGATGTTAGACCAAGATTGGTTCATACAGGCAATTCAACCTTTCTGTTCCTTGTGTGTAAATCGATCTTCTAACATAACTAATTGTGACTTACCTCTTACCCCAGAATTGGTATTGCTCTACATATTTCCAGATTAAATAAATAAATTAAGTAAATAAAGTGGCTTATTTCTTTTAACTGGAAAAGAACACCATCCCATTATTTTCTAGATTTTGACATAAAGTTAAACTCTAATTTGAATTGGAACATGTGGGATCAATCCAATAACTCATTGAATAAGGAAAATTAACATCCTCGCTTAACTTTTTACCCCTCTTTTTTTTTTGGGGGGGGGGGGGGGTTGTGTATGTACATTTTATGAATGTATGACATTTTGACATTACTATTATTGATAATATTGTTTGGTATATATGTGTTTTGTAAAGTTAAAAAATAAATAAAATAAAAATACAAAGATGGTTCCTTTAATGGTTAACTGATAAGAAGAATAAGGGAGCTTTTGGAGCACTAGGGTTCCTTAATTGGAATTAGGATATAAAGCTGGAATTGGTCACTGGATCACACACAGTAATTAAGGAAATGTACATTAGAAAGAAGGCCGGAAACATTGGATTATCTTTAAACAGTGTGGGGAGACTCAGATAAAAGAGTCTTTAGAAAAAAAATATAAAGAACTTATATTCTGAGGGTACATTTTTGGACCAAAGAGAGATCCAGAATAAGTTTGAGTTAAATAACTTTTCATGGCTGAAATATGAAACCCTAAAAAAACTTTTGTGCCACTGGGGATTCAATAAAATGAATATGGATAATTTTACGGAAATAGAAAGATTCCTGATAAAAGGACTTGATTCACATCTTATTTCCAATTGTGATAAAGTAATTATGAAGAACATAAGGTTTGAGAAGTCTTGAGGCTTAAAAGCATGGGAATTAGATCTACGATTAGGGTTCGAGGAAGCTACTTGGGTTTGAAGCCCTCCGATTAGTTAATAAATCTGCAATTAACATTACTTATGTGGAACTGTCTTTCAACTTAATTAATTAATGTCTAATCTGTATATACCACTTTGGCATATTGCTTCTGTATATTCCACTTTGTTTGGTATATTGTTTTCCTTCTTTTACTTGTTGTGCAATTTCCCCAGTCCTTCTATCTAGTTAGTTAGTTATTATAAAGATATGTGATCCACAACAAAACCAAAAAACTACAGAGACTTAGATTAAAAGCAGGACTAGGGTGAAAAGCTACAACTAAAGAACCCAATCTTCAAAGAGAAATAAAACAACAAATCTACATAGTGAATATCTCACCACACACCCCAACAAGTGGAAACACCATATGATCCTCCATATCGATGACATCCTGATAATTTGGACAGCCAGGGAACAAAGCCTAACACATTCCATCCATCCATTAGCCTGACTTTGAACCACTCCACCAAACACACCCCTTTTTTGAATACCAGAAGAAATTTGATCGCCACGGACAGACCAGCGTAACTTCAATATGACGTCTTCCACCTAAAACATACCAAACACTCCATCATATACAGTCAAGTTATAAGGTATAATCATATTTGCTCAGATACATGACAGGGATCAACAACCATCAACAACCAAATTCATAGAGAGGTCAAAATATCATGAGGAAAACAAGGTGCCACTTGTGGCCACATATGACCTTAAGAAAAATTGCCATGGATAATATTGACAACAGACTCAATCCAAAGCCTTAAAGACCCATAATGCTACATATATAGAAACATTGTGCTGTACTCTATACCATTACCAAAGTTATCTCATTTGGCTTCTAAAATCAGAGCAGTGCTCTACTAGGCCACCTGGCTCCTATGTGTCAAATGTTTTGTCATTTCATGCTGTATCTACCCTGTTATATGTACATCTCATTATTTTGATCTGAAAGTCTCCTTACACCGTTTATTGCAATAGTGGGCAAAAGCCAATTCCCTTCGGCACTTCCTAGTCTGGAGTGGAGTCTGGAGTGGAGTCTGGAGTGGAAGAGCATGCCCTTCTTCAACAACACACAGTCCATTATCTTTCTAAAACTAGCAAATAATACACATTTATGTTACTTAATACTTCTCCTCATTGTCTACACCTCTATCATTTCCTTTCCTACAGAGATTTTACAATTTTACTTTGGGTAACATGAGGGGGGTTAAATGGACTCTGTCACCCCAAATCATATTGTTTTTTTTAGGTTATTCTTAAGTAGCATGGGAAATTATGTTCAATGTCTCTGTAATTTTAGCAAGCTCCTCCTGGTTCTGGTGGCTTCCATAGCAGAACTGTTCATTGGAATGAGAACTGAGGAGGTGCGCTCTGCAGTATTTTCTATTTAAGCTTTAAGGTAGGGGATAAGCTGCTAATAGCTGGTTACAACTCCATATTTCTTATCAATATAAAATATGTCTGCATGTCTACTGCTACTGCCATAATATTGAAAGTCCATGATAGCTTCAATGATAACTGTTATACTTATGCTTTCTTTTCATTTTGTGGCGCCATTGTATCTGTATATCTACAAGGTGAAGCTGTTCGTGTCCATGGCCAAAGAGGGTTGGATTCCCTTAGTCGAGCCACTGTGCTTGGCAAATCTTTCCCGTGAGATGCAACGGAGATGCTTCAGAAGAAGTAGGATGTCCTTCCTGAACTTCACACCAACAAACGCGTAGAGGATGGGGTTCAGACAACATCGAGTGAATGCCAGGCTGCTGGTTATAATGAGGGCAATATCTTTTTGTTTGCTTGCCATACAGGTCATCTGCTTGCTCCATAGAAAATCTGTGGTCTCCAAGAATTTGACCAAAGTGTATGGGAGCTGAAAGACAACAAAGACTACCACCAATGAGATGATGACTTTCAGGGCCTTGTGTTTCTCAAAATTCCTGCCAGAGAGCAGAGTCTTGACAATTATTGAGTAGCAAATGGCCATGACGAGAAATGGGATTATGAATCCAAGGATAATTTGTGAGAAATTGGTGATCCCTTTGACTGTAGTGGTGATATCTTCTGGAAAGATCATCTTGCAAAGTTTCCACCCATCCTTCAATTCCTCTCGACTGTAGATTAACTGAGGGAGTGTGAGTAAGACAGACATCAACCAGACCATTACAGATATGACCTTGCTGTAGAATATGGACTTGTGGCGCATTTTATGAGCCTCCACTGCCTGGACAATCTCAATGTACCTGTCCACACTGATGCAAGTCAAGAAGAGGAATCCACTGTAGAAGTTGATCGAGTACAAGCCTTGAACCACCTTGCACATAATGTTGCCAAAAATCCAACCATGGATGGCGTCAGTGGCTAGAAAAGGACAGGTAGACATCAGGAGAAGGTCAGCCACAGCTAGGTTGATTAAATAGACGTCAGTCATGGATCTTATCTGCCTGGTGAAGCCATAGGTAAGAAGGACTAGGCTGTTGCCCGCCACACCAAACAGAAATACCAGAACATGCACAATTGGCAGGTAGACCTTGCTGAACTCCCTAATTTCATGTTTTACACAGAGCTGTGGAACTTTATTGTAATATTCTGAAGAAAAGTAGTCATCGGTGGGCCCCGAGGTAGCAATATCATCATTTGCAGAAATCTGGAAAACAGAAAAACAGAGACATTTAATAAACGGAAAGAGAAGACACCCCTGGCCCTTGTTGGTTTCCGATTGAAGCTTCTCTTGCATCGAAATTAAGGAAAGTGCCCATACAATAAATATTTAATAACCAATTAGCAATAAAAACTATATTTGATGAAAAATCATTGGAGCTCTTAGTACTACATACTCCATGAGGTCCATGAGGTGGTGGTGGGGAGGGAGAGGAAAGAGTGCAGGGGAGATAGAGGAGAGATAAGCATAAACGGGCTGATAAGGGGAGAGAGAGGAAAATAAGATTTGGAGGGGAAAGAGGGAGATAAATGGGGAGAGAAGATGGCCTGAGGAAGATAAGGAAAGGCTTGGAATTAATGCGGCGAAAAAAGGAGAGAGGGGGATATAGAAGGATAAGGGAGAAATGGAGGATGGGGCACAGGGGGTAATTGATGGTGAGAGAGAGGAGATGGGGAGAGTTGGAAGAGAGAGAGACATGGATCCAAGGATATATTCTTTTGTTTGCTTATTCAAAATTCTTTTTTTAGCTAAATTAAAATAATGGTGGCCTATAGCAAAGGCCGGGGATTGAAAGTTTTTAGGGATTGAAGCTTGTTGAGTATTTTTGAATTTTTTAGTTTTTTTAGTTTCAGACAAGATGTAATTTTATAGGGTGTTAATGTGACTTTTTAGGTATATGCAGCCTTATTAAATTGTGATTGGTAAATTTAAAAGGGCTCTATTTAAGCACAGAGCATATTTTTTTTACAGAAGTTGTTAGTTAGTGAACTTCTATCCAAAAGCAAGGTCTTCACTAACTAAAAACTTTTGTAAAAAAAATAGTCTATGTGCTTAAATAGAGCCCTTTTAAGTTTACTGAATCGCAATTTAATAAGGCTGATGGTGTGTATAATGGGCTTATCAAGGCAAGAAAAGCTTTTTGTGCTCTTGTTATTTAATGACCTGTCTTGGTCAGAAGTAAATGTAATGTTACCCGACTGTATTATAAGAGTATTAAGGAGATACAGGGCTTTGGTTATACGAGGGGCGGAGCTACCAGTGGTTCAGGTGGTGCAATGCACCAGGGCCCTCCTCTGAAAGGGGCCCAGTTATGGAAGGGGGTTTTGAGGGGAGCAGCTATTTAAAAGGGTTTTGGGGAGGCGTGCTATTATGGGAAGGGTTCTTAGGGACGGGGCTGGTAGGGGAAGTGTTGTGGTGAGGGGCACTGATTGAGTTGGTACCGGGAGGGGCTCGGAGCAAATAAAAGTTTTACCACCCCCCCCTCCAAATTGTTTTGCACCGGGTCCTCCATTTTATAGATCCAGCTCTGGTTATTAGTTAAAATTGCACAGAACATATTGATTTTAGCAAAAGTGGAAAGTACCAAATTAAGAAAACTGATGTTTTTTTACATAATAACTAGATTCATTATAATTTTTGTATTACATACAACCAAAATAACAACCATACTAATATAAAGCTGAACAATACAATATTTAATTCATATGTAAATATAAATAAGACAGATGCATAGCAAAATCACTACATGTTGAGCCTGCCTGTAGCTTGAAGGGGGCTTACACTTGTTTTTTCTTTTGTTTTTCAGTACTTAACGAAACAAATAAATATGCGTGTGAGTCGTGGTCTCTGAGCAAACCTGTGTATATACCTTGGAATAGATAAGGTCATGGCGTTATGGGCGCAGTGCAGTGGGAAGCTCAGAGCTATTTCCTGACGCTCGTGTGGTTTTTGAAACTGACTTCAGCGGGCAAAGGCTGGCAAACACTGCACCCAAAGCTATTACTATTTAACAATTCAACCACAAAAACATGATATCTCAGGTTGATTCATCGTATGCTCAGCTTTGTCACACAAACAAGTATTCTGCAAAAAAAAAAATAATAACTATGAAAAATAGTGAATCAACCTGAGATATCAAGTTTTTGTGATTGAATTCAGTTTCAAAAACCACATGAGCGTCAGGAAATAGCTCTGAGCTTCCCACCACACTGCGCCCATAACGTGACCTTATCTATTCCAAGGTCACAGGTTTGCTCAGAGACCCCGACTCATACGCATATTTATTTCTCGTCGGAGTACAGGTGGATCAATCTGTGGCAGTATCATTTTACTCTACTTACCAGCGGGGTTCTTAGGGACGGGGCTGGTAGGGGAGGTGGTGTGGTGAGGGGCACTGATTGAGTTGGTACCAGAAGGGGCTCAGAGCAAATACAAGTTTTACCACCCCCCCCCCCCCCCTCCAAAAAATTTTTTGCACCGGGTCCTCCATTTTATAGATCCAGCACTGGTTATTAGCTAAAATTGCACTGGACATATTGATTTTAGCAAAAGTAGAAAGTACCAAATTAAGAAAACTGATGTTTTTTTACATAATAACTAGCTTCATTATAATTTTTTTATTACATACAACCAAAATAACAACCATACTAATATAAAGCCAAATAATACAATATTTAATTAATATGTAAATATAAATAAGACAGATGCATAGCAAAATGCCCTGACTCTTAAAGGAGTAATCACTACATTTTGAGCCTGCCTGTAGCTTGAAGGGGGCTTACACTTATACTGGCTTGGGTATGGTTAAGTGAGTTATTTAAAAATGCTATATATATATATGTAACGGATCTACTGGCACCTCGACCGGGTACCTCCGTTGATGGACGCGTCCTAGCTTGCGTCGAGGCCTACAAGCACCGGACCTCTCCTCCAAGGAAGAGTACATCATGAACAAGCGTTCAGTAGCTACAGCTCAAGGGAGTATGCCAAAAGCATAGCAATCCCCAGTATGATAGAGCGATCCCCTCCAATAAAGAGACGAGGCTACGTTTTGAAGGGTCAAGAAGAACTATTCTTTAATGACAGGGGATCACCTTTTATGCAATGGTGCCCTCTGAAGGGCTACACCCACATAATTATCACAGCCAATTAGATACATGGTTCAACCCCCACGTCTCCTCCCCTCAGATAACAGGTAACACAATTAAAACAGACACAATTTTAACCACATTCTGGATGTACCCCAAAAACGGGGGGTACACCTTTAAGTCCAGCACCGTTCAATAACTCTCACCCAGGGGAACAACATATTAAAAAATGGCATGAATCAGACCAGGGGTTCAAAAGTTAGTAAAAGTATCTTACTGGCAGCATGGCAATCCACATCCCCCATAGTTGGCCACACAATACACATAAAGAGAACAATAGGTGTGGTCACCCCTCCCTGAGGCTCCTTGATATAATCAGACAATGATTAAATCAGCCGTCTTTGTTCTTATGTTTGAGAATGAATAGACGTTCTTATCTGTAACAGGATTATCTCTCCTGTCAAGGTCTGCACTAGCCTGGGGCCAATATTCTGCAGAGCATAAACCAACAAACATACAGTATATTACTAGGATCATATTTTAACCAAGAATTAAATAACCATAAACAGGGTAAAACAGTGATGGGTTCCGTTACAGCTGGGATCTGAGCGCACAAAACTACTGAATAGCGCTCAGATCATCTTCACACAGTTCAATTGCCATGTAGCTAAAGTCTTTCCCATAGTCTTTCATTATATGAATGGGCTCCATGGCATAGCTATCTGTGGTATCATGGTTCACACGGGGCAAGTACCGAATGACCCCCCTGTATGTAAAGGGCCAGAATGAGTGACATACACTCTGGTATGGCCGAATACTGTGTTTGAAGGGCAATATGTCCCAGGGCCATAGTCGCAGGGCAGGAGGCTGGCAAACAGTCCTCTCCAAGACAAAGTGGCGAAGGGCACTTCGTCACAATATATAATGTTTTTTCATTTGTTTTTCAGTACTTAACAAAACTAATAAATATGCGTGTGAGTCGGGGTCTCTGAGCAAACCTGTGTATATACCTTGGAATAGATAAGGTCATGGCGTTATGGGCGCAGTGCGGTGGGAAGCTCAGAGTGGTTCTTGAAACTGACTTCAGCGGGCAAAGGCTGGCAAACACTGCACCCAAAGCTATTACTATTTAACAATTCAACCACAAAAACATGATATCTCAAGTTGATTCATCGTATGCGCAGCTTTGTCACACAAACAAGTATTCTGCAAAAAAAACTATGAAAAATAGTGAATCAACCTGAGATATCAAGTTTTTGTGATTGAATTCAGTTTCAAAAACCACATGAGCGTCAGGAAATAGCTCTGAGCTTCCCACCACACTGCGCCCATAACGTGACCTTATTTATTCCAAGGTCACAGGTTTGCTCAGAGACCCCGACTCATACGCATATTTATTTCTCGTCGGAGTACAGGTGGATCAATCTGTGGCAGTATCATTTTACTCTACTTACCAGCAGGGTTCTTAGGGACCGGGCTAGTAGGGGAAGAGGTGTGGTGAGGGGCACTGATTGAGTTGGTACCAGAAGGGGCTCAGAGCAAATAAAAGTTTTACCCCCCCTCCAAATTTATTTTTGCACCGGGTCCTCCGTTTTATAGATCCACCACTGGTTATTAGCTAAAATTGCACTGAACATATTGATTTTAGCAAAAGTAGAAAGTACCAAATTAAGAAAACTGATGTTTTTTTCATAATAACTAGCTTCATTATAATTTTTTTATTACATACAACCAAAATAACAACCATACTAATATAAAGCCGAATAATACAATATTTAATTAATATGTAAATATAAATAAGACAGATGCATAGCAAAATGCCCTGACTCTTAAAGGAGTAATCACTACATTTTGAGCCTGCCTGTAGCTTGAAGGGGGCTTACACTTATACTGGCTTGGGTATGGTTAAGTGAGTTACTTAAAAATGCTATATATATATATATATATAATGTTTTTTCATTTGTTTTTCAGTATTTAACGAAACAAATAAATATGCGTGTGAGTCGGGGTCTCTGAGCAAACCTGTGACCTTGGAATAGATAAGGCCATGGCGTTATGGGCGCAGTGTGGTGGGAAGCTCAGAGCTATTTCCTGACGCTCGTGTGGTTTTTGAAACAGACTTCAGAGGCAAATGTTGGCAAACACTGCTATTACTATTTAACAATTCAACCACAACAACATATCTCAGGTTGATTCATCGTATGCGCAGCTCTGTCACACAAACAAGTATTCTGCAAAAAACAAAAATAACTATAAAAAATAGTGAATTAACCTGAGATATCACGTTTTTCTGGTGAATTGTTAAATAGTAATAGCTTTGGGTGCCAACATTTGCCTCTGAAGTCAGTTTCAAAAACCACACGAGCGTCTGGAAATAGCTCTGAGCTTCCCACCACACTGAGCCCATAACGCCATGACCTTATCTATTCCAAGGTCACAGGTTTGCTCAGAGACCCCGACTCACACACATATTTATTTCTCGTCGGAGTACAGGTGGATCAATCTGTGGCAGTATCATTTTACTCTACTTACCAGCGCTGACACAGGTATATCCTGAAAATGTGGCCTGGATCAAGTCCCATAGGGAAAACAAATATTATTTACTTTTATTTAAAGGGCAAGTTTCAAATATGCTGTCGTATGAAATAATTCAGAACAACACAGAAGCACCAAAATAACTGTCACTCTGCTTCTTGAACTGTCTCTTGAACTTTGACCCAATCATCTTATCGTTGTATATGTCAGTGGGAAAAATAACTGATCTTACTCTTCTCAGACCTAAATGAGTAGTTGCCAAACTAGAAATGTTTCATACCTATTACAGAGAGAGCTCATTTGATTTTTTTAAAACTATTCCAGTAGTCAGTTTCATTATATCAAAATCAATGAAATTATATGGTATCCCTGGCATTGGTCTGTAGCTTTAATTAAAGGGACACAGCATTAGTCCCAACCAATTGCAATTGTATTTGTTTACATCTATACTTTTTATTGCTGCAATAATTGGTACCTTCACAGTGTCCCTTTAATGTGTCTTATGGCTGGTTAGCAATTTCTGTACACTGACCCATAGAGACGTACATTGAGGTTACAGTTTATACTATGGGGTATGGAAGATGTAGCTGCAGGTGACATAAACCCAGTGGTTTCTCTGCCACCTGTATACCCTGATAAACATGTTTATTACACTAAACTGAACAGTGAACTCTGAAGGTGGCAATACTGCGGCTTTATGTGGTGTGGACCGAAAGGAAATATCACTAAAAAGTACAGTTTTTACTTCTCCTCTATCTCTTTCTTTATGTTTTTTAACTTTTACGGTCTTATCCTCCTCTTTTTGTATTTCCCCTCTCTCCTCCTCTTTTTCTATATTTTTTTCCTCTCTCTTCCTCCTCTTTCCTTGTATTTCTTTCTCTCTCCTACTAATCTTTCCCTGTTTTTTCCCTTCTTTCCTGAATTTCTTCCTCCCACCTTTTCCTCTCCTTGTATTGCTTTCTCTCTCCTCCCCGTTCCATAGTTTTCTTCCTCTTTGCCTGCTTTTCTTCCTCACTACACATCTATTTTCCATGTATTTCTTCCTATCTCCTCCTCCTTCGTGGTATTTCTTCCACTCTCCTCCTCCTTTTCCCTTGTATTCTCCCCACTCTCCTCCTCCTTTTTCCCTGTATTTAGTCCTCTCCTTTCCTCCTCGTCCTCCCAAGTATTTCTTCCTTTCTCCTTGGGGACGGATTATTAAAATTTTAGGTATTTCCTATGTATAAAATTGTTCCTATTTTCATCCATTTTCAGTATCTGAAATATATATATATATATATATATATATATATATATATATATATATATATATACAGCGCTCTCTTCAAGACTTCTTGTCTTCTTGAGGGACGGGGGGGGGGGGGGTTCAAGAGGCAGTGCGTGTGTGTATATATATATATATATATATATATACTAGCAACTTGCCCATCAAAAATGACGGGGCAATAAAAATGTGTTCAAATGCTGTTTGTCACACAATGTGAGTGTACTGTGTGCCCCAACTATATAGACCCCTATAACACACTAATGAACGCATGTAATAACACTATAAGTGCCATGAGGGTCATCCAGGACCCTCATGACACAATGGTGTAAGCACTACACCATTTTAACCCAGTCTCTTATGGGGGTCTATACAGACACTCATAAGCCTCTATTTAACCCCATTAGTCCCATAAGGGTATTAAAGACACTCATAGGACAGTTAGAAGCCTAACATTACCCCATAAGTGCTATGAAGGTTATCCAGTACCCTCATGACACTAAGTACAAACACTACACTGCACTAAACCCACCCCAATAAACCATTAAATCTAAACAAACACCCCTCTACACTGACCTATTAACACCTACACTACCTACCTACACTACCTACAACCTAATAAACCCCCCACCACTCTAATTACAGAAAATTAAAAAAACTAAGTCACAAAAAATTAAAAAATCTCTATTACAGAAAATAAAAATACCTACAGTAAGTCCCAAAAAATAAAAAAGGAGCATTACAGAAAATAAAAAAGATACATTACAACACCCCCCCACTACAGAAAAAAAATGACACACTTGAAAAGGAAATACATATAGAATACATACAATACAATACAAATAAAATACAATACCCCCTATCTATCTAACATACAATCAATCCTATCTAATATACAATAAATCCTATTTATCTAAAATACATCCCCAATTTATCTAATATACAATGAATCCTATCTATCTAAAATACATACCCCTTCCTAACATACAATAAATACTATATAATATACAATAAATCCTATCTATCTAAAATACATACCCCTATCTAACATACAATAAATACTATATAATATACAATAAATCCTAACTATCTAAAATATATACTCCTATCTAACATACAATAAATACTATATAATATACAATAAATCCTAACTATATAAAATACATACCCCTATCTAACATACAATAAATGCTATCTACATACAGAAACCCTAATTCTAACCTAAAATAGAATAATTAAGACCACTTACCTTTGCAGATGTCCCTTCAGATCACCAACCTAGGGGAAAGAGAATGAGTACAACACATTTACATGCAATAAATAAACATTATAAACATTATAAATATTCTACTCACCTTTCCAGCATGTCCCCGTCCTTCTTCTTTTCTTCTCCGGCGTAACCCCTGTTAAAAAAAAACATTACATTAGTACAACATACATATAAACATTAAACAAAATAAAATAACCATAATATACATTGTACTTACCTCCCTGCGATGTCCCCGGCCTCCACCTCTTCTGCCCCGGCTGGGCCCTGGAACAATCTGCGCTCTTAAAAAAAGAAAAAAAACTAACTAACGGAGATCCGCACTTGCGGACCTGCCTTATGCTAATGAGCCTCCTACAGAGTTTTCCAGAAGAAAATTGTGAATGGCGGCTTCTGATTGGCTGAAAACGCTGTCTATCAAACTCTGCCAATCAGAAGGTGACAATGTGTGAGCCAATCAGAATGGGATACACCCTAAAATCCCACTCTGGCTAATGCACCTGTCAATCTTTATTTAAACCAATCAGAAGGGTTTATTGCCATCAGCCAATCCCAATGTGATACACCCCCACAGGGTGATTGGCTGAAGACATCTGCGCCTTCTCATTGGCTGTAAAAATGATTGACATTGACAACAGCCAATCAGAAGGCGCAAATGCCTTCAGCCAATCACTCCGTGGGGGTGTATCTCATTGTGATTGTCTGTTGTCACTGCAACCAATCAGAATGCGCAGATGCCTCCAGCCAATCACCCTGTGGGGGTGTATCCCATTGTGATTGGCTGAAGGCATCTGCGCCTTGTGATTGGTTTAAATAAAGATTGACAGGTGCATTAGCCAGAGTGGGATTTTGGGGTGTATCCCATTCTGATTGGCTCACACATTGGCGCCTTCTGATTGTCTGAATTTGACACACAGCGTTTTCGGCCAATCAGAAGCCGGCAATTTTCTACTGGAAAACTCTGTAAGAGGCCCATTAGCGTTGGGGAGGTCCACAAGTGCTGATCTACGTTACTTTTTTTTTTTATAGAGCGGATTGTTCCAGGGCGGGGCAGAAGAGGAGGAGGCCGGGGACATCGCGGGGTGGTAAGTACAATGTATATATTATGTTTATTTTATTTTGTTTTATGTTTATATGTATGTTGTACTAATGTAATGTTTTTTTTAACAGGGACCACGCCGGAGAAGAAAAGAAGGACGGGGACATGCTGGAAAGGTGAGTAGAATATTTAGAATGTTTATAATGTTTATTTATTGTATGTAAATGTGTTGTACTATTTTGTTTTCTTCCTAGCATGGTGATCTGAAGGGACATCTGCAAAGGTAAGTGGTCTTAATTATTCTATTTTAGGTTAGAATTAGAGTTTGTGTATGTAGATAGCATTTATTGTATGTTAGATAGGGGTATGTATTTTAGATAGTTAGGATTTATTGTATATTATATAGTATTTATTGTATGTTAGATAGGGTTATGTATTTTAGATAGATAGTATTTATTGTATGTTAGGTGGGGGTATGTATTTTAGATAGTTAGGATGTATTGTATATTATATAGCATTTATTGTATGTTAGATAGAGGTATGTATTTTAGATAGATAGGATTTATTGTATATTATATAGTATTTATTGTATGTTAGATAGGGGTATGTATTTTAGATAGATAGGATTTATTGTATATTAGATAGATTGGGGGATGTATTTTAGATAGGTAGGAGTTATTGTATATTAGATAGGATCGATTATATGTCAGATAGATAGGGGGTAATGTATTTTATTTGCATTGTATTGTATGTATTCTATTTGTATTTCCTTTTCAGGTGTGTAATTTTTTTTTTCTGTAGTGTGGGGGGGGGGGGGGGGGGGGGGGTTGTAATGTATTTTTTTTATTTTTCTGTTATGTTCCTTTTTTTCTTTTTCGTGACTTAGGTTTTTTTCTTTTCTGTAATGTAGATTTTTTGCCAAACTAGAAATGTTTCATACCTATCAGAGAGATAGTTCATTTGATTATTTTAAAACTATTCCAGTAGTCAGTTCCATTATATCACAATCAATGAACTTATATGGTATCCCTGGCATTGGTCTGTAGCTTTAATTAAAGGGACACAGCATTAGTCCCAACCAATTGCAATTGTATTTGTTTACATCTATACTTTTTATTGCTGCAATAATTGGTACCTTCACGGTGTCCCTTTAATGTGTCTTATGGCTGGTTAGCAATTTCGGTACACTGACCCATAGAGACGTACATTGAGGTTACAGTTTATACTATGGGGTATGGAAGATGTAGCTGCGGATGACATAAACCCAGTGGTTTCTCTGCCACCTGTATACCCTGATAAACATGTTTATTACACTAATCTGAACAGTGAACTCTGAAGGTGGCAATACTGCGGCTTTATGTGGTGTGGGCACCGAAAGGAAATATCACTAAAAAGTACAGTTTTTACTTCTCCTCTATCTCTTTCTTTATGTTTTTTAACTTTTACGGTCTTATCCTCCTCTTTTTGTATTTCCCCTCTCTCCTCCTCTTTTTCTATATTTTTTTCCTCTCTCTTCCTCCTCTTTCCTTGTATTTCTTTCTCTCTCCTACTAATCTTTCCCTGTTTTTTCCCTTCTTTCCTGAATTTCTTCCTCCCACCTTTTCCTCTCCTTGTATTGCTTCCTCTCTCCTCCCCGTTCCATAGTTTTCTTCCTCTTTGCCTGCTTTTCTTCCTCACTACACATCTATTTTCCATGTGTTTCTTCCCATCTCCTCCTCTTTCGTGGTATTTCTTCCACTCTCCTCCTCCTTTTCCCTTGTATTCTCCCCACTCTCCTCCTCCTTTTTCCCTGTATTTAGTCCTCTCCTTTCCTCCTCGTCCTCCCAAGTATTTCCTCCTTTCTCCTTGCGGATGGATTATAACATTTTTAGGTATTTCCTATGTATAAAATTGTTCCTATTTTCATCCATTTTCAGTATCTGAAATATATATATATATATATATATATATATATATATATATACATACAGCGCTCTCTCCAGGACTTCTTGTCTTCTTGAGGGACGGGGGACGGGGGTTCAAGAGGCAGTGCATGTGTGTATCACATGTTATAATTGTCTAACTACGATTCGTCGTCACGCTGCGTTGCGTACGACTTAGCGCTGAGCGGCGCAGGCGTTCATTGCCCGGCGAGCCTCGCGCAGCGAGGCGAGCCGTTAAATTGTAGCTCTTTGGCAATGAGCGCTGCAGGTGCTCATTGCAGGCGAGCCTCGCGTAGCGAGGCGAGCCGTTAAACCGTAGCACTTAGAAAAAAAATACAAAGATCGAAAATCGGCTAAGCGAGAAAAAAATGGTCACAGAAAAAAATGAAAACGAGGCTATACTACTACGAACTGCGTAAAACACAGCCACAGACGTATGTGTTTGAAAAACAATGAGATAAAGGATGCGGATTAACCGCGCAATGAGTAAAAAGACAGTAGCGAGTACATTTTACGAAACCCAATTACAGATTTACGCATTAACACAGATTTAACTCCTTTGTCTTGCGCAACATCGGATTTCCCGCCTAAACCAATGCATTTGATGAAATATAAGTTGCAGGTTACAAAAAAAAAAAAAAAAATTGTATTTATTTTAAGAAAAAAAAAAGGGACAAATGTAGCGTCATGTTGTGTGGCAAACACATTTCACAACATTTAATTTTTATTGACCGTCATTAGACCGTTTTACCATATTTACTGTTAAACCGTAGTACTTTAGCGGGCTTAGCGATGAGCGCCGTAGTACTTTGGCAATGAGTGCCGCAGAAAAAATGGCGGACGAACAAAACGAAAACGAGGCTACAGCACTATAACCACGGAAAACACGTACCGATAATCTGCTAAGACGCATACCACACATTACCCACCATTAAACGACGGACGGATCATCCGCTAAGACGCATACCACACATTATCCGCCATTTTAGGATAATGCGGAAGTACACAGCTACGTTAACGGTTTCGGCTTGCGCACGCACACTATTACACTGCACACATTCATCACTCTTACACAGCACCTCCACACCACTAATGCTGCAGCAACATCAACACAGATTGCCAGCTCTTCAACACAATGCATAAAAATACGTATATTCATTTATTAATTTGAATTCTATATTTCAGTAGTACACAGAAAACAACATTAGCTACCTTACAATTCCATATGTATATTAATAACTAAACAACTTTAAAAACATACACATCTCATTGCCGTCATTTTTTGACGGGCAATACGCTAGTTTATATATATACAGTATATATACTAGCAACTTGCCCATCAAAAATGACGGGGCAATAAAAAAGTGTTGAAATGCTGTTTGTCATACAATGTGAGTGTACTGTGTGCCTCAACTATATAGACCCCTATAACACACTAATGAACGCATGTAATAACACTATAAGTGCCATGAGGGTCATCCAGGACCCTAATGACACAATGGTGTAAGCACTACACCATTTTAACCCAGTCTCTTATGGGGGTCTATACAGACCCGCATAAGCCTCTATTTAACCCCATTAGTCCCATAGGGGCATTTAAAGACCCTCATGGGACAGTTAGAAGCCTAACATTACCCTGTAAGTGCTATGAAGGTTCTCCAGTACCCTCATGAAACTAAGTACAAACACTACACTGCACTAAACCCACCCCAATAAACCATTAAATCTAAACTAACACCCCTCTACACTAACCTATTAACACATACACTACCTACCTACACTACCTACCCCCTAATAAACCCCCCACCACTCTAATTACAGAAAATAAAAAAACCTAAGTCACAAAAAATAAAAAATCTATATTACAGAAAATAAAAAAAACTTAAGTACCAAAAAAATAAAAAAAGGAACATTACAGAAAATAAAAAAAATACATTACAACCCCCCCACTGTGGGCACCGAAAGGAATTATCACTAAAAAGTACAGTTTTGACTTCTCCTCTATCTCTTTCTTTATGTTTTTTAACTTTTACGGTCTTATCCTCCTCTTTTTGTATTTCCCCTCTCTCCTCTTTTCCTATATTTTTTTCCTCTCTCTTCCTCCTCTTTCCTTGTATTTCTTTCTCTCTCCTACTAATCTTTCCCTGTTTTTTCCCTTCTTTCCTGAATTTCTTCCTCCCACCTTTTCCTCTCCTTGTATTACTTCCTCTCTCCTCCCCATTCCATAGTTCTTTGCCTGCTTTTCTTCCTCACTACACATCTATTTTCCATGTATTTCTTCCTATCTCCTGCTCTTTCGTGGTATTTCTTCCACTCTCCTCCTCCTTTTCCCTTGTATTCTCCCCACTCTCCTCCTCCTTTTTCCCTGTATTTAGTCCTCTCCTTTCCTCCTCGTCCTCCCAAGTATTTCTTCCTTTCTCCTTGGGGATGGATTATTAAAATTTTAGGTATTTCCTATGTATAAAATTGTTCCTATTTTCATCCATTTTCAGTATCTGAAATATATATATATATATATATATATATATACAGCGCTCTCTCCAAGACTTCTTGTCTTCTTGAGGGACGGGGGGGGGGGGGGGGGGGTTCAAGAGGCAGTGCGTGTGTGTATATATATATATATACTAGCAACTTGCCCGTCAAAAATGACGGGGCAATAAAAAAGTGTTCAAATGCTGTTTGTCACACAATGTGAGTGTACTGTGTGCCCCAACTATATAGCCCCCTATAACACACTAATGAACGCATGTTATAACACTATAAGTGCCATGAGGGTCATCCAGGACCCTTATGACACAATGGTGTAAGCACTACACCATTTTAACCCAGTCTCTTATGGGGGTCTATACAGACACTCATAAGCCTCTATTTAACCCCATTAGTCCCATAAGGGTATTAAAGACACTCATGGGACAGTTAGAAGCCTAACATTACCCCATAAGTGCTATGAAGGTTATCCAGTACCCTCATGACACTAAGTACAAACACTACACTGCACTAAACCCACCCCAATAAACCATTAAATCTAAACAAACACCCCTCTACACTGACCTATTAACACCTACACTACCTACCTACACTACCTACAACCTAATAAACCCCCCACCACTCTAATTACAGAAAATTAAAAAAACTAAGTCACAAAAAATTAAAAAATCTCTATTACAGAAAATAAAAATACCTACAGTAAGTCCCAAAAAATAAAAAAGGAGCATTACAGAAAATAAAAAAGATACATTACAACACCCCCCCACTACAGAAAAAAAATGACACACTTGAAAAGGAAATACATATAGAATACATACAATACAATACAAATAAAATACAATACCCCCTATCTATCTAACATACAATCAATCCTATCTAATATACAATAAATCCTATTTATCTAAAATACATCCCCAATTTATCTAATATACAATGAATCCTATCTATCTAAAATACATACCCCTTCCTAACATACAATAAATACTATATAATATACAATAAATCCTATCTATCTAAAATACATACCCCTATCTAACATACAATAAATACTATATAATATACAATAAATCCTAACTATCTAAAATATATACTCCTATCTAACATACAATAAATACTATATAATATACAATAAATCCTAACTATATAAAATACATACCCCTATCTAACATACAATAAATGCTATCTACATACAGAAACCCTAATTCTAACCTAAAATAGAATAATTAAGACCACTTACCTTTGCAGATGTCCCTTCAGATCACCAACCTAGGGGAAAGAGAATGAGTACAACACATTTACATGCAATAAATAAACATTATAAACATTATAAATATTCTACTCACCTTTCCAGCATGTCCCCGTCCTTCTTCTTTTCTTCTCCGGCGTAACCCCTGTTAAAAAAAAACATTACATTAGTACAACATACATATAAACATTAAACAAAATAAAATAACCATAATATACATTGTACTTACCTCCCTGCGATGTCCCCGGCCTCCACCTCTTCTGCCCCGGCTGGGCCCTGGAACAATCTGCGCTCTTAAAAAAAGAAAAAAAACTAACTAACGGAGATCCGCACTTGCGGACCTGCCTTATGCTAATGAGCCTCCTACAGAGTTTTCCAGAAGAAAATTGTGAATGGCGGCTTCTGATTGGCTGAAAACGCTGTCTATCAAACTCTGCCAATCAGAAGGTGACAATGTGTGAGCCAATCAGAATGGGATACACCCTAAAATCCCACTCTGGCTAATGCACCTGTCAATCTTTATTTAAACCAATCAGAAGGGTTTATTGCCATCAGCCAATCCCAATGTGATACACCCCCACAGGGTGATTGGCTGAAGACATCTGCGCCTTCTCATTGGCTGTAAAAATGATTGACATTGACAACAGCCAATCAGAAGGCGCAAATGCCTTCAGCCAATCACTCCGTGGGGGTGTATCCCATTGTGATTGGCTGAAGGCATCTGCGCCTTGTGATTGGTTTAAATAAAGATTGACAGGTGCATTAGCCAGAGTGGGATTTTGGGGTGTATCCCATTCTGATTGGCTCACACATTGGCGCCTTCTGATTGTCTGAATTTGACACACAGCGTTTTCGGCCAATCAGAAGCCGGCAATTTTCTACTGGAAAACTCTGTAAGAGGCCCATTAGCGTTGGGGAGGTCCACAAGTGCTGATCTACGTTACTTTTTTTTTTTATAGAGCGGATTGTTCCAGGGCGGGGCAGAAGAGGAGGAGGCCGGGGACATCGCGGGGTGGTAAGTACAATGTATATATTATGTTTATTTTATTTTGTTTTATGTTTATATGTATGTTGTACTAATGTAATGTTTTTTTTAACAGGGACCACGCCGGAGAAGAAAAGAAGGACGGGGACATGCTGGAAAGGTGAGTAGAATATTTAGAATGTTTATAATGTTTATTTATTGTATGTAAATGTGTTGTACTATTTTGTTTTCTTCCTAGCATGGTGATCTGAAGGGACATCTGCAAAGGTAAGTGGTCTTAATTATTCTATTTTAGGTTAGAATTAGAGTTTGTGTATGTAGATAGCATTTATTGTATGTTAGATAGGGGTATGTATTTTAGATAGTTAGGATTTATTGTATATTATATAGTATTTATTGTATGTTAGATAGGGTTATGTATTTTAGATAGATAGGATTTATTGTATGTTAGGTGGGGGTATGTATTTTAGATAGTTAGGATGTATTGTATATTATATAGCATTTATTGTATGTTAGATAGAGGTATGTATTTTAGATAGATAGGATTTATTGTATATTATATAGTATTTATTGTATGTTAGATAGGGGTATGTATTTTAGATAGATAGGATTTATTGTATATTAGATAGATTGGGGGATGTATTTTAGATAGATAGGAGTTATTGTATATTAGATAGGATCGATTATATGTCAGATAGATAGGGGGTATTGTATTTTATTTGCATTGTATTGTATGTATTCTATTTGTATTTCCTTTTCAGGTGTGTAATTTTTTTTTTCTGTAGTGTGGGGGGGGGGGGGTTGTAATGTATTTTTTTTATTTTTCTGTTATGTTCCTTTTTTTCTTTTTCGTGACTTAGGTTTTTTTCTTTTCTGTAATGTAGATTTTTTGCCAAACTAGAAATGTTTCATACCTATCAGAGAGATAGTTCATTTGATTATTTTAAAACTATTCCAGTAGTCAGTTCCATTATATCACAATCAATGAACTTATATGGTATCCCTGGCATTGGTCTGTAGCTTTAATTAAAGGGACACAGCATTAGTCCCAACCAATTGCAATTGTATTTGTTTACATCTATACTTTTTATTGCTGCAATAATTGGTACCTTCACGGTGTCCCTTTAATGTGTCTTATGGCTGGTTAGCAATTTCTGTACACTGACCCATAGAGACGTACATTGAGGTTACAGTTTATACTATGGGGTATGGAAGATGTAGCTGCAGGTGACATAAACCCAGTGGTTTCTCTGCCACCTGTATACCCTGATAAACATGTTTATTACACTAATCTGAACAGTGAACTCTGAAGGTGGCAATACTGCGGCTTTATGTGGTGTGGGCACCGAAAGGAAATATCACTAAAAAGTACAGTTTTTACTTCTCCTCTATCTCTTTCTTTATGTTTTTTAACTTTTACTGTCTTATCCTCCTCTTTTTGTATTTCCCCTCTCTCCTCCTCTTTTTCTATATTTTTTTCCTCTCTCTTCCTCCTCTTTCCTTGTATTTCTTTCTCTCTCCTACTAATCTTTCCCTGTTTTTTCCCTTCTTTCCTGAATTTCTTCCTCCCACCTTTTCCTCTCCTTGTATTGCTTCCTCTCTCCTCCCCGTTCCATAGTTTTCTTCCTCTTTGCCTGCTTTTCTTCCTCACTACACATCTATTTTCCATGTGTTTCTTCCCATCTCCTCCTCTTTCGTGGTATTTCTTCCACTCTCCTCCTCCTTTTCCCTTGTATTCTCCCTACTCTCCTCCTCCTTTTTCCCTGTATTTAGTCCTCTCCTTTCCTCCTCGTCCTCCCAAGTATTTCCTCCTTTCTCCTTGGGGATGGATTATAACATTTTTAGGTATTTCCTATGTATAAAATTGTTCCTATTTTCATCCATTTTCAGTATCTGAAATATATATATATATATATATATATATATATATATATATATATATACATACAGCGCTCTCTCCAGGACTTCTTGTCTTCTTGAGGGACGGGGGACGGGGGTTCAAGAGGCAGTGCATGTGTGTATCACATGTTATAATTGTCTAACTACGATTCGTCGTCACGCTGCGTTGCGTACGACTTAGCGCTGAGCGGCGCAGGCGTTCATTGCCCGGCGAGCCTTTCGCAGCGAGGCGAGCCGTTAAATTGTAGCTCTTTGGCAATGAGCGCCGCAGGTGCTCATTGCAGGCGAGCCTCGCGTAGCGAGGCGAGCCGTTATACCGTAGCACTTAGAAAAAAAATACAAAGATCGAAAATCGGCTAAGCGAGAAAAAAATGGTCACAGAAAAAAATGAAAACGAGGCTATACTACTACGAACTGCGTAAAACACAGCCACAGACGTATGTGTTTGAAAAACAATGAGATAAAGGATGCGGATTAACCGCGCAATGAGTAAAAAGACAGTAGCGAGTACATTTTACGAAACCCAATTACAGATTTACGCATTAACACAGATTTAACGCCTTTGTCTTGCGCAACATCGGATTTCCCGCCTAAACCAATGCATTTGATGAAATATAAGTTGCAAGTTACAAAAAAAAAAAAAAAATTGTATTTATTTTAAGAAAAAAAAAAGGGACAAATGTAGCGTCATGTTGTGTGGCAAACACATTTCACAACATTTAATCTTTATTGACCGTCATTAGACCGTTTTACCATATTTACTGTTAAACCGTAGTACTTTAGCGGGCTTAGCGATGAGCGCCGTAGTACTTTGGCAATGAGTGCCGCAGAAAAAATGGCGGACGAACAAAACGAAAACGAGGCTACAGCACTATAACCACGGAAAACACGTACCGATAATCTGCTAAGACGCATACCACACATTACCCACCATTAAACGACGGACGGATCATCCGCTAAGACGCATACCACACATTATCCGCCATTTTAGGATAATGCGGAAGTACACAGCTACGTTAACGGTTTCGGCTTGCGCACGCACACTATTACACTGCACACATTCATCACTCTTACACAGCACCTCCACACCACTAATGCTGCAGCAACATCAACACAGATTGCCAGCTCTTCAACACAATGCATAAAAATACGTATATTCATTTATTAATTTGAATTCTATATTTCAGTAGTACACAGAAAACAACATTAGCTACCTTACAATTCCATATGTATATTAATAACTAAACAACTTTAAAAACATACACATCTCATTGCCGTCATTTTTTGACGGGCAATACGCTAGTATATATATATACAGTATATATACTAGCAACTTGCCCATCAAAAATGACGGGGCAATAAAAAAGTGTTGAAATGCTGTTTGTCATACAATGTGAGTGTACTGTGTGCCTCAACTATATAGACCCCTATAACACACTAATGAACGCATGTAATAACACTATAAGTGCCATGAGGGTCATCCAGGACCCTAATGACACAATGGTGTAAGCACTACACCATTTTAACCCAGTCTCTTATGGGGGTCTATACAGACCCGCATAAGCCTCTATTTAACCCCATTAGTCCCATAGGGGCATTTAAAGACCCTCATGGGACAGTTAGAAGCCTAACATTACCCTGTAAGTGCTATGAGGGTTCTCCAGTACCCTCATGAAACTAAGTACAAACACTACACTGCACTAAACCCACCCCAATAAACCATTAAATCTAAATTAACACCCCTCTACACTAACCTATTAACACATACACTACCTACCTACACTACCTACCCCCTAATAAACCCCCCACCACTCTAATTACAGAAAATAAAAAAACCTAAGTCACAAAAAAAAAAAAATCTATATTACAGAAAATAAAAAAAACTTAAGTACCAAAAAAATAAAAAAAGGAACATTACAGAAAATAAAAAAAATACATTACAACCCCCCCACTGTGGGCACCGAAAGGAATTATCACTAAAAAGTACAGTTTTGACTTCTCCTCTATCTCTTTCTTTATGTTTTTTAACTTTTACGGTCTTATCCTCCTCTTTTTGTATTTCCCCTCTCTCCTCTTTTCCTATATTTTTTTCCTCTCTCTTCCTCCTCTTTCCTTGTATTTCTTTCTCTCTCCTACTAATCTTTCCCTGTTTTTTCCCTTCTTTCCTGAATTTCTTCCTCCCACCTTTTCCTCTCCTTGTATTACTTCCTCTCTCCTCCCCGTTCCATAGTTTTCTTCCTCTTTGCCTGCTTTTCTTCCTCACTACACATCTATTTTCCATGTGTTTCTTCCCATCTCCTCCTCTTTCGTGGTATTTCTTCCACTCTCCTCCTCCTTTTCCCTTGTATTCTCCCTACTCTCCTCCTCCTTTTTCCCTGTATTTAGTCCTCTCCTTTCCTCCTCCTCCTCCCAAGTATTTCCTCCTTTCTCCTTGCGGATGGATAATAAAATTTTTAGGTATTTCCTATGTATAAAATTGTTCCTATTTTCATCCATTTTCAGTATCTGAAATATATATATATATATATATATATATATATATATATATATATATATATATATATATATATATATATATATATATACAGCGCTCTCTCCAGGACTTCTTGTCTTCTTGAGGGACGGGGGACGGGGGTTCCAGAGGCAGTGCATGTGTGTATCACATATTATAATTGTCTAACTACAATTCGTCGTCACGCTGCGTTGCGTAGTGCGTACGACTTAGCGCTGAGCGCCGCAGGCGCTCATTGCCCGGCGAGCTTTGCACAGTGAGGCGAGCCGTTAAATTGTAGCACTTTGGCAATGAGCGCCGCAGGCGCTCATTGCAGGCGAGCCGTTAAATCGTAGCACTTTGGCAATGAACGCCGCAGGCGCTCATTGAAGGCGAGCCTCGCGTAGCGAGGCGAGCCTTTATGTTAAACTGTAGCACTTTGGCAATGAGCGCCGCAGGCGCTCATTGTAGGCGAGCCTCGCGTAGCGAGGCAAGCCGTTAAACCATAGCACTTAGAAAAAAAATACCAGATGAAAAAAATTACAAGATAAGGGGCGGAACCAAAACACTAAAAAAAACACTAAATACACACAAAAAAATAAAATAAAGGTCACTTACAGCATGGGGAACCAGGCAGGACGTCTGAAAGTGAGTTGGAACTCCAATTTACAGCGATTTAGCCGAGTTACAAAGATCGAAAATCGGCTAAGCAAGAAAAAAATGGCCGCCGAAAAAAATGAAAATGAGGCTATACTACTACGAACTGCGTAAAACACAGCCACAGACGTATGTGTTTGAAAAACAACGAGATAAAGGCTGCGGATTAACCGCGCAATGAGTAAAAAGACAGTAGCGAGTACATTTTACTAAACCCAATTACAGACTTACGCATTAACACAGATTTAACGCCTTTGTCTCGCGCAACATCGGAATTCCCGCCTAAACCAACGAATTTGATGAAATATAAGTTGCAAGTTACAAAAATTAAAATTTGAACCAAAAAAAAAATTGTATTTATTTTAAGAAAATAAAAAAGGGTCAAATGTAGCGTCATGTTGTGTGGCAAACACATTTCACAACATTTAATTTTTATTGACCGTCATTTAACCGTTTTACCATATTTACTGTTAAACCGTAGTACTTTAGCGGGCTTAGCGATGAGCGCCGCAGGTGTTCATCCGTTAAACCGTAGTACTTTGGCAATGAGCGCCGCAGAAAAAATGGCGGATGAACAAAACGAAAACGAGGCTACAGCACTATAACCAAGGAAAACACGTACCGATAATCCGCTAAGACGCATACCACACATTACCCACCATTAAACGACGGACGGATCATCCGCTAAGACGCATACCACACATTATCCGCCTTTTTTGGATAATGCGGAAGGACACAGCTACGTTAACGGTTTCGGCTTGCGCACGCACACTATTACACTGCACACGTTCATCATGCTTACACAGCACCTCCACACTACACTGCACTAAACCCACCCCAATAAACCATTAAATCTAAACTAACACCCCTCTACACTAACCTATTAACACATACACTACCTACCTACAATACCTACCCCCTAATAAACCCCCCACCACTCTAATTACAGAAAATAAAAAAAAACTAAGTCACAAAAAATAAAAAATCTACATTACAAAAAATAAAAAAAACTTAAGTACCAAAAAATAAAAAAAGGAACATTACAGAAAATAAAAAAAATACATTACAACCCCCCACTACAGAAAAAAAATGACACACTTATAAAGGAAATACATATAGAATACATACAATACAATACAAATAAAATAAAATACAATACCCCCTATCTATCTAACATACAATCAATCCTATCTAATATACAATAAATCCTATCTATCTAAAATAAATCCCCCAATATATCTAATATACAATAAATCCTATCTATCTAAAATACATACCCCTATCTAGCATACAATAAATACTATATAATATACAATAAATTCTATCTATCTAAAATACATACCCCTATCTAGCATACAATAAATACTATATAATATACAATAAATTCTATCTATCTAAAATACATACCCCTATCTAACATACAACAAATACTATATAATATACAATAAAACCTAACTACAGTATCTAAAATACATACCCCTATCTAACATATAATAAATCCTATCTATCTAAAATACATACCCCTATCTAACATACAATAAATCCTATATAATATACAATAAATCCTATCTATCTAAAATACACACCACTATCTAACATACAATAAATCACATATATAGTTGTGAGCATACAAGCCGTTGCTCACGCTTGCGGGCTCGCGTATCGAGGGCTGCGGGCGAGGGCCTCGGTTGCTTGCATGGAGCGCCGGCGCTCCATGCCAGAAACTGCGACCCTTTGCAAACTTTAAGTTCAAACGCAAACAACCACACAACAACCGCGACCACGCAAACAACACGACACACCAACTACGACCCTTGCAATCTTTACCAAACAAAACAAAAACAAGGCTACAACCGCAAACAACATACGAGATACGTTAGCACACATTACGACCTCGCAAAAATCGGCCGCAACCCGCGAACATGAAAAAATTAAAAACACAATAAATACACACAACACATACATAAAAAGCTTACCTACAGCAAGAGGGAGCATCCAGGACCTCAAAAAAGCAACTTACACCTTCATTTCACTCAAAAAAAAAGAGTTTAGACACTAAAAAATCCTCTAAGCGACAGAAAAAATGGCTGCCGAACAAAACGAAAATGAGGCTACAGCACTCTAAACACGCAAAACACCATAAGAAACTTGCAAAACACCACAAGAAACTCGCAAAACACCACAAAAGACCTACGGATATTCCGCTAAGATGCATACCACACATTACCCGCCATTTTACGCTAATGCGGAAGTACACAACTACGCTAACGGTTTGGTCTAGCAACATCAAAACAGATTGCAGCTCTTCAACACAATGCTTCAAAATAGGTAAAGTATATTCATTTTTTAATGTATTATATCTTTTATTATTACACACCAAACAGCATTAGCTACCTTACAATTTCATTGCCGTCATTTTTTGACGGGCAATTCGCTAGTACTATATAATATACAATAAATCCTAACTATCTAAAATACATACCCCTATCTAACATACAATACATACTATCTATCTAAAATACATACCCCTATCTAACATACTATAAATACTATATAATATACAATAAATCCTATCTAAAATACATACCCCTATCTAACATACAACAAATGCTATCTACATACAGAAACCCTAATTCTAACCTAAAATAGAATAATTAAGACCACTTACCTTTGCAGATGTCCCTTCAGATCACCAACCTAGGGGAAAGAAAAAAAAATGAGTACAACACATTTACATACAATAAATAAACATTATAAACATTCTAAATAATCTACTCACCTTTCCAGCATGGCCCCGTCCTTCTTCTTTTCTTCTCCGGCGTGGCCCCTGTTAAAAAAAAACATTACATTAGTACAACATACATATAAACATAAAACAAAATAAAATAACCATAATATACATTGTACTTACCTCCCCGCAATGTCCCTGGCTTCCTCCTCTTCTGCCCCGGCTGGGCCCTGGAACAATCTGCGCTCTAAAAAATGGTTAGTGGTCTTAATTATTCTATTTTAGGTTAGAATTAGGGTTTGTGTATGTAGATAGCATTTATTGTATGTTAGATAGGGGTATGTATTTTAGATAGTTAGGATTTATTGTATATTATATAGTATTTATTGTATGTTAGATAGGGGTATGCATTTTAGATAGTTAGGATTTATTGTATATTATATAGTATTTATTGTATGTTAGATAGGGGTATGTATTTTAGATAGATAGGATTTATTGTATGTTAGGTGGGGGTATGTATTTTAGATAGGATTTATTGTATATTATATAGTATTTATTGTATGTTAGATAGGGATATGTATTTTAGATAGATAGGATTTATTGTATATTATATAGTAACTATTGTATGTTAGATAGGGGTATGTATTTTAGATGGATAGGATTTATTGTACATAAGCTAGATTGGGGGATGTATTTTAGATAGATAGGATTTATTGTATATTAGATAGGATCGATTGTATGTCAGATAGATAGGGGGTATTGTATTTTATTTGTATTGTATTGTATTATTTTTTCTGTAGTGGGGGGGATTATATATATATTTTTTTTCTGTAATGTTCCTTTTTTATTTTTTGTGACTTTAATAATGTTAATAGGTTAATTTGTTAATAGGTTAGTGTAGAGGGGGGTTAGTTTAGATTTAATGGTTTATTTGAGGGTATAGTGCAGTGTAGTGTTTGTACTTAGTGTCATGAGGATCCTTGAGGACCGTCATGGCACTTATGTGGTTAATGATAGGGTTGTAACTGCCC
This sequence comes from Discoglossus pictus, assembly GCA_027410445.1. Classification (NCBI taxonomy): domain Eukaryota; kingdom Metazoa; phylum Chordata; class Amphibia; order Anura; family Alytidae; genus Discoglossus; species Discoglossus pictus. The sequence continues at coordinate 33,135,449 of CM050174.1, forward strand.
TATAAGGGTCATAATATACCCTTATGGGACTGATGGGGTTAAATAGAGGCTTATGAGGGCTTGTATTTACCCCCATGAGTGACAGGGTTATTTATTGGCTTACAGGGGTCTATTGACCCCCATGAGTGTCCGGGTTAATTAGGGGGTTATGGGGTTCTGTATTGACCCTCATGAGTGATGGGGTTATTTAAGTGATTATGGGGGTCTGTATTGACCCCCATGAGTGACAGGGTTAATTAAGGGTTTATGGGGGTCTGTATTGAACCCCATGAGTACCAGAGTTAATTAATGTATTATGGGGATCTGTTTTGACCCACATGAGTGCGATGGTTATTTATTGGCTTTTGAGGGTCTGTATTGATCCCATGAGTGACAGGGTTATTTATTGGCTAATGGGGGTCTGTATTGACCCCCATGAGTGATATGCTTATGGGGGTCTGTATTGACCCCCATGCGTGACAGGGGTAATTAAGTGCTTATGGGGGTCTGTATTGACCCCCATGAGTGACAGGGTTATTTATTGGCTTTTGAGGGTCTGTATTGACCCCATGAGTGACAGGGTTAATTATGGGTTTATGGGGGTCTGTATGGGGGTCTGTATTGACCCCCATGAGTGACAGGGTTATATATTGGCTTATGGGGGTCTGTATTGACCCCCATGAGTGAAAGGGTTAATTAAATGCTTATGGGGGTCTGTATTGACCCCCATGCAGGACAGGGGTAATTAAGTGCTGATGGGGGTCTGTATTGACCCCCATGAGTGACAGGGTTAATTAAGTGCTTACGGGGGTCTGTATTGACCCCCATGAGTGACAGGGTTAATTAGGGGTTTATAGGTTTCTGTATTGACCCCCATGAGTAACAGGTATAATTAAGTGCTTATGGGGGTCTGAATTGACCCCCATGATTGACAGGGTTAATTAAGTGCTTATGGGGGTCTGTATTGACCCCCATGAGTGACGGGGTTAATTAAGTGCTGATGGGGGTCTGAATTGACCCCCATGCGTGACAGGGTTAATTAAGCGCTTTTGTGGGTCTTTATTGACCCCCATGCGTGACAGGTTTAATTAAGTGCTTATTGGGGTCTGTATTGACCCCATGAGTGACGGGGTTAATTAAGAGCTTATGAGGGTCTGTATTGACCCCCATGAGTGTCAGGGATAATTAAGGGTTGATGGGGGTCTGTATTGACCCCCATGAGTGATAGGGTTAATTAAGTGCTTATGGGGGTCTGAATTGACCCCCATGCGTGACAGGGTTAATTAAGCGCTTTTGTGGGTCTTTATTGACCCCCATGTGTGACAGGGTTAATTAAGTGCTTATTGGGGTCTGTATTGACCCCATGAGTGATGGGGTTAATTAAGTGCTTATGAGGGTCTGTATTGACCCTCATGAGTGACAGGGATAATTAAGGGTTTATGGGGGTCTGTATTGACCCCCATGAGTGACAGGGTTATTTAGGCGTTAATGGGGGTCTGTATTGACCCCCATGAGTGACAGGGTTAATTAGGGGTTTATGGGGTCTGTATTGACCCCCATGAGTGAGGGGGTTAATTAAGTGCTTATGGGGGTCTGTATTGACCCCCATGAGTGACAGGGTTAATGAAGGGCTTATGGGGGTCTGTATTGACCCCCATGAGTGACAGGGTTAATTAAGGGTTTATGGGGGTCTGGATTGCCCCCCATAAGTGACAGGGTTATTTAGGGGGGCTCTGTATAGAGTGCCGAAACGGTGGAATTTGGGGTTACATTTGCGTGTAACCTCACTTCCAGATGTCCTGGCTGTCCCCGCGTGCTGTGGGTGGGTGTTTTTTTTATCATTATTGGGTTTATTAGTGTGTTTTTAGTGTTTTTGTGTTTGCGCAGTTCGGGGGGTTTAGTGCAGTGTTTTTGACACAGGGGAGGGAGAGGAGGAGGGGAAGGAGAGGACTAAGTGCTGCTAGTTAACGGTTTTGTGGGGTGGTTTGGGGCACCTTAGGGTTAAGTGCTGCGAGTTTAGAGGTGTGTGGGGTGGTGTTGTTCCAAAGTCATGCGCCGAAAAGCCTCCACCTTCCGCAAATGCGGCCCCTCGTAGTTTGAAAACTATTATATGTGATATATATATATATTCATATATCTATATATATATATATATATATATATACACACACACACAATATATAAAATGTGTGTACACAATTTATATATATATATATATATTTATTTATTTATATATACACCTTCTCCTCTCCTTGTATTGCTTTCACTCTCCTCACAGTTCCATTGTTTTCTTCCTCTTTGCCTGCTTTTCTTCTTCACTATGCATCTATTTTGCATGTATTTATTCCTATCTCCTCCGCCTCTTTTGTGGTATTTCTTCCACTCTCCTCCTCCTTTTTCCTTGTATCCCCCCCTCTCCTCCTTCCTTTTCCCTGTATTTAGTCCTCTCCTTTCCTCCTCCTCCTCCCCTTTCTAAGTATTTCTTCCTTTCTCCAGCTCCTCATCTTTTCTTGTATTTCTTCCTCTCTCCTCCTCGACTTTCTCTATATTTCTTCCTCTTCGGCTCCTTTCCCCCCATATTTCTTCCTCTCTCCTCATTCTCTTTCCCTATATTTCTTCCTCTCTCCTCCTTCTCTTTCCCTATACTTCTACCTGTCTCCTCCTCCTATTTCCTCGTATTTCTTCCTCTTCATCTTGCCCCCAATTCTTCCTCCTCCTCCTCTTCTTCCCAGTAATACTTTTTCTTTCCTCCATCTCTTTCCCTATACTTCCTTCTCTCCCCCTCCTCTTTCCATTTCCTCCTCTCTCCTCCCCCTCTTTTTCCTTTTATGTCTTCATCTCTCCTCCTCTTTCCCTGTATTTCTTCCTCTCTCCTCCTCCTTTTTCAATGTATTCCTCTCCCTCATAATCCTTCATTGTCTTTCTTCCTCTATCCTTCATCTTTCCATGTATTTTGTCCTCAAGTCTTTAGCTCTTTTATTGTATGTCTTCCTCTCTCCTCCTCTTTCTTTGTATGTCTTCCTCTCTCCTCCTCCTATTTTCTTGTACTTCTTCCTCTCTCTTCCTCCTTTTTCCTTATATTTCTCCCTCTCTCCTCCTCATTTGTACATCTTCATTTCCTCATTTCCTCTTTTCCTTTATTTCTACCACCCGCCTTCTCCTCTCCTTTTATTTCTTCCTCTCTCCTCCTCTTTCCCTGTATCTCTTCCTCTCTCCTCCTCTTTCCATGGTTTTCTTCCTCTTTCCTCCTCCCCTTTTCCTGTTTTTCTTCCTCTCTCCTCCTGTTCTTTTCCTGTATTTCTTTCTCTCTTCTACTTTTTCCCATTATTTCTTCCTCTCTCCTTATCCTGTATTTCTTTATTTCTCTCTCCTCCATTTTCTTGTATTTCTTGCTATCCCTGCTCCTTTCCCTGTATCTCCTCCTCTCTCCTCCTTCCCCATATTTCCTCCATCTCTCCTTTCCCTGTATTTTCTCATATTTCCTTCTCATACTTCCTTGTATCGCTTCTCTCCTTACTTGTATTACCTCCTCTTTCCTCCTCCTCCTCCTCCTTCCCCATATTTCCCCTTCCTCTTCTTTCCCTGTATTTTCTCATATTTCCTTCTCATCCTTTCTTATATCTCTTCTCTCCTTACTTGCATTACCTCCTCTTTCCTTCTCCTCCTCCTTCCCCATATTTCCTCCATCTGTTCTTTCCCTGTATTTTCTCATATTTCCTTCTCTTCCTTCCTTGTATCTCTTCTCTCCTTACTTGTATTACCTCCTTTCTCCTCCTTCCCCATATTTCTCCATCTCTTCTTTCCCTTTATTTTCTCATATTTCCTTCTCATCCTTCCTTGTATCTCTTCTCTCCTTACTTGTATTACCTCCTCTTTCCTCCTCCTCCTCCTTCCCCATATTTCCCCTTCCTCTTCTTTCCCTGTATTTTCTCATATTTCCTTCTCATCCTTCCTTGTATCTCTTCTCTCCTTACTTGTATTACCTCATCTTTCCTCCTCCTCCTCCTTCCCCATATTTCCCCTTCCTCTTCTTTCCCTGTATTTTCTCATATTTCCTTCTCATCCTTTCTTATATCTCTTCTCTCCTTACTTGTATTACCTCATCTTTCCTCCCCCTCCTCCTTCCCCATATTTCCCCTTCCTCTTCTTTCCCTGTATTTTCTCATATTTCCTTCTCATCCTTCCTTGTATCTCTTCTCTCCTTACTTGCATTACCTCATCTTTCCTCCTCCTCCTCCTTCCCCATATTTCCCCTTCCTCTTCTTTCCCTGTATTTTCTCATATTTCCTTCTCATCCTTTCTTATATCTCTTCTCTCCTTACTTGTATTACCTCATCTTTCCTCCCCCTCCTCCTTCCCCATATTTCCCCTTCCTCTTCTTTCCCTGTATTTTCTCATATTTTCTTCTCATCCTTCCTTGTATCTCTTCTCTCCTTACTTGTATTACCTCCTCTTTCCTCCTCCTCCTCCTCCTTCCCCATATTTCCCCTTCCTCTTCTTTCCCTGTATTTTCTCATATTTCCTTCTCATACTTCCTTGTATCGCTTCTCTCCTTACTTGTATTACCTCCTCTTTCCTCCTCCTCCTCCTCCTTCCCCATATTTCCCCTTCCTCTTCTTTCCCTGTATTTTCTCATATTTCCTTCTCATCCTTTCTTATATCTCTTCTCTCCTTACTTGCATTACCTCCTCTTTCCTTCTCCTCCTCCTTCCCCATATTTCCTCCATCTGTTCTTTCCCTGTATTTTCTCATATTTCCTTCTCTTCCTTCCTTGTATCTCTTCTCTCCTTACTTGTATTACCTCCTTTCTCCTCCTTCCCCATATTTCTCCATCTCTTCTTTCCCTTTATTTTCTCATATTTCCTTCTCATCCTTCCTTGTATCTCTTCTCTCCTTACTTGTATTACCTCCTCTTTCCTCCTCCTCCTCCTTCCCCATATTTCCCCTTCCTCTTCTTTCCCTGTATTTTCTCATATTTCCTTCTCATCCTTCCTTGTATCCCTTCTCTCCTTACTTGTATTACCTCATCTTTCCTCCTCCTCCTCCTTCCCCATATTTCCCCTTCCTCTTCTTTCCCTGTATTTTCTCATATTTCCTTCTCATCCTTTCTTATATCTCTTCTCTCCTTACTTGTATTACCTCATCTTTCCTCCCCCTCCTCCTTCCCCATATTTCCCCTTCCTCTTCTTTCCCTGTATTTTCTCATATTTCCTTCTCATCCTTCCTTGTATCTCTTCTCTCCTTACTTGCATTACCTCATCTTTCCTCCTCCTCCTCCTTCCCCATATTTCCCCTTCCTCTTCTTTCCCTGTATTTTCTCATATTTCCTTCTCATCCTTTCTTATATCTCTTCTCTCCTTACTTGTATTACCTCATCTTTCCTCCCCCTCCTTCTTCCCCATATTTCCCCTTCCTCTTCTTTCCCTGTATTTTCTCATATTTCCTTCTCATCCTTCCTTGTATCTCTTCTCTCCTTACTTGCATTACCTCATCTTTCCTCCTCCTCCTCCTTCCCCATATTTCCCCTTCCTCTTCTTTCCCTGTATTTTCTCATATTTCCTTCTCATCCTTCCTTGTATTTCTTCTCTCCTTACTTGTATTACCTCCTCTTTCCTCCTCCTCCTCCTTCCCCATATTTCCCCTTCTTCTTTTTTCCCTGTATTTTCTCTTATTTCCTTCTCATCCTTCCTTGTATCTCTTCTCTCCTTACTTGTATTACCTCCTCTTTCCTCCTCCTCCTTCCCCATATTTCCCCTTCCTCTTCTTTCCCTGTATTTTCTCATATTTCCTTCTCATCCTTTCTTATATCTCTTCTCTCCTTACTTGCATTACCTCCTCTTTCCTCCTCCTCCTCCTTCCCCATATTTCCTCCATCTCTTCTTTCCCTGTATTTTCTCATATTTCCTTCTCATCCTTCTGGTATCTCTTCTCTCCTTACTTGTATTACCTCTTCTTTCCTCCTTCCCCATATTTCCCCTTCCTCTTCTTTCCCTGTATTTTCTCATATTTCCTTCTCATCCTTTCTTATATCTCTTCTCTCCTTACTTGTATTACCTCATCTTTCCTCCCCCTCCTTCTTCCCCATATTTCCCCTTCCTCTTCTTTCCCTGTATTTTCTCATATTTCCTTCTCATCCTTCCTTGTATCTCTTCTCTCCTTACTTGCATTACCTCATCTTTCCTCCTCCTCCTCCTTCCCCATATTTCCCCTTCCTCTTCTTTCCCTGTATTTTCTCATATTTCCTTCTCATCCTTCCTTGTATTTCTTCTCTCCTTACTTGTATTACCTCCTCTTTCCTCCTCCTCCTCCTTCCCCATATTTCCCCTTCTTCTTTTTTCCCTGTATTTTCTCTTATTTCCTTCTCATCCTTCCTTGTATCTCTTCTCTCCTTACTTGTATTACCTCCTCTTTCCTCCTCCTCCTTCCCCATATTTCCCCTTCCTCTTCTTTCCCTGTATTTTCTCATATTTCCTTCTCATCCTTTCTTATATCTCTTCTCTCCTTACTTGCATTACCTCCTCTTTCCTCCTCCTCCTCCTTCCCCATATTTCCTCCATCTCTTCTTTCCCTGTATTTTCTCATATTTCCTTCTCATCCTTCTGGTATCTCTTCTCTCCTTACTTGTATTACCTCTTCTTTCCTCCTTCCCCATATTTCCCCTTCCTCTTCTTTCCCTGTATTTCCTCATATTTCCTTCTCCCCCTTCCTTGTATTTCTTCTCTCCTACTTGTATTTTCCCATCTTTCCTCCTTCATCCATCCCTGTATTTCCTTTTTCTCCTCTTTCCCTGCATTTCCTTCTTCATCTGTCATTTATTACTAATCAGTTATTAAACAAACAAACAAGCCCTTGACGTATAAGCACCAGAGTCGCACCTTAGTCTTTCCAGCCCTGTGCCAGACAATACAACTAACCTGCTCTGTTACTTATCTGAAGCGGGGAAGGGCACATACAACTAATAACATGTAATAATCAGTTTTTTTTTAATCAAATGTGTATATTCACCATATAAATATAAATATCAGTGATACATAAAATCAACTAGAAAAAACAAAATATACCTAATTTTTTTATTTTTAAAGATTTCACAAAAAACATAAAAAAAAGTAAAAATCTTATTTACTTTGGTTCACTGATTTTGTTCTATTTTTAACACATTTTTACTAAAAACTCCTGTGATTAACTATGTACTTCACCTTTCATGATGATATATAGTTTGAGGAAGGTGTAACCGCTACTACCCCTTTTCGTTTGCCGAACGCTATCTGGGAATCTCAGCTTGAGCTGATTTATCACAGAGTTCCTGGTCCGCTTTATATATATACAGTAAAAAAAACAAACAGTAAAAAAAATACCTTTTTATTTTTGCAGAAACGTTAATATATATATATATATACATACACACATATATATTATATTTAAATATATATATATATATATATATATATAAATGCACATACTATATATGTATGTATGTATATATATATATATATATATATAGTAAATAAAAAGTACATCTGTGTTCACATTTGAATGTCTAAAACAAGTTAAAAAACCTGCTTCCAGCTCAGAGTTCCGAGAAAAACAGTTATTACACTGCATTCTGGGATGCTGAGCTGGGACATGCAAATGTGCCCACACATAGGCCCTCATTCAATTGCGATTTGGCCAATTGAATAGGACCCTAAATAAGCACATAGCATATTTTTTTAAAGACGTTTTTAGTTAGTGAAAACCTTGCTTTTGGATAGATGCTTACTAACTAAAAACGTCTTTAAAAAATATATGTTATGTGCTTATTTAGGGCCCTATTCAATTGGCCAAATTGCAATTGAATGAGGGCCATTATATATAGTGGAACCTCTATATTCACCAGCTCCTATATGCATCAAAGCTAATATTATTTTAGGCAAACATTTTTCCTATAGTCATCCAAAAATCCAATATTACTCACAAAATAAAATAAAAAAAAACCACCATTGGACAAGTTCGAGTGCTGGTGAATCATCGAGAGAAAGACAAAAAAAAGACATTGGTCGCCAGGATTGGGGTCAGCTCCGGCCGTCATCGATTCTTAGTTAAGGGAATGTTCTCTTTGCATTTCTATTTATTTATGTATCAGATTTGGGGCTGGGAACGGGTTATTCAAATTTTTGTTTTTTTGCTATGGAAAAAATTGTTCCTATATTCATCCAATTCAGTATCTGAAATATATATATATATATATATATATATATATATATATATATATTTCTATATATATATATATATATACAGAGAGAGAGAGAGATAGATATAGATACAAATGTATATACAGTATATAGATATATACTGTATATATACAGATACATAAATATACAGGTAAATATAAATAAATATAAATATATATATATATATATATACACAGTGTTCTCCCCAGGACTTCTTGCCTTCTTGAGGTGTGGATGGGGCCAGAGGCAGGGAAATCCTGTGGATAATATTATGGATATATATTCTTTTTGAGATGTAATGTGTATATATATATATATATCACATATATATATATATGTATATATATATAAATATTTTATTTATTTATATTTATATATATGTATTTTATTTGTATATTTTATCCCTTCTTGGAAAAAGATGTTAGTGAAGCGCGTCAGTACAGTACTCCATTTATTATTTATTATATTTATTTTATTTTCATTTTATTAAAATAAAGAATAAAGGATTTTATTACAGATTTTTTTTTGCAGTTAGTATGAAGTGAGCCAATGAGTGCACAATTAATCCCATTTCTGTCTTCGGATGTAAAAAATATATTTTTTATCCCCCAGCAGCAGCTCTCCCTCTCCTTCCCCTCCCCTAATTTCCACAGTATGTTTCACGTCCTCCCCTCCCATCATACAAATGGAAAATATATATATTTTTTTTTACTGGAATTATGAAAGTATATATTCATATTTAAGGAGCTTGTAATTTACAGTGCCTTTATGATTTAGAGTTTCTACTTTCTCAACATGACAGATAACACCCAAATCAATCAGTGCATAATTAAAAAATATATAAAATAGTGATTCCCAATAAGAAATACAAATAAGATCTCTATTCATTTTCTGTTGAGAGATCTACAATAATGCCTCGGATTTTTTTCAATGGAATTAAGTGGAAAAGCAACTTACAGTTGGATTAACCTTCAGATAAAGAAATACAGGGACGGATATAATAAAAACAACAGCATATTATAAGTACAGGACCTTGCTAGTCCTTTAAAGGGTCATTCTCTGCCTCAATATAGCGAGCACCAAGTGAAAAAAACCTTCTGAACTTGATTGTTTTATAAAAAAAATGATATACCAGTTTATTCCTGCAGTTGCCCTCCCTGATTGAAGCATACAAAGAGTGTAGGTCCTGAAAGGGCCAAAAATCACTAGCGCCACACAAATGACATGCAGCAAATAAATACTATGTAAGGGAGTGGAGTCCAGGTTCAGTTCTGGAGGGCCACCCATAGGCCTGGATTTGAGGATTTCCTTTCTGTGCACGCGAGAGTCAATCAGTATGCCTAAAGAAGCGATAGTCTCACCTGGGCGCAGCAGGGACATCCTCAAATCCAGGCCTGTGTGCAGATTACCAGGACCCACCCCTGATGTAAGCATCTATAAGAAGCATGTAATGTCTGGTCCCTTCACCTTCAATGATTTTGATTAGGATATATGAAAAGGCTTAACGATTGTAAATGGCAAAAGGGTTAATTAAACAAACAAAAAAGAATGATAACATAATTATATCATTTTATTATTATTATTATAGAATAAGGACCGACTGAGTTCATCATGTAGAGATGTTAAAACAAACAGGAAAAAGTGTAAAAAAAAAGAATTTCAGCTATCACTCACTTTTTTTATATTTGCCGGGGACGTGATTGCTTTTACGGCACTCAAATTGTTGATTAACCATTTTTGGGACAAAAAATGACATGCTCCCCCATCCCCCAAATGCTTTTATTTAATTATTAAAATGTATTATAAAATATTACCGTACTTACCAGATCGTGGTCAGTGAAGTCCATCCCTGTCATTCAGCGCAGACAACAAACCATAGAGGAAGGTGCCAGGCGTCTGTTCTTTCTACTCTGCTGCAGTCAGTTAAAAAGTGTCGCGTTGTAACCACAGACAGGAAATATAATGAAAAAACACCGGTCAAACAAACTTAAAAAATCTTTTTTAATGCACATTTTTCATAGTAAAGTACAAATATGGAATAATGCAAAATTATTCCTAAAAACAAACAATTTATCAATTGGATGTTATTAAAAAAAACTTGCATTTTCCTACAGGAAACTAACATTGAAGTTTACCATTTCTAGCTGTCAGTCAGCCTTTCAGATCCACTAACCAAGCCTTTGTCCATTGACTAAAAGGATTGCATAAATCAAAACAGTATTTATAATATATTTCTCCACAACACTTAGAGGAAGCTCCTATTTATACAGACGGAAAGTGGCTTTCAAAAGGACTAATGGAAAGCTCATTAGAAAATAGGGAAAAGGATAATTATGTATAAAAAAGTTGTTATTTTTTAATTCACTTTACATTTTCCTCCGATTATCATGTTCAGTTAGTTAAAAGAACATACAAAATAGAATAGGAAAAACCTCATATGTTTGTGAAGTTTGTAACAAACTAACAACGTTAGCACCTGAGTAAGCTATGAGCATGGCTTGGACACTGAGTGAATGTATTTTTCTGTGTTGTATTATCTATAAGAGAGTGGGAGAAAGGAGGATCTGTTAGTTCATTGATGGATTCAGATAAGACTTCAGCACAGCACATCTTCCCCCCTCCCATAGGCCCAGAAAAGCCCTGCTTGCCCTGGTCTGTAACTGCCCACTTTTGCCTTGGAAAGGAAGTCTGACAGTCATGGCAGCTTCCATGCACTAGCACAGTCTGTTCAAATGAAGATTTTTTATGCTGCGTTTTTTTGTTGTATTCTTCACAAATCTATGCAGGATTTGGTAATCTATAATAGATTCCTTATGTCTGACAGGTATGCCATGTTTATAGGGGTGTAGATTTTTACTTGAACCTCCAATCTGGTGCCCTAGTGTCTGTGCCAGTACATGACCTGGCTATGACTGGTATCATGCCACACGTCCTGGGAACCTTCCTTTTTTATGAAATGGGCTAAAAACCTTGTTAGATTTGAGGCCTCTGAGGTTTTTTTGGGGAAGTAACAGAAAAGTGTGACCAGAATCTTACAGAGACAGCTATAAATTTATGTGTGTGTGTATATATATATATATATATATATATATATATATATATATATATTTGTGGCTGGGCCCTTCTCCTCATGTAGCTGAGACGTGACTGGTTGCTTCGCCCTGTCTTGTCCTGCTAAGGGGGCCTAGGGCCGAATGATGGTGAGGATAGAGGGGAGGGAGAGTGGGGGACGCTGAAGGACCTGTGCACAGGTAAGTGGGTGTGTAGGGTTTATATAGGGTGGAGGGAGAGGGACCTTCCCACAAACTCAGGTATTTAACCTGGTTTTATATATATATATATATATATATATATATATATATATATATATATATATATATACTGTATATATGTATATATACATGCAATGGCCAGTTCTTAAAGGTCTCTTAATCAGGCTTACAGATTCCAGGCAAACTGCTAGAATAAACTACGACACCATCATAGTTTGGGTGTAATCAGGTTCTTTTATAAACTGTTGCTGCTGTTAAGTGGTTCAGTCGTTTCCGACTCTTCCTTGACCATATGGACCAAAGCACACCAGGCACCTGTCTGGGTGTGCTTTCCCATAAGGTGTTCATAGCAAAAATAGCGGACCAGGATTTGTCTGACCTCTCTGCTATGACCTGCCCATCTTGGGTGATCCTACATGGTATAGCTCACAGCTTCACTGAGGGACACAAAAGCCGTTTCACCATGACAAGGTAGCCATAGGAAGTTTGCTTTTAACCTGTACATAACAATATGATGTTTTGCTTTATTATTGGTTCTTAGGGCTAATAAGCAGCGCAACATTAGCTAGGTAGGCAGTCACGTCACATGGCACCGCCACTATGAAGAACATGCAAGCTGTTTTTCCAATGAACAAAACATGGGTTTGTGTGATATAGGGATTCTACATATCCTGTATGTAACTGTGATTGGATTGGCTACAGAGCAAACAAAAAGCTGCTGCAGTTACGAAAAAGCCATTTGACGCAGTTATGTAATAGATTGGAGGGGGGTCCCAAGTTTTTTTTTCATTTTATATACATGTTTTAACTAAGTTAATTCATTTGACCCTCCTCTATGTAAATGTAACATTCAGTTTACTGCCTACATGAGTGTGATCTTAGGTCACAGCTGTAAAACATGGCACCTTGCCTGGCAGCTTTTAGAAGGTGACAATCTGATCGCTTAAGTAAATAAAGCGTACATTTTATATGGCAATTACATTGATGTGGATACAATTAATTAATTAGGTAACCAAGATAAAACAATCATAACATATTTTTCACACTACCATGCTGTCCAGACACACAGCACGTCACTGTCTGCCTATATGAGTGTGATATTAGGTCACAGCTGTAAAACATGGCACCTTGCCTGAGAAAACAGGAAGAAAGGTGGCAGCTTTTAGAAGGTGATAATCTGATCACTTAAGTAAATAAAGTGTACATTTTATAATACAATTAATTAATTACGGTAGGTAACCAAAACAAATCATAACATATTTTTTTACATAAAACAAAAAGATTTTGATTAAAGAATTAATAAATTAATTAATGAATTGAATACATTATTTATTTCTGTTATGTGTTACCTAATACCCACAATAATATGTTAATACTGTTACTACATGATTGCACCTATAACCACAGACACCTTAAAAACTGTTATATGTATCTTCTCAACTGAAATTTATTTTTTCACACATTTGTTAACTGAAACATAATTTTAAGAAAAAATTATATATTTCAGGAAGTGAATTCTTGTGAAAAATTAACAGCAGAAAAACCCAGTTTTTTTAATAATATTTATTTATAATAATATTTATTTATAATATTATTTATAATATTATTTACTCATCATAATATTTAAATGCCACTTTACCCATATATACCATGAAAAACCACAATTAACTAATTGTATCCTCCTCATCAGGGGAATAGGGGGCACAAAAAATAGCACAATTAAACTTACTCATGCAGTTCCAGAGAGAACAGGAATAAAGGGGGAGGTTCCAGAAGCAGAAAATGACTTACTCTGTAGTCTTCTTAGTAGTAATGGAAGCCTAAATTGTATAGGACAATTACAATGAGAAGGATACAATTAATTTATTAATTGAGGTTTTCCATGGGTAAAGTGGCATTTAAATATAATTAGCCCTATTAAATTGCATCCCCGTATCTGCAACATAAGCCCCACAATGGCTGCAGGCTTGAAAAGCTCTGTGTTACGGTGCTATAAAATTAGAAGGGTCTGCGCACTATGAGCTGGAGATGCAAAACCGTAAACCATGTGAGGCCGTGAACATGATCAACTAGTCAAAACCTTAGTAACGGGTTAAGATGTAGCCAATGACAATAGAGAGCGCCATCATGACTGTGGAAAGCCTGCGGACTCCCAACATTACCCCTTGCTGCGGGGGTCCCAATCGGGACCCCAGCGGCAGTTAAACAGTAAACCCCCTCCGTGGTGGTACTCCAAGTACCCCCCGGCACCTAAAATAATCCCCCCTATGCTGGGGGTCCCCATAGGGAACACCTCAGTGTCCCTACATAAACACTTGCTGTGGGATGCTCGATCGGGACCCCCACAGCATCTAAAATTCAAAATCCCCACCTTGTGGGTCCTTAGAGGACCTTAAATGTCCTTAAAGGACCTGCACAAAATTTTAAATAAACACCTGCCGTGAGGTGCTTCAAGTACCCCTTGGCACCTAAAATTAACCCCATCAATCATAGGGGACTATATAGACCCTCATGAGACTATAATTAACCCCATCAGTCCAATATGGGCCTATATAAACCCCTATAGGACACTATTAACCCCTACATTAACACTATAAGTGCCATGAGGGTCCTCCCCCACTAATAACAAAAAAATAACAAACAACTAACTACAGAAAATAAAAAAAAAGTACAAAAAATACACATAAAATAAAGAAGAATTACATACAAAAAAAATACAATGTGTCCTATAGGGGTCTATATAGACCCATATTGAGCTGATGGGGTTAATTATAGTCTCATGAGGGTCTCTATAGACCCCCATGAGTGATGGGGTTAATTTTAGTTGCGGGAGGGTGATTACTTGAAGCACCCCCGTGGCAGGGGTTGATTTGAAATTTAGCGCAGGTCCTTTAAGAACATGGGAGGCGGGTTTTTTTAATTTTAAATGCAGCGGGGACCCCCGCTGCAAGGGTTTATGTAGGGACACTGAGGGGTTCCCGATGGGGACCCTCAGCAAAGGGGGGTAATTTTGGGTGCCAGGGAGTACTTGTAGTACCCACGCAGTAGTGGTTGATTTTAAATTTAGCGCACGTCCTTTAAGGACCAGCGAGGCAGGAACTTCGAAATTGAAATGCAGTGGGGGGCACAATCGGGACCCCTGCTGCAAGGGTTTATGTAGGGACACTGCCGGGGTCCTGATGTGCATCCCCATCATAGAGGGGTTCCTTTTAGCTGTTGGGGGGTACTTAACAGGGGTTAAGTATTTAACTGCCACGGGGTCCCAATTGGGACCCCTGCAGCAAGGGGATTTATTTTGGAAGCAGTGGGGAGGTTTAGGAGCCGGAGGGATGTTTAGGAGCCGGAGGGAGGTTTGGGAGCCAGAGGGGCATCTCTTTTCTGCTCCGGCAGCATACGTAAGGGCTTTTAGAGCCTTTGCAAGTCTTTTTGGAACCCGCTAGATTCTGGCACACATTTGCCAGTTGCGGGTTTGGAAGCCACTGCGTCCATGGGGATTCGTAGCAATTTGACAGCTAAATTACAACGTAAGGCTTAAGGGCTTGTCATATCAAAGGGTTGCAGACTGCAAAGATCCACGTTCCACGTCCCGTAGGCATTTTTCTTCCGTCATGCGTTTTAACCCGCAAGTCATCGTCAGGTCGGGGTCTTCTGATAAACACCTTAAAATGATGAGTATTTTTATATAGTATTATATATGTAACAAGATATGTATCCAGCTTATTGTGCATGAAACAATTGTGTGATCTGATCAAGTAATTTCCTGTATATCTGAATGTAATGGAGATGGATATCTTGTTGTGAGATAAACAGGAGATCAATTTGAGTATGCTACGGATGTGGGTGCAAAATTAGGGAGTATTTCCTCTTTGTTCCGTGATATAGAAAGAAAAATAAACATAATTAAGTATAAATGCATTTGGTCACTATTGTAAATTTAAAGGGTATGAGAATTAAGCTTGAACGTTAAGTATACATTATATACTTCACTCTAGATGTCTTTATTTGGGGTCATTAATTATGCGTTAAGGCGGGGTGCCCATCTGGTATTGATTAATAAGACTTGTTTTTTTTATCCAACCGAGTATGTACTCTGAGAGTTAAAGGGCCATATTAATTGTCTCATAAAGCAGTCTCCAAAGAATAATTAGGGAGGGCTAGATAAGAAAAAAAACTTTCTTAAACTTTTACTATTCATTGTAAAACGTAATTACTAATTTTTCAATCGTGCCCACAGGCTGTACAAGCTTCAGATCTTTCCACCACCATAATGAAGTATTGTGGCTGGCGTGGAGCCACCCAGGAGTGGGGCTATCTAAATTGTCATACAGTATGATAGTGGGCGGTGACTAGAAATTGTATGTGTACATGAGTTACAGCTTAGGTTATACTGCTCCCGGCTACTAATGTGTGTTTCAGAGAGTGGTTTTCATGTTGGCACTTCCCCCTGAGTAGCCCCACACCGGTCACAATAATTTATTGAGGAGGTGTAGAGGAAATGCAACTGTGAAGATACATGAGAGGTGTAAGAAGTGTGGCAGTTGCTAACATGGCAATATTGAGGCCCAAGCAGTGTTATATATATATATATATATATATATATATATATATATATATATATATATAATATATATTATTATTTTATTCTAATTTTGAATCATAATAATTGATCATAATAAACTGATATTAATATGCCAATTACCCATGTGGCCTTAAACTTCAGTGTAAGGCCATGAAATGAAAAAGACTGGGCATGCTCAGACCCCAGGGAGTAACAAGGCTAACTAGATAAATTATTACATCCGTTTAATTCTAAGTAGCTCTCAGATTAACAGTCTCTCTTCTTATCGAACCCCTCTCCCTTTCTTCCTATTCTCTCCCAAATAGGGTGCCATGTTTCACAGCTTCAACCTAAAGCCATACGCACTGGAAGGGGCTTCATACTACCCGTATGATACTACAGTATACAGACACACAGTACATTGGTACATAAGACATTGGGAGTGTAAAGCCCTCCTCGCTGATGTGGCCTTAGATCAGCTGTTAGACATGGCACTGTACATGAGAGAAAACACAAAGAATGGCAGGATTTCCAGAAGGTGATAATGCATTACTCTTTGGACATCTTACATGTAAGTGAAGTGTAAAATTTAAATCACAGTTACATTGAGGGAGATACAAATTGTATTGTTTGTGTTCAGATCCCTAATCTGAGATCAAGAATTACAGACCACCTATATCTCTGTTCCACATTTCTAGCAATTATCCCATAGTATTGCACTCTCTTCAGCCCTGATGCACTGCACCACCTGCGTTACTGGTAGCTCATCCCCTGCCCCAGGGATTGAGTGGAATTTTGGTGTGGTCACTCCAAAAATTGTATTTGGAGTGAGTAGGCCATTATCTCTTCACCTGCTAGACCCCCCCACTACAGCGCTCACATTGTTTTTCCCGGAACTGAAAACACTCAAACCCATAGAATACAACAAGTATAAGCAGCTTGTGAATAGGTTATTTTAGGTTATTTTTGCCTTTTTGTCAGTCAAAGATAGATAATAGAACCATATTTTTTTCTTCAGTCTTTTAGATAAAGATCTAGTAAAAGAAACGCTGCTGATGCTTAACTTGCACAGATTAGGAACTTCATAATTAACACTTTAAATAGCTCAATACCCCTTATTGTTTAGCAGTGACAAAAGGGCATGTCTAGTAATACAATTTAACAAGGTACTGTAATAGAGTTACACTTACAATAAATAAAGAATTAGATCCTAAATCATTTTTTTCTACATATGTAAATAACACCAATATATTGGTTCTTTAAGTAATTCAGGTCTGGAGTTAGGGTTTACCAATACACCCTGCCCTAAGTGTGCTGTGTTTGTGAGTGAGATGAGTATTCACCTTTTGATGAAGTGGATAGACAATGAGGCCATGTTGGCACTTGAACTCTGAGGAGCAAGACATGGAACTGCTCTTGTCACTGGCTATGGCACAGTAAAGGCTACATTGGCAATGAACTTTTTAGGAATAACCCATGAGGCAGTAGACAAACCAGAGATTAGATTACCAATTGGAAGTTGTTATGAACAGAAGGGCCCACTGGACTGTTTGGGGTTCATCAGTTATTATATGTGTGGTCAGAAGGTACTAACAACTTGCTTAACAGTCATATCTGGGATGTTCAAAGGGTTAAATAATTCTAAAGAATTTATATGGCCCTGCGATCGGCCCCGTGTAAAAGCTCTGGCTTTAGTCATGAAGGGGGAGCTAGTTTTATGGCTCTGTAAGAGGAGAAAAAATGTGTAATAAGAAAGCCATGTGGGTGAGGGGGGTAGCAAGCTATTCGCCTAGAATGATGGGCTAGAACTAGGGGGAAGTCTTTGGTGTTTTGTGTCATCTGAAAATGTGTTTTGAAAAATAAAGAAGTGGCAGTCTTATTTTGGACAAACTAAACAGTGTGGTGTCGGAGTCTGCTTGTACTAATTAAAGGTACATGGTGTGTGGTTCTTAGATCCTAAGAAAAGGGGTCTGATGGTGCCTGTCTCTTCAGAAATGATGCTGTAATCTGAAGTGTCTGCTGGTGTCAAGATGTGAACAATAAGTTGCGACCCGTAGAGAGAGAGAGAATTGTGGTGAGCGTAGTCCCCCAAACTTGGTGGGCGTAACAGTCTTGGGATGCCAATGTAAATGCCACAACTTTCAACTAAAATCCCTATAAATTTAGTTAATTGGCTCATTGTATGAAAAATTACACAATAAAACATTAGCATAACTAATGACTAGATCTTAAATGTTGACTAGATCTTGAACATCTGTAGTGTTTGTTAGTTTAGGATCATGGCCTTGAAATCACGCCTCTATGAGGCAGTAGACAAGGCGGAAATGAGATTCGCAACTTGAAGTCTTGTCTTAAGAGGCCAATGTAGATACCACAAATTTCAACTAAAATCCCTATAAACTTAGTTAATTGGCTAATTGTGTGGAAAATCACCCAATTAAACATTAGCATCACCAATGCTTAGATCTAGAATGTTGTCTAGATCTTGATCATCTGTAGAGTTTATTAGTTTAGTAATGAGGCCTCTACTCAATGGGTCATCATAGGAATGACCCATGAGGCAGTAGACAAGGCAGAAGTGAGATTCCCAATTGAAATTTGTGGCAAGTACGTTGGCCTCCCAAGACAAGACTAAAATTCCTATAAATTTAGTTAATTTGGCTCATTGTATGAAAAATTACACAATAACACATTAGCATAAAAGAATAGAGGATAAGAACAGAGAGCAAGCAACAAGAAAAGGAATGAACAGGCAGAGAGAGGAGAGGGACATGGAAAAGATATATATGAGGGAGAATAGAGTAAAAGAGAATAGGGAAGAGGAGTAGAGTAAAGGAAGAATTGAGTAGTGGGGAATACAAGAGGAAAAGGAAAAGGAGAGGAATAAGAGGGAAAAGAAGAGAAGATAGGGGTTGGAGAAGAAAGGGGGTGGAGAAAGAAAGGAAAGGGAGAAGAGAGGGAGTGGGAGTGGGAAGAAGTGAATAGAGGTGACAGGAGGAAAATAATGTGGAAGAAGAGAATCGACTAAAAGGAAAAATGGTGGACTGGGAAAAGAGAATATATAGGATGGACAAGGTGAGGGGAGGGAAACAAGAGAGTGGAGAGAAACGAGAAGAGAAGGAGGAAGAAAAGAGAGGAGAGGGAAAAGTGAAAGGAAGGAAAAGAGAAAAGAGCAGAAGGGCAGAAAGAAGAGGAAAGGGAGAAACAGAGCAGGAGAAAAGGAGAAGAACAGAGATTGAGAAAGAGGAGATGTAGAAAGAAGAGTAGAGAAGAAAAAAGAAGGGGACGTTTCATACGCCCTGCATCATGTCATAATAACTGCAAACCCTGCTCCTGCAGAAATGTAAACACCACTCTCACTTCCACCAAATATCATTGAGGCTACCCTTCTTATATTTTCCAGCAGCTACTTGCAATGATTGTAACAATAAATATCACAATTTCGGGGTGTGTGCCCTGATGCTGAAGGGAGCAGACATGTTGTGCTGCAGCTCTGTGGCCCCTATATTATAAAAGGGGTTTAAAGATCCAACTTTTCAGGGGTTTACCCTTCCTTAGCTATTTATTACACCCCAAGAAGTGGAGATCATCCTAAAGAGACCCTAATTCTCCTCCTGAGCTGAAATTCGGCAGCGCATGGTTGAGGCCTATTCCATCTGGCCTCCCGTGCAGGTGGAATAGTGGAATAGTCGTCCAACAGCGCATTGCCGCAAGGTCTGAACCTGGCAGTCAGACCCCCACAGAGAGTGAAGATCCACAGCTCAGGCTATCGGTAGTGTGGCTCGTGGAGGGATCGCAGACGAGATCCCGTGCTTAGCCCCGTTGGGTCAGAAGAGAGCATACCACCTTCCTCCTCCTGTAGCTTCCACCAGGGCATAATCGGAGGAGCAGGATCGGAGATACTACAGCTGCGTAAAGGTGAGAGAGCCGTCAGAGAGGAGAGGGCTTGGTCGGAGGTGCCTTCTGGTGACGGCGCCCATCTTGGCTAAGGGGGAGCCACAGTGATGTGTCCAAGGGCCCACCCCTGCAAAACGGGCTGGTCTTTGTCACATCAAAGGGGAGCACATGTTACATAACACCAGTGAGGCTTCCCACCAAACGAGCAGCGGCCATCTTAGGCCTCCCTACATCATATAGTGACATAGCCGGAGCTGCAATCCCTGCACACCATAACTGTATGACTGCTTTCCCCTAGGGGGCCTATACAGAGGATTATTTATATGTTAGGACAAGTTAAGCACAAGCTGAGAGCCTGACTGTATTTTGCAATCCATTAGAGGCTCCCATATATCTGCAGCACCAGACAGCAGAACGGGAAGCCGCTATTTTGGAGGGCAAAACAGACAAAATTCCAGGAGTCTGCTTTCCCTGCTACTACTCCAGAGGCCCTCATACAAGTATACATAAGTCCATAATTAATAACATCTACCTGATTGGTGCCCGATCAGCCTGACACGTAAAGGGGTTGGAAAGGACAGAGCTGCATAACCCAGAACTATAGAAAAGCATAATAAGCAATTTAATGTAGCTTCTCTAGAAGATCCCCCAAAACTGAAAGTACCAGAGGGGCACTGCTGCCATCCAGTAGACTACATTTGTACTGCTTGCACCTTCACTGGCCTGCTTACAATCATCATAATATTTGACTGCAGTGGTAATACACAATATACCAAAAAAGTAATTTTTCTTATTACTTTTGTCCGGGACTATATGCCACTGGGGAACCTGATTGGCCGTTTCCCCAACATCTTGTATACTACGTATCTTTATATATCAAGGGCATGTGTCCATTGAGGCCAATGCCTAAAGCAATGAGTCCTTGGGACTGAATCCCATTCCGAGGGGGGTACCCCAATGGATCGCTAGCACAGCAGCACAGGAAACTATAACTGGCAACCGTACTATCACTAATCAGCTGACTCACTAAAAGATTTGGACCGCCTGCTGGGACTCCAAACATCTAGCCCCTCTGATCCTATGCTCAATTCACTACACGTAACAAGATGGCAAGAGATGGGGAGAAACAAGAGAGCCCTACCAACAAAGATAATTACAGATTTCTGCAAGCCTCCAGGGGCAACAAAGGAGGTGGCATCAGACCCTTCGGGAGAATAGGGGGATGAGGGACAGGAGGTGGCATCAGACCCTTCGGGATAATCGGGGGATGAGGGCCTTGTAGACCCGCCCCACCCGACATGAACCCCTCTAAAAGCTCCTTAGCCCAGACTGAGGGACTATTGCAAGCATACATTGTAACGGAACCCATCACTGTTTATGGTTATTTAATTCTTGGTTAAAATATGATCATATTGCTGTACTGTAGATATGTTGTTTTATGTTCTACAGAATATATTGGCTCAGAATATCACAGCTACTAGGCTAATAGATAATCGGGTTACAGATAAAGGAAGTCTATTGTATACAGTGTTTTCATTCTCAGATAAGAACAAAGAAGTGTAATTGAATCAATGTCTGATTGTATCAAAGTTGTCAGGTAGCCTCGGGGAGGTGTGACCACACCTATTGTTCTCTTTATGTGTATTGTGTGGCCAAATATGGGCATGTGTTTGCCTGTGGGAAGAGATGTGTATAAATATTTCTGCACATAACAAAATAAAGTCAGTTCTGCTCCTGAAACTGTGTGTCGTCCAGTTATTGGGATTGCGGTTGGGATATTGCTATTATTTTACCTGTTGTAAACCTTGCCTGTGGATTTACCCTTTACTTGTTCCTGAGCCTCACTGGGATTATAAGCGGAGATAACCTGGGGAATATTCAATATTGCCTCTCCGCTACATTGGTTGGCAGTGCTGGGATCCAGACTCACAGAGGAACAAGCATAAATGGAGTACGGATGGAGATTGATTTTGCCACGCTAAAAGACCTCCTGGAGGCAAGGGGTATACAAGCCAGCAATAAGAAGAAAGCGGTACTCATTACTGAGCTGATGGAGGAGTACCGAATGGACGGAGATTCGGTTCCCGAACAGGGGGATTCGGGAGAAAATTCGGAACAAGTGGAGTTCCGGAGGCAGGTACAATTTCGGCTGTCTTTTTATGGGGAACAACCTTCAACAGAAATTATTTCAAGGACCATGACAGAAGTCCAGGAATTTATGTTGAGGAATCAAACAGCCCCAGAACGCAGCTCTGCAATAAATATGCCACAAGAAGGTAAGCCTAAGATACCATACCAGGCTTTTAAAACGTATGTGGAGGCAGAGGAAGATATAGACGCTTTCCTGCAGGATTTTGAAAGACTGTGTGCCCTGCATAGAATCAGCACAGAGGACTGTGTACCGATTTTGGCAGGAAGGCTAATGGGGAGGGCAGCCGAGGCATATCGTACTGTACCTAATGAGGAAATAAGGAACTATAACAAAGTAAAGGAAATTATTCTGGCCAGGTATGCTATAACACCAGAAGCATACCGGCGGAGATTCAGGGACTTAAAGAAGGTGGAAAAAGACTCACACGCAGAGTGGGCATGCAGGCTACAAAGGGCAGCACTTGGGTGGGTACAAGCGAGCAAGGCACGGTCCATGGAGGAAGTGATACAGATGATGCTGTTGGAGCAGTTTTATGAGGGAGTAACTGGCGAGGTACAAGAGTGGGTAAGAGACCGAAACCCTACCTCCCTCACCGAAGCTGCCAGGAAGGCAGATGAGTACCTAGATGCACGCAGGCAGCAAAAACCTGTAACACCAAAGACTCCTTTTAAAACCTTTGGGGGAACCAGCTACACCCCAGCCCCACCGAGAACACTGCTACCACCACCACCGCCCGCTGCACAGCCACGTTTCCGCCAGCCCGCTTCTGGCCCGTCACCACTGCCAGAAATGGGGACACTATAAAAGGGAATGTCCCCAGCTGCGAGACCGGTCCACCTGGATACGTCCAGGCCCACCACCACCACCGAGAGCAGCCGCAGCCCACCACTACCAGGACATAGTAGCCACGCCATATGGTTCAGCTGTTCCCATTACAACCGTGGAACAATGGGAGGTGCTGCACGAGGCAAATCTAGTCCAGGCCAATGCTGATAATCGGCAGCATCACAGGCAGACCGTATACCTGGAGGGTAAAGCGGTCCAAGGGCTGCGAGACTCAGGGGCTACCATCACCTTGGTAAAAAGTCACCTGGTTTCATACCAGTCTAAACTTAACAAGACTGTGGCCGTCAGGGTAGCCGGGGGAGCAGTATACCGGCTACCCACTGCAAGGGTTCATTTGCATTGGGGAGCGGGGGCAGGGAATGTGGAGGTGGGGTTGATGCCGCAGTTACCAGCGGAGGTTTTATTGGGGAACGATCTGGGGAGGCTCACGTCTGCTTTTGAGCCCCAGACCCCCACCACAGGAGAAGCTTACCCTGTGGTCACCCGCTCACAGACCCGTACCGAGGACGATCCTACAACAGGTCGGGAGACCCAGGTAAGACACAAGCAGACACTTAGCACTAATGCCACAGAGAGACCCATAGCGTGGGACAACCCCGAAGAGCTTGGGAGGGAAACTAGACAGGACCCAACCTCCAAAAGTACCAAGCATTAGCCGACGATAGAGTGGATGAGCGGGAACGTTTTATATGGAAAGGAGTTTCTATGGGACAGAGATTGTGACCCACCTTTTGGACACTGGGATCCTGGATTGTTGGGATGGGATCCTGGATTTTTTTTGGGTGGGTGTACAGGGGAAGAACAGTGGGCCCTGTGCAATAGGGGCCCGACCACGAGCTGGGGGAGGAATGTACTCTGCAACTTGGGATGGTTTTGCTAAAGGACTTCAGTTCATTTGGAAGGCTGATGCTTCTCGGCTTCATTATTTAATTGTCTGAAACCAGTTTGTAAAATTTATTTTCCCTCTCTTTGAAATGTTTATTGCTGTGAATGCTGTATGAAGTGTGTGTTTGTTTTGTTCTTGAAATGTGAGGAAATGTGAATTGCAGTAATGCTGATGGGTTGTCAAACTGTAGAAGTGACCAACAAATCGTTTTGTCCGGACATCCCCAGGCCGATCCGTTGGGATCAGACCGTGTATGCCGGCTTATGGTCACGGGGGAGGTGTGTAACGGAACCCATCACTGTTTATGGTTATTTAATTCTTGGTTAAAATATGATCAAATTGCTGTACTGTAGATATGTTGTTTTATGTTCTACAGAATATATTGGCTCAGAATATCACAGCTACTAGGCTAATAGATAATCGGGTTACAGATAAAGGAAGTCTATTGTATACAGTGTTTTCATTCTCAGATAAGAACAAAGTAGTGTAATTGAATCAATGTCTGATTGTATCAAAGTTGTCAGGTAGCCTCGGGGAGGTGTGACCACACCTATTGTTCTCTTTATGTGTATTGTGTGGCCAAATATGGGCATGTGTATTGCCTGTGGGAAGAGATGTGTATAAATATTTCTGCACATAACAAAATAAAGTCAGTTCTGCTCCTGAAACTGTGTGTCGTCCAGTTATTGGGATTGCGGTTGGGATATTGCTATTATTTTACCTGTTGTAAACCTTGCCTGTGGATTTACCCTTTACTTGTTCCTGAGCCTCACTGGGATTATAAGCGGAGATAACCTGGGGAATATTGCCTCTCCGCTACATACATGACCAAAACAGTTGATGCCATCAAGAAAGATATTCCTGAACTGGCCCAAAGGACCCACTTGCTTCATCAGAACTCTCGCATAGCGGCCTTGGAAGATAAGTATGAAGACCTTGAGAACCGCTCGAGACGCCACAACATAAGAATGAGAGGGATTCCCAGAGCGGTTCAGGATCTGAAGCAATATGTCTCAGAGACACTGGCCATGATCCTACCTTGCGGTTGGAAATTGAAAGGGCCCATAGAGCCCTAGGGGCGACAAGAAACTTGGAGGTGCCCAGAGACATTATCATCCGATTTCCTTGGCAACAAACAAGAGACCTGGTGTTAGCAGCAGCCCAATACTCCCCAGATTTCAAGGGGCCTGATAATGCTCCAATTCTTATCTTCGCAGACCTCTCCCCCATCACGCTGGCCAAGCGCAGAGACATGAAGCCGGTCTTGGGAGTGCTTATTCAACACAACATTTAGTATCGTTGGGGCTTCCCCTTTGCCCTGGTATTCCAGTACAATCCTCCAAGCTCTTCACATGATCCCGGAAGAAGAAGGGGACGGGGGATCAAACCCCTGGCGGAAAGGCCATGTCTCAACCCCAAGCAGCAATGGTCTACTGTCCCGTATAAAGCTCGGGCCCAGACAACTGAGAGTACAGCTGTAGGCCCCACATCCTCACCCCAGACCCGGCCCACCAAGGCGCGGAACAAGGTGGTCTCAGAGGGCTCAGATACAAGCGGCTTGTGACCAATGGACAGCCAAAAAAAGACAATAGTGCGGCTGTATTGAATCTTGCTCCTCTTGGAACTACAGACGGATTTCTATAAAGTTTTTTTAAACTGAATATCAAGTTTTTTTTACCTATTTTTAGGCTCTAATGCTTTATTTCCCTAGGGGATGACTTAGCTGCTGGTTCTACTGTCTTTACTACACAATGATTTCTAGATCTGGAAATACTCCCCCTCATATACTGATTTGCTGTTTTTTTCTCCCTGATCCTCCCCTGGAATTCACCTACCCCTTCCTATTGGGGTCCTTTAGAAGAGTGGCAGGTCCACTCACCCTTCCCCGCGGTGCCAAGATAGACGACTGGTATAGGAAGATGTGTTTGAAGAATTCATTGTGTTTCTATGAATGTTTAATTTTAATAATTGCAAAAAGTTACAAAGTTGTTATTACTTATTTAATGTATGTCCCTCCCCCCCCCCTCTTTTCCCCCTGGTGTACTCTCTCCATCTCCGCGCCAATGTGGGCCGTGCTTAGCTTTCAGGTGTGGTCCCAGCTCCCTCCCGGCCGCTCTCTCCTTTTTGGGTCCTCTACAGGACAAAGTAAGATGACTGGACAACACAGCCCCACACTATTCACTCGTAATGTGTAGACCAGCTGATGCTAACTTTACCTTTGTGACTCACAACGTGAAGGGCTTTAATTCCCAGTTCAAAAGAAGGAAGGCTTTTATGTACTACAAAGAATTTAAGCCATTGATTATATTCATGCAGGAAACACATTTTGCTTGTAAACATATTCCAAATTATCTTAGCAGAGATTATCCCACCTGTTATTCCTCTACCCAAGTTACTAAAAAAGTTGGGTCCTCGATACTGATTGACCGCAACTCCCCCTTCCAGTTAGAGTCTAAAGTAGTGGATAAAGATGGACACTATGTAATACTCCACGGAACGGTCCTGGAGACTAATATATCCCTCATCTCCTTTTATGCTCCCACCAAAGCACCACATAAATCATCACTGCATATCCTGAGGCTTTTGGAGCCTCACTATGGCAACACGATGGTGATGGGAGGGGATTTCAACCTTACCTTTGATCAAGTCCTGAACCGCTCGGGTAAGTAGGCCACAGATCGGTTTTCGAACAAACTAAGACAAATTAAGAAGGCTCTAGACGGTTTGGGCGTGGTAGATGCCTGGAGGGGGCAACACCCATACAGAAGGGACTATACATATTATTCCCACACCAACGGATCTTATTCATGGATGGATACCTTCTTGATAGCTTCGTCATTGTTTGATCGATCAAAGATGGGCGGAAATACGTGTATGCCCCTGGTCGGATCACACGGCGGTGAGCATAGACATTGACCTAGGGTTGAATATATACACACCGTATGCTTGGAAACTAAATTAGCTCATACTCGCTCATCCAAAGCTGTTGGAACAAATTGAAAAGGATCTCCACCTTTATTTTGAGTGCAATAGGACGGGTAACTCGAACATAGGCTTGGTATGGATGGCCCACAAGGCCTTTATCCTGGGCTCCTGCATCAAGTTGGCTTCTGCTTTTAAAAATCAATGTAAACTCAAAGAGCAGGAATTTATCACCAAGCTGCAGAACTTAGACTCAAGGAACCAATCATGCCAATCTTCCAGACTTCGCCAGATGATAGATCAGTGTCGGCTAGAGCTAGACGCAGTACTCTCTCACAAAATGGAGAAAGCCATTAGACGAACCAAGCATCTATTCTACTCCAAAGCCAACAAGCCAGACTCCTTATTAGCTAGGAAGCTGCAATCTTAAAATAGCTGAGTCTAAGATATTGCAGATCAGAACTGCAAAGAGGCATATAACGGTTAGCCAAAATGTCATCAAGCGAACGTTTGTGGATTTCTATAGCTCGATATTCTCCACGAAGCTGCAACCGAACACAAATCTTCTCAGGTCTTACCTAGATTCCTGCGACCTCCCCATAGTCTCAGATCAGAACACGGCTACACTTAACTCAGACATAACAGTAGTGGAGGTATTGAAAGCCATCAACAACTTGAAACCAGGGAAGGCCCTTGGCCCTTAAGTCTTTACCAACTCTTACTACAAGTCTTTTGCGCATATTCTAGCACCATATCTCTGCCAACTGTTTAACTCAATCCTAAATGGGGAACCGATGCCCCCAGAGCTAAACAGGGCGGACTTAATTTTCTTTCCCAAAGAAGGCAGGGACCCACTAGACCTGAAGAATTATTGGCCTATATCCCTTATAAATGGGGATCTTAAACTGCTAGCCAAAATTATTGCAGATAGGATCTCGGGGTTCCTTCAGGATCTGATCCACAAGGATCAAACTGGTTTCGTTCAAGATCAGCAGACAGCGGATAATATCAGGAGAACAGTGAATGTCATCCATTTGGCCTCCCAGAGCTAGTCCCCCCTCTGTGTGTTAGCCCTCGATATGGAAAAAGCCTTCGACACATTGGAGTGGCCTTATCTGTATGCAGTGCTGGCAAAATTCGAGTTTTGAAGGGAGATTCATACAACTCATCAGAACACTGTACAAAAACACGCAGGCCTGCCTCAAAAATCCAGAGGGGGACCCGGCAGGGATGTCCACTATCTCCACTACTATTTGCGCTGGTGATTCAGCCTCTGACTCAAAAGATTAGATGCAACACTGAGATAAAGGGAATGCGGGTGGGACTTCATCACTTGAAATATTCGCTCTTTGCGGATGACCTTCTTTTTACATTAACGAAACCATCAATGTCGATTCCCGCTTTGTTGTCAACTCTAGGGGGATTTGGCACCCTGTCGGGCTTACAAATTGATGTTGAAAAGACTGAGGCCTTGGGAGTTGGCATACCACAGGCGGTCCTTGGTCTTTGAAAGTGGAGTATAGATTTCAATGGCCCAAAGACTTCTATTAAATACTTGGGGGTTAGAATCACCAGGAAGCTGTCGGACATATGTAAGGCCAACTTCCCACCCCTATTTAAACAATTAATGGAAGAAATGCGACGATGGGCGAAATACCTTATCTCATGAACAGGGCAGATAAATTCGGTAAAAATGGCAGTTTTACCGAGAATACTGTATTTATTTAGAACTCTTCCAGTCCCGCTAGATATGAAGGAACTAGATAAACTTCAGGCGAGGTTTTTTATATGGCGAGGTAGGTCGCCGCGTATAGCAAGAAGGACTATGTTCCGGCGGAGGTCTCAGGGGGGACTCTAGTGCCCGAACTTGAGACTTTATCTGAGAGTGGCGCAGCTCGCGTTTATCCCACTAGCTCATTTGGGTAAGCTACAAGCGCTTTGGACCTTTGTGGAAAATTGGCAAATGAGACCTCACTCTTGGGATACTATAATCTGGGATGTGCCCCCCTCAGGCGTCAGGCAGCGAAACTGTAACCCCATAATATCTTCAACTCTTAAGCTCGGCTTAAGTCGGTTGGCGGCTTGGTTCCCCTACTATCCTCATTGTTATCCGTAAGATCTTTCCCGGAATTTGGTATGGCGTTTAGCCTCACCTCCAGACAATGGTGGCTTAGCAGCCCACTGGAAAGAGCAGGAACCTGGTTTTCAGACGATGCTCTGCTATCCCACACCTTCCTTATCACTAAATATCACATTCCAGAAAGTGAACTCTGGAATTACAGAAAAATTAGACATTGGATGTCCTCATTAGCCCGGGTACATGGGACCCCTAAACATTCCTGGTGGTCGACTATATGTGCAAAACTGCCATCTATCAAGGGCCTCCTTGGGTCTCTTTATTCTTTTCTGATTGACTCTCTGAACAAACAGAAGCCGAAATATATGCTACAATGGGAGAAAGACCTAGGTAGGGAGCTAGATGCAGCAACTTGGAAAGAAATTTGTACCAACATAAAAGGATCATACACATATAGCCTACTTGAGACTTCAGTCAAAGTTTTGCACAGGACCTATTATACTTCCTATCTAATGTCCAGGCTTTATAATAGTCTTAGCGAGAAGGATGCAAAGTTAGGGGAGACTTTCTACATATATGGTGGACGGGTCCTTTAGTGCAGAAGGTGTGGAAAGAGATGCCTGACTTATTCTCGCAAGTGACAGAAACCAAGTTGGGGCCGGAGATGAAGACCTGTCTTCTGGGGGTTCATGGACCCAGTCTCTCTAAAAGCCAAAACAAATTATGGCAATTCATGGCTCTGGCCACAAAAACTTGTATTGCAAAAAACTGGAAAACTGCAACACTGACCTCCAGAGAGATCATATTGAAATTGAACTACGTTATGGTAAACGAGAGACTGTCCCATGTCCTGCGGAACAAGGCCCCCCTATTCCTAAATATCTGGACACCATGGCTGACCTCGGCCCACCGTATTAAGGTTGGGATATGACTAGGACAGTAAGCAATGAAGCTCTTGCCTAAGGATGGCGGTCATGGGGGAGCCCGGATGACCACTCATACCAGTAGAATTTCAGCCGGTGCGACACTGGAAGAGTACGCCAGGTATTTCCTACGCCTCCTTTTTTTTTTTTTCTACCCCTCTTCAGTTTCTGTACTCTTACCTCCTAAAAAATACCATGTTTGAAGACATAGAGGGATAGACATGCTGGGGAATTGTGTTGCTGTATAACCCGACTGCCCTGTTGTTCTCTTCTTTCTCCTTTGACTATATGCAATGTTATCGTGTTAACCTGTCTTCAATAATAAAAAGAATAGATAAAAAAAATATATATATTACAATTTCATATACAAACAAAATGTTACAGGGTCAATTGTCCAGGGCCAGAAAAGTTTAAACCCCAAGTTTTTTTTATATATTACTATTTGTAATAACTAAAAATTTGGCACACACACAATATTCTGAGAAATGTAATTCTGTTTCAGTAATTTTTTTATTGATTTACAAGATAAGGTCAAATTAGGTAAAATTACATTTTTCGCTAGTACATGTATAATGAATTTTCAGAATTCAGTGGTCTATTAATGGTAAATTGATGGTGTCTTCAGAAGAGGAAAGGATATCTGACTTATAGTATTGAATGATTTAAAAGTAGGCAAACAATGCAATAAAGCTACCGGAAAAGCCAAGAGGATACTAGATAAAGGATACAATAAAGGATACAATATATAGGTAACGTCTGACTGGGGGTCTATAGAGTGCCATTAGTAGCTCTCTATTTCTGACTGGGACTATATAGAGTGACATTAGTACCTCTCTATTCCTGACTGGGGGTCTATAGAGTGACATTAGTACCTCTCTATTCCTGACTGGGGGTCAATAGAGTGACATTAGTACCTCTCTATTTCTGACTGGGGGTCTATAGAGTAACATTAGTACCTATCTATATCTGACTGGGGGTTTATAGAGTGACATTAGTACCTCTCTATTTCTGACTGTGGGTCTATAGAGTGACATTAGTACCTCTCTATTTCTGACTGAGGGTCTATAGAGTGACATTAGTACCTCTCTATTACTGACTGGGGGTTTATAGAGTGACATTAGTACCTCTCTATTTCTGACTGGGGGTCAATAGAGTGACATTAGTACCTCTCTATTTCTGACTGGGGGTCTATAGATTGACATTAGTACCTCTCTATTTCTGACTGGGGGTTTATAGAGTGACATTAGTACCTCTCTATTCCTGACTGGGGTCTATAGAGTGACATTAGTACCTCTCTATTTCTGACTGGGGTCTATAGAGTGACATTAGTACCTCTCTATATCTGACTGGAGGTCTATAGAGTGACATAAGTACCTCTCTATTTCTGACTGAGGGTCTATAGAGTGACATTAGTACCTCTCTATTACTGACTGGGGGTTTATAGAGTGACATTAGTACCTCTCTATTCCTGACTAGGGATCTATAGAGTGACATTAGTACCTCTCTATATCTGACTGGGGGTCTATAGAGTGACATTAGTACCTCTCTATTCCTGACTGGGGTCTATAGAGTGACATTAGTACCTCTCTCTATTTCTGACTAGGGGATCTATAGAGTGACATTAGTACCTCTCTATATCTGACTGGAGGTCTATTGAGTGACATTAGTACCTCTCTATTTCTGCCTGGGGGTCTATAGAGTGACATTAGTATCTCTCTATATCTGACTGGGGGTCTATAGAGTGACATTAGTACCTCTCTATTCCTGACTGGGGGTCTATAGAGTGACATTAGTACCTCTCTATTCCTGACTGGGGTCTATAGAGTGACATTAGTATCTCTCTATATCTGACTGGGGGTCTATAGAGTGACATTAGTACCTCTCTATTCCTGACTGGGGGTCTATAGAGTGACATTAGTACCTCTCTATTTCTGACTGGGGTCTATAGAGTGACATTAGTACCTCTCTATATCTGACTGGGGGTCTATAGAGTGACATTAGTACCTGTCTATTACTGACTGGGGGTCTATAGAGTGACATTACTACCTCTCTATTTCTGACTGGGGGTCTATAGAGTGACATTAGTACCTCTCTATTTCTGACTGGGGGTCTATAGAGTGACATTAGTACCTCTCTATTTCTGACTGGTGGTCTGTAGAGTGACATTAGTACCTCTCTATTTCTGACTGGGGGTCTATTAGTTATATTAGTACTGACCATTATCCTGTGATGTCCTCTCCGACTTAAAGTGTCCTGAGTCTAGTGTGGACTAGGTGGTGGGTAATACAGATCATTTTCCACTGAATGTCGCTGAAGAAGGTGGCAATCCAGGGTGCCAAAATACAAGGGGCCCCATCAGGGTTTAAAAGTTTGCTGTTCGGATAAAAAACTGAGCTCTCTGTCCCTATCCCCAACCCTCAGTTTCCATAGGACCTTGGATTTCCATACTTGGGAAGAAAAATATTAGTGCAATTTTCAGATAAAATGCAGTTGTTTCAAACAAAGAACACCTTCCCATACTACTCCTCCAACCTATTACTTCTTAGGAATGGGTAATGCTATCAGCGATTGCTTAGTGTAGGCATAAAGCTCATTATTATGTAGATAAAATGGGTAGGACTGACATAGAAATGTCCTACCATAGATAGTCCTTCCTGTTCCTTGTAGAGGCCAGGTACAAACATCTGCATTTTATCTAAACCTTGTACTCACATTATCCATGTTTTGGAACAAGATGACAAATTATATATTAACAGTCGCTTTATCTAGAGCTGCTGTGTTAACATCTATTAGGGGGTTTCTTGCTGGGTGACAAGACTAAAGGGAATTAAGAACAATCTTATAAGATAAGAGGCCAAACAATCACTCACATGCTTCCCACACAATTAAATGTTGCCAAGGGAAACCACTTTAACACAGCATTGTGTTAATATAACAGCTTGCCCAATTAACCTGATCCTTGAAAGTACGTTTAATATTAAATATTGTTTTTGTAAGCTATTATGCATTTTTTTTAATGATCAATACTTAATGAAGCACAGTATATGGTTCCTATTGTTAGGCCTCTACAGTTAACTTTAACTACGTAGCAGCAAAAGAAGGGCACAGTTGTAATGTGGGCTCAGAATGGAAAAAAACATTCTCACAAGTATCTAGCGCTCTGACAGAGGTGAGGATCTGCAGAATTATATGCCACAAAACCATCATACATATTCATCAAGCTTTACAGAACTGAAACCCAACAAAAAAACATAAATCACACAGGGGTAACGTATTAAGAGCATCCGGTCCCCTACTAAGGCTACTTTCCACCTGAATATATGTGTGTTCATGTATATATATATATATATATATATATATATATATATGTCTTTGTATATATATATATATATATATATATATATATATATATATATATATATATATATGGTTTTTCATGTGTGTTGAAAGAAACTTAAAGTATGCCTCAGTGCCATCTTTGCAAAACCATAAATATGCTGCAATATGGATGATGGCTTGTTTGGTAACTGGAGCTGTGTAGGTAATTACATCTGTCTGTGGGTTTCCTATATATACATGAGTGGAGAGTGCCATTGGTGATGGATATAGTAGTGTCTAGAAAGCCATCATCCATATTGCAGCAGAAAAGCCCTCTAACAATAGACTTCTGAGACACTTAAAGGGATATGGAAGTTTTCTAGGTTTATATATATATATATATATATATATATATATATATATAT
The DNA here is from genome assembly GCA_027410445.1 of Discoglossus pictus. NCBI lineage: Eukaryota > Metazoa > Chordata > Amphibia > Anura > Alytidae > Discoglossus > Discoglossus pictus. Next base: position 33,168,914 of record CM050174.1, read on the forward strand.
ATATGTGTCTTTGTATATATATATATATGGTTTTGCATGTGTGTTGAAAGAAACTTAAAGTATGCCTCAGTGCCATCTTTGCAAAACCATAAATATGGCCTTGATGTTATGGTTAAACTAATACAATATATCCTTACGCACAACTATTTTACTTTTAACCAAGATACCTACCTACAGATGATGGGAACTGCCTCAATACCAAAATGGCTCCACAATACGCAAATCTATTTATGGCTAATCTAGAAGAAACCTTCTTATCTGTATCCATTTACAAACCATACAAATACTACCATTACATAGATGATCTGTTCATCATCTGGACAGAAGGAGAAAGCAAACTCAGAGACTTTCATAATTCATTCAACACCTTCCATTCATCTATAAAACTTAAAATGGATTTCTCCACAGAACAGGTCAACTTTCTAGACACTACTATATCCATCACCAATGGCACTCTCCACTCATCTATATATAGGAAACCTACAGACAGATGTAATTACCTACACAGCTCCAGTTACCAAACAAGCCATCATCCATAGTCAAGCTATATGTTACCATTGGATTTGCTCAAACAGTGGAGACTGTGATAAAAATGTAAAAACACTGTCTGAATCTTACAAACAAAAGGGTTACAAACCACGTATTATTACCCAAAAATAACCAGTAACCACTGCCACCTGTTAAAGTACAAAGCAAAATAAATTACTTCACGTACACCTCTATTGACCACATACCATCCAATTTTCTAAAAAAAATGGAACATAATCCAAGATTTACAACCATTACTAACCGAAGATGAACAAAACAAAAAAAAAAAACCATAAAGAAAGCAAAACATGAATTTGCTTCTTATGCGGAGGCGAAGATCTGCACATTAGGAAACCACAAAACCACTGAATGGAACTTCAAAGCTTTGGGGAGGGGGCTGTGCAGAACTAAGAAGCGTAAGAAAATCACAAAAAACACACAAAATCACAGCATTGGAGAGAAAAGCCAAAAAACAGTAAAACAATGACTAGTAAAAGATGAGTAATCTGTGGATATATGTGCGGCTCTACACACTGATATGAAATCCCACATTTAGTATGAAGAATTAAAGTTTATTAAAAAGAAAAATATTTTTGGTATTAAAAAATGAGTTCTACTGAAATCTACAATACTAAAATTCAAATGTACATTGAATTACATTTATTATTAAGCCAAATACTGATTTTATTGAAAACTAGTTATTAAATAAACAAATTAAAGGGATATGGAAGGTTTTTTGGATGTTAAAAGATATATAATATACATGTTTATCTGTTTACTTTTATGTACTTTATTTTATTAAGATCTGTTTTCACTGCTTAAAACCAAACAAATAGTCCCTGTATGGGTCTGCCCACTGCAGCATATGCAGACATAGACTCTGTAGGGATGGGTGTGCAGTGTAGTGTCCTAGCCTTTCAGGGACCATATTGCAGCAGATAACCCCTCTAACAAGACACTTTTGAGATACTTAAAGGGATATGGAAGTTTTCTAGGTTTATAGATAGATAGATATATAGGTAGATAGAGGTATAGGATATATATATATATATATATATATATATATATATATATACTAGGAACTTTCCCGTCAAAAGTGACGGGATTAAAATTGTAAGGCTGGCAATGCTGTTTGCCACACAAAGCTTTTGCTCCTCTGAGCACCTTCGGCGCTCAACGCGAGCCCCGTGCTGAGCACCTTTGGCGCTCATCGCTGGGCTTGCAATGAGCGCCTTTGACGCTTATTGCAAGCCTCTCCCGCTCGCGGTGCTCATCCCTTTCTGCCTGCTGTACGGGCCGCTCATTGCAGGTCTCGTTAACTGGGCAGTTTTGTGCTTGGGAATGCCATGTGTCTCTTTCCACCATCTCCCCCTGTCCCTTCCCTGTGCGTTTCTCCTCTGTGTGTCTGCTGAATGTTAGCACGGCACGCGCTGACTGCCGTTGGTTTTATTTTCTAAGTCCTGCGTGCCTGGAGTTGTTGGTGTAAGTGTTAATGTCTTCGCTTTGCTCAGCCTAATTTTCATCCAGTTTCAGAATTTATTACGTTTTTTTCTCCTCACTTAGCCGATTTTGGATTGAGGAAAACCTCCAAATATGGCTCAAAATCACTTGTAACCTGACTCCTAGGCTTCCTGGCTCTCCACCTGTTCTGTCTGTGAGTGTGTTATTATATTTGTTATTGTTTTTTTGTTTTTACAGTTATGCGCTTGGCTCGCAGTTGCGCCCCGCACATTGCAGCCTAAGTGCTGCATGGCTGCTTCGCCTCGCTTTGGAAGGATCGCATGTGTGACGGTGAGACGACATTTAATGCTTCAAAATAGCTTCACAACGTTATCAGGGGCACCATCTTATGATGAGAGACAGAGAGAGAAAGAGAAAGACAGAGAAAGCTGGAGAAAGTGGGAAAAAAGTTACAGAAGACCCCAAATCCTGCCTACAGCAGCATGTGGCAAGGTACAGTAATTTTTTTTAATCATAATGTGATTTTCAATTGTTACTGTAATTATTGTAATGGTAATTGTAAAACCTAAATTACATTTTTTTGGGGGGAAAATATGTCGGTGTTGGAGGGTGAAATTGCCACAAGGGACCCGGAAACCTAACCTACTGCATCCAGTGGCGAGGTGCGGTACAGAATATTTTTATTGTTCCCTTGTTTCCCATATTGTGATTGTTCATTGTTAATTGTCTAATCAAATCTACATTAATTATATGTTTTTGTATTGTTTTACAGATGTCTAAGGCCAAGGAGGATCAGGCCAAGCTAAAGTCGCAGAGCATCCCACTGGATGTGCATGTGCTGGTCCACTTGGATAAAGGGGGGCGTCAAGTGGACATTGGAGTGGACCTTAAGCTGGCAACCTCCACCATCCGCACCATCTTGAAGAATAAGGAGAAGATTAGATCGTCAGTCACTACCAGCACTACATCTTCCGTCACAAAGATCACAAAATTCAGATGCTACGCCCTGGAGGAGATGGAGAAGAGGCTGTCTATCTGGATTGATGATGAATTGCCCCTGAGTCAGGCCATAATTATGGAGAAGGCCAGGAGCATCTATGCCCATCTCCAGGCACAAACACCAGACAAGACGGAGAGCTTCGCAGCCAGTCAGGGTTGGTTCGAAGAGGAACAACCTGTGTAATATAAAGATCACAGGAGAAGTGGCGAGCTCTGACACCAAGGGCGCAGAGGCCTTTCCTGCAAAATTGAGGGAAATTGTGGAGTGAGGCAGTTATCCTCCTGGCCTGGTGTTTAACATGGACAAGACCGGACTCTACTGAAAGAGGATGGAGAGCCGCACCTTTATCTCTCGTGACCAGAGGAGAGCACCAGGCTTCAAGGCGGCCAAGGACTGGCTGACCTTTCTTGTGGAAGGAAACTTGTGGGAGGTGACTAAGATAAAGCCATTTCTGGTGTACCACTCGCACACTCCAAGAGCTATGAAGGGCATACCCAAGTCCAGTTTGCTGGTCATCTGGCAATCAGACAAGAAGGCCTTGATCACTATGGACATATTTAAGGAGGGGTTCACTGAGCATTTCTGTCCATCAGTGAAGCGCTACAGTAGACGCAAAGGCCTTGAGCCAAAAGCGCTCCTCTTGATGGACAATACTCCTAGCTACCCTACCAACTTGGCTGACCTGGACAGCTGCATCCCGGTAGAAGTGGTGTTCCTGCTGCCCAACACAACTTCGCTGATTCAGCCAATGGATCAGGGGGTGATAGCCACCTTCAAGGGCTACTATCTCAGCCGCACATTCCGGAAGATCATAGACCAGACGGACAACCAGGACAAGCAATCAATGTTGGATTTCTCCAATACCATGCAGGTGGTAACCAACATCGATCTGTCCTGGAAGGAAGTGACACAGTGTCTGAAAGGTGTCTGGAGGAAGATCTGGCCAGAGCTGTGCGCGGATGTGCAACCTCAAGCGGAGATAGCGGACCATGTTACCACTGCTGGACTGGGTGATGGGGACGCCTAGGACAATGAAGAGTTGGTCCAGGCTTCATTGACAAATGAAGACCTCCAATAGCTGGCTGAGCAGGGAATTGAAGAAGTTGCAGACAGCAGTGACCGACAGAGAGGATCACAAGGAACTGACCACAGAGCTCCTAGCCAAGAACCTGCATACCGTCGATGACGCAGTGGATGAGATTGTGGCTAATGACCCTGATACTGTGCAGAGCAGGCATGTCAGACGCAGCATTCATGCCTCATTGTCCAGCTACCAGCATCTGCTGGATGGGCGCAAAAAGGAGAGAAAGCAGATGTCCATGGACCAATTTACTGTAAAAAAAAGCCTGGTGGAAGATGAGCCTTCCACATCATCCAGTTAAAGTGCGTTTTCTAAAAAAAAATTGTGTTCTGTCACTTTAAAATTAGTTTATTTATTTGAAAAAAGTGTATTTTTGTTGTTTGTATATGTTTGCCTATGCTTGTATATGCTTGCAGTTAAGTATTTTTTTTGGATAAAGTAAAAAAAAAAAATTCTATTGTTGTTGTGTCTTTTTTTCCAAAGTTGTTCCCCTATCCGTATCTTCCTCATGTTAAACTGCCCCGTTTATCGCTGTTTCGCTCATAGCGATTGGAACCTATCTACGTTGTTAAGCAGGGTATTCCTATAGATCAATAGATACAATATTGTTGTGTATCTAATCACTTTATGTACTTTATATTAGTAGGAAGTGCTTATAAGCTGTTTTACTGCCCAAAAGTCAAACAAATAGTTCCTGTACTAGTCTGCCATCTGCAGCCCATGAAGACACAGACCATGTAGTACTGACTGCGCAGTGTCTCATACTATCCAATCAGTGATCAGCAACATGCTGATGTGGTCTCTGCTAGGCTCAGACAATACACTGCACATCTAGCACCACAGAGTCTGTGTCTGCATACACTGCTACAAGGACTATTTGTTTTATTTTAGGCAGTTAAAATAGAGCTTATAGGCACTTCTTAATAACATAAAGCAAATAAAAGTAAATAGATACCCAGGTCTGAGCCACAAACACACATATAGCCCTTGAAGACTTCTCATAGATAATGACCCTTTAGAATGTAAGTTTGCAAGTTTTCAATCTTGTGAGGTGCTTTAGTGAAAGCACAGTGTATATCTGATTAAATGCTCAATAACAGGGTCTGCCATTATTTTAATTGTGGGGTTATTGCTTATACTTGTACCCAGTGGCGGCTGGTGACTTTTCAAGTTGGAGGGGCGACAGGGCGAAACATAGCCACTCCCCCTTTTTCAAACCACACCCATTTTTATAACTCCTCCCCTGATGCTATAATGACCTTTATAAGCCCCGCCCAATGACCTTATACTTGTAAAGCCCATTGAAATACATGATCAGCAATGCAGAAATGTCAAGAAGTAAAGTAACAATGTGTTAAATTCATTGGTATACAATATAGATTGAAAAAACTCATGTGACAAGACTACAGCAATATCATAATTGCACCTATACGCATTAACAGAAAAATTAAAGGAGTGACACCTACCATTAGTCGGCTCTTCTTCTCAGGGTATTCACTTTCAGTAAGTTGACCAACGAGTAGAAACAAATCTGCAGCCACATAGGGTTTGCACCTGGGGTTGAAAGAAAACAAGCAAATCAATCAGACCATTCAAGAACAAAACCATACTTAAAAAACATTAAAAGACCAAGTGGAACAATATAGGCCCCAAACATACCTTAGAAGACCAAGTGTGACCATATAGGCCCCAAACATACCTTAGAAGACCAAGTGGAACTATATAGGCCCCAAACATACCTTAGAAGACTAGTTGGAACTATATAGGCCACAAACATACCTTAGAAGACCAAGTGGAACTATATAGGCCCCAAACATACCTTAAAAGACCAAGTGTGACCATATAGACCCCAAACATACCTTAGAAGACCAAGTGTGACCATATGCCCCAAACATACCTTAGAAGATCAAGTGGAACTATATAGGCCCCAAACATACCTTAGAAGACCAAGTGGAACCATATAGGCCTCAAACATACCTTAGAAGACCAAGTGGAACTATATAGGCCCCAAACATACCTTAGAAGACCAAGTGGAACCATATAGGCCTCAAACATACCTTAGAAGACCAAGTGGAACTATATAGGCCCCAAACATACCTTAGAAGACCAAGTGGAACCATATAGGCCTCAAACATAGCTTAGAAGACCAAGTGTGACCATAGGCCCCAAACATACCTTAGAAGACCAAGTGGAACTATATAGGCCACAAACATACCTTAGAAGACCAAGTGTGACCATAGGCCCCAAACATACCTTAGAAGACCAATCAGCACTGTATAGGCCCAAACCAGTGGATCTTGGGATTCAAGAAAACAACAACATTTCACTTCTGTTTAGACAACACAATAATCAATGTCAAACAAACACGTTGAATTAGCATATGGATAACCATATGAGCAGTAACGCCACGCCATGGCTTCAACAATTGTTACTGACCATTCACACACCTTTCATAGCTCCTTCCATATGCACACCCACACACCATTCATACTTTACTTACCACTAGTTATTTTTGGTAGTGAGGTGGTGCCATTTCTGAGAACTTTACGTACCCTTGAAGGTGCCTCCAATTTCTTCAAACCAATGCATTCAACCGCTCCAGGGCCATGGTGCTTCTTAAATACCTTTTTATCCTCTTCAATGTGGAGAAGCATCTTTCTGGTTCTTTAGTAGTCTTCGGTGTTGTAAGCAGGATTCCTTTTAGCTTCACTCTCTCTGTTAAATTATGTAGATTAAATTGATGGTAAAGTTGGTGCAGAGCAACAGCACTTGCACAGACATGAAATTCTGGCTTCCCGTACACAAGTGACAGCTACCCTTGGAAGTGCCTCCAATTCCTTCAAACCACGCCAAGGCTTCAACTATTGTTACTGACCATGCACACACCTTTCATAGCTCCTTCCATATGCACACCCACACACCGTTCATACTTTACTTACCACTAGTTATGTTTGGTAGTGAGGTGGTGCTGCTTAACGCAGTTTATCTTTGCACACCCTGGGGGTATGCATTCTTCTTTGCTTCAA